>JANFOE010001545.1:0-373238 GCA_025667525.1 Glebionis coronaria | reverse complement strand
ATACAATAGTTAGGTGATGAAATCCCAACTAAGGCCTTATTTGATAAGTAGGTAATTTATTGTGCTACGTAATATAATATAATAAAATGAAAAATCTTTTTGTATTTTTTAGAAAAATATATATTCACAAGAAAAACGAAAGAAATCGAATAAGAAAAATAACAATAATACGTAATATTTTTGGTGTAATACGTTTAGGAAAACGTATTACTTTTGGATTTTTTAATAATTTTTTTTTGGTGCAATTCTTAGGAAAGAAATTGCTTTGTGGTTTTTTAATTTTTTTGTATTTTAAAGTTTTTGACTTTTTTTTTTGTGTTTTTGATTTTGTGTGCAAGAAATGTAACGTTCAAAGGATGAACGGATCCCAAAATCCAAACGTCTTCACGAAAAAATCGTCAATCGTACAAGCGAAGCGGCAGCGGCGCCAATTTGAGATTAGGGTTTTTAGTCCTTTAAAATTAAGTTCGTTTTCTCCTCGATTCGACTCGAATTTGATTTCCGGTTTTATCGTTTCAACTTAACTTGTTTTTGGTACAATCTCTTTTTGGGTATTTTTGAAAAGAAAAACTATTAAATGAAAACTAATTTAATTAACTATTTTAAACTATTCAATATAAATTAAACTTAAGACTAATTAAAAATTGTAACTAATTAAAAATAAAAGTAAATTTATCTAGACTAATTTAAAAGTAAATTTGAAATAAAAATATTTAAACTAGTTTTAAATTCTAATAACACTATTTTATTTTAATACAAATTACTTAAAAACAAATTTATAAAAACAAAACTATCTTATATCTACTTTAAGAAAAATCTACTTAATATAATCTAATTAAAACTTTTTAAGCTATTCAACTTATTAAAACCTAGTAAATCTTTAAATGAAAACTTTATAAAACTAATTTTAAAACTAATAAAATTTAAACTAAAAGTAAATAAAATAATAATTATATTTTTTTAATCTTTTTATTTTTATAAATAAAAGACTGAATAAAAACGAAATTGATAAAAAAGAAAAACTTTTTAATTAAAATCTAATTATACTAAAAACTTGATTAAACTATTTAAATAAATCTGCCAACTAATCTAAACCTATATTAATTACTAAATGCAAAACAATAAACAAAAAGTCGACTAGACAAGACGGTTGAGGCGTTGGATGGTTATGCGTGAGGTCACAGGTTCGAGTCCTGTGACAGACAAATTTGCGAATTATATTTTTTTTAACCTTTTTATTTGGAACTGATTTTTTTTGGACAATGAGAACCCTCAGACCAATTGGGTCTGAGGAGTTTGCAATAATCAAAGAGCAGAAAACCAATAATCTGATAGCAAATAATCAGGAATCAAATAAGCCAGTTACGCAAACAAGCTTAAACCAAACCAATAAGCAGTTTCAACTTTTACTGAAAATAAGCAGATACAAACTATCCTGAACCAACAACTTAAACAAGACTTATAAAACTTAAGCAAACCAATCTATTTGAAGGTCAAGCAGAAACTTAAAACAAGCAACCAGTAACTTTCAATTAAGCTAAAACTACTCTAAAAAACAGATTCAAAAACAAATCAAGACTGATAAATCAAGTAAAGCAAAACAAGCAGATTAAAATCATTAATTTAAAAAGTTCAAAATGCAACAAAACCAAACGATCAATCTAAACCAAACGCAACAAGCTTAAACAAACTGATTATCCTATTTAAAGCTACTATAAGTAACAAATCGCAAGCAAATCGCAACAAGCTTAAACAAACTGATAACTAAAATTATTCTAATGATTAATAAAATTAAAAGGAAATTCAAACCGTTTGACGACAACCTTTGGGACGTAGCGTCGCGCTGAGCGAGCTCAAACCGAAATCGAAACGCCAAACAAACCGTCAACAAATCAATATCTTCAAACCAAATTTTTCTAATGATTAATAAAATTAAAAGGAAATTCAAACCGTTTGACGACAACCTTTGGGACGTAGCGTCGCGCTGAGCGAGCTCAAACCGAAATCGAAACGCCAAACAAACCGTCAAGAAATCAATATCTTCAAACCAAATATTTCTAACACCACCTTGAATCGAAACCAACACTTCTCGAACCAATTTTAACAAGTGCACCGAATTCTTTTTTAATAAACCTCCATTGGGGAGATTTAATTTACTTCACTTTATTTTATTCTTTTATTATTATTATTATTATTTTTTATTTTTTTTTTTATAATCCAACCGAGAATAATAACTATAAATATTTTTTTCTTAACAGATTAAAAAAAGAGAGAACAACAACTGGTAATAAAAATGATACGAGAATTAGAACTAAATTAATTTTTCATTAATTTAAACTCAAAGTTACATTACTGGAAAAAAAAAGAGATTACAATATTAAAACCCTAATAACTATTTTCTGAAAATTAAAAATAAAATAAAGCATAAAAATTACATGTGAACAGGGGGGTTTATATAAGGATCCCCCGAACCTTCTAGGCTTCCTTGGTGACTACGGAGTAGGATCCTGACCGCTAATCCTTAATTTCTCTTCTCTTTCTTCTAATCTTGCTTGATCAAACGGCTGTAATCACTTGAGTGCCTCGGATTGCCAGGGTGGAAGGGATTTGTGTTTCTTCTTTGGCTTTTGATTGGTGGAAAAAGAGTTGTGAGGTGTAGTCACCAATCAAACGAAGCCACGTAGCACAGCCCCTCAATACCTTCTCTTCCTTAAAACTTGGGGTTTTAATTTCCCTTTTCTTGAATTAACTGATTAATTAAAAAGCCCTTTTTCATTTTGGCTTTTTATTAACCTAGGGTTTTTGAACAGTAGAGTTTTTACTGGTTAGGTGTGAGATGAAAAATGGGGAAGATGGGTAGATAGATGAGAGAGATGTGACATTGTTTTTATCGGAGTGGAGAAGTGTGTGGGTAAATAAGAAGATTTTTATTTGGGTGAAACGTTTATATGTATACACGTGGGTAAAGGTTTGATTTACTTCAAAGTTAAAAATCACTTTTGTTCCTTCCGTTTCTTTTTATGGGCTTAAGGCCCAATGACTTTTTTTTCCATCAGATTTTCCCCATTTTTTTCTTCTTTGGGCCTTTTGACTTTTCAATAATAACTTGAATCACAAATGGGCTTTTGAGCCCATTTTCTAAATGTGGGTCCCACTTGGCTCGTAAACTCGACAAATGATTAAATCCGCTAAAGTCAAGCTTGATTTTGGCTTCTAAAATCTTTTTCTTCATTCTCGTGTCGGTTTTCGTGATCTTGGCACACTTTTGATCCTTGACTTCGTCTTTGTCTCTTTTTGGACTTTTCTTCAATTTTTGACCGTGAAATCCCGTGTTTTCTCTTCTTTTCATCATTTGTACCTATTTAACACACAAAAAACAAAACCACGCGTAATTCTGACTTTTATGACATTAAACACATGATTAGGTCTTGTTTCTCCTTGATTTTAGTGGCAAAAGGATAAGTGTTTACACACTTATTATCTCTCATTAACTTATGTGAGTTAATTATGATCTTTTTCTCCCATCACTTGCTAATAAATTATCTGCAATAAGTAAGGTCGTACGATTTGAAAAGTTACTTAGCTTCTAGCCCAAGATCGTTTAAAATTTGCTCGGTAATGACGAGAGTTCATAGCCAAGGCATAACTTATGAAGCGGGGCGCGAAGATTGGCGAGTCCGAAAAGGCCCTAACAAGGCATGAGGATTCCATTTTATTGCTGAAGATCCAAGGTGATGTGAAAAGCATTATTCCCAAAGTCAATATGAAGGATCAAGACTCACGATGAAAAGCAATCAACTCCCATAAAGATCATGGAGAAGTCTATCCGAAAAGACCCTAACAAGGTATGAGGATAAATAGATCCAAGTCCGAAAAGGAGGCGGATCGTTGTATCTCGAAATCCCAAATAGAGATTGAAGAAATAATCATGAAGTCGTGGTCAACAAAGTTGGAGTACCCCTCAAAAGTCTCCAAGTGAAGAAACTCAATAACGAAGAGAAGACCATTATCTCAAAAACGTCTCTCGAAGATATGAAGTATGAAGTACATGCCAAATATCGGCCCGAGAAAGGTCTCAAATCGTGAACCAAGTTATGCCAAGATATGAACTTTTCGATATCCCGAGAAGCAGTTTTAAGAGATTTTGTCCTTTATCTAACTATTGATCAAATCGTCCTACTTTGCTTTCAGCTTAAATAAACTATCGAAATAAGTCCAACAATGCATCCTCGTGATCATTCAAGACATCAATAAAATATAAGAGATACTCGTAGGAATAAGGGAGTTTAAGTCATTAATTGAACCACATGAGTAAATGTTTGTTATGCTAACTTGTACTAACAATGATCTTGTTTTTAAGCTTGGCATGGGGAACGTGAAACTTGAGGGTGATGAACATTCATGATACACAAGCCCTAATGTAAGTCTTTAATTTCTTTACAAGTTTCTTCCTTGTTGCATCTTGTTATTTTCTATCTTTTTGATTTTCCTTAGTTGTTTAATAAAGGCCAAGGTAGGTTGATTATGGTGGAAAATGTAAAACGTGCTTTGTAACTAATGCATTGCATGAGGACATTGCAATGGTTAAGTGTAGGGGATTTGATAGGTGTGAAAACACCCATCCTTTTTACCACTTAATTACAATAATAACCGAGCCAAAACGTGTATTTTATGTCATTTATGTCGGAATTATGCGTGGTTTTTGTGTTTTTATTGTGATTTAGGACGAAAAGGTGAAAAGTGGAGAAAACATGGGCATTCACAGGCTTTTATAGAAGAAAACGACAAAAGACGAAGTCAAGAGATCAAGAGTGCAAAAAGAACGGAAGTCCAAGGCCTATTCTGAAGATTTATCAAAGAACAAGTCTAAAGACGGAAGTTTACTTAAAGCTGAAGAACTCGAGTCTAATAAATAAATAAATTATAAGACGAGTTTAAATTAATCCCGAGACAAAGTCGAAAAAATCGAAGAACTTAAAAGACGAAGAGACGTGAAGAAAGAAAGAAAGAAAAGAGGAAGACACCAACCACTCCCCTTTCCTATAAATACCCTTCATTTCACCACATGAAGGGGTGTTAGACATTTTTAGTTTTAGTTGTAGGAGTAGGAGTAGTTTAGTTTTAGAGAGAGAAAGTGACAGTTTCTCTCTCTAGAACTTTAATCTTTCATCTTTTAATCTTTCTTGTTTTCAATCAAACTTTTACTTTTTAAACTTAATCTTGTCTTAATCTTTATGTTATTAATCTTTCTTGTTTATCTAAATCTTGTTTTCATCATCTTTTTCATCAAGTTCTTATTTAAAGTTTTGATCTTTAAAGTTCATCTTTTTATGTTTTGATTTTAAAGTTTGTTTATTTTCGGGTTAGATAAGTTGATTAGTGCTTATTTGATCCGTTTAGTTGATTCGATTTAGTTTTGGGAATAAGCTCAATCTAATAGCTTATTTTCTAGCTTTTTACTCGAATCCCTTAGATTTCGGAAAGGGTTTAAAACCCCTTTCCGATTGGTTTTTCCGATCAGCCCATTTCCCACCCTTTCCGATTGAACCCCAATCGGAAAAGGGTTTGTATATTCCGACGGTAAGGTTTTGTGTTATTCCGATTGGAACTTTATCCCTCTTTCCGATTGGTACTCAGTTTAAGATATTCCGATTAGCTTCCATTTATATTATTCCGATTACAAGTTTCTTTCCTATATTCCGATCTGCTCATTTTAGTATATTCCGATTATGCATCTTTTATACATTCCGATTGGTGTTGTTTAAGTACATTCCGATTGCTCCGTTTAACTTCATATTCCGATTGGTGATCTTGTGTGTATTCCGATCACCATCAATTCCCACATTCCGATCATCCGATCGGAATACATTCCGATCGGGACACTTTTTGGGTGTATTCCGATTTGGGTGGTTTTGGTTTGTTTTAATACTTTGTTCTAGTTATAGGGTTAATGTTTCCTATTTTATTTTTAAGTTCATTTTAATTTTGCTTTGTATTGTTATTTAATTGTCAATTTACGTTTCGCTAAGTTTTAATTTCACGTCATTTACTTTTAACGTTTTAAATATTGCACCGTTTACGTTTCAACTAGTTTTAGTTTTAAGTACTCGTCCTTTAATTTTAAGTCTTGCACATTTATTTTACCAAAACCAAATATATTATTTTCACCAAGAACAACTAATCTCACACAATTAACCGGAAATCAATTCGAGAAGACACCGAGAAAACGAACTTTTCAACATAGAAAAACGCTTGTATTACCTATTTTTGGGCCTATCACATGCATCTACTTCTCCTATAAATTTGGCTCCTATTTTAAACAGGGTATCTATAATTCTTGTCTAACACATTTTTCTCTTATCAACTTCATCTTCTTCACTTCAAATTAACAGCTTTCATCAATGGCACCCAAGTTTAAACCATCAGAATTGGAATTGGGGTTCAGGTCTCAAAACAACATGATTGCATATCTTGAAGCTGATGATACTTTGTTTCCTCAATACACACAAATGGTGGCATATTTGAATGCATCCCCATTAAGGTATGCTCTTTCTCATGCACCACTCATTCCAGTCACACATATTAAGCAGTTTTGGAACACTGTCAGTTCCTCAACAGTTAATAGAGTGACCACATTGACTTCTATTGTTCATGGGAGACCTTGGGTGGTTACTGAGGCTATGGTACACCAAGCCTTGCATCTTGATGATGCTGATGGTATAGCCACTCTTCCCATAAATGAAATAGAACAAGGGCTTAGGGCTTTGGGATATCCTTTTCCTGATGAAGGTACTCTCAACAAGTATCATAAGCAGGAATTTCCCCCAGCCTGGAAGTACCTCATACATGTCCTCCTTCAATGTTTGAGTCCCAAATGTACTGCACACAATGAGATCAATAGATCCATTGCCAGTGCTATTGTGTGCATTGCAACAGGGCAAAAATTTAACTATTCTAAAATGATTTTTGAGGGGATGTGTAAAAACAAGGGGACAAAAATGACTTTAGCTTATCCCCGTTTTCTGCAAATGGTTTTTGATGTTCAAGGTTACTGCTCAAGGGATCACAATGATTTTTATAAGATCCCTGAGCAAAAGAAAGCTATCTTTATGAAGATGAATTCCCCACCCCATAGAGACCTACCTTTAACCCAAGCTATGCTTACTGTTATTGCAGCAGCACAACCCCAACCAGACCCCCAACCAAAAATTGACCCTCAACCACAACTTGAACCAATTCCTGAACCTTTACCTTCACCTGAACATATGCAAATTGACTCAGAATCCTTCAACGCTGACACACTCAATGTTGGCGTTGATGTGCCTATTTCCAACGCTGACACACAACCTTCACAAACCCAAACACCCCTTAACCAACCCACATCCACCCATTCTTCCACACCATCTTCCACACCCCCTGAATATAGGTTGATGAAACACCAAAGGACTACTGGAGTGTTCTCCTCTGGTGGTCCTAGCCATGTAGCAGAGAGAACCACCACCACAAGTGTGGCTGGTGACCTGGATGAGGCTGGGACTATTGGTTCTGGCTTAGATGTTGGCCAAGGCAGTCCCACCATCATTAAGTCCTCATCCTTTCCCAATGAATCTGACTTGGGAGGTCAAATCCCCATTTTAGAAGAGGGCAGACTGGAACCAATGACTCTTATGGAATTGACGGCAGTCTGCATAAGCTTGCAAAAGCAAAATGCAGACTTAGTACAAGTAGTCAGCTCACAAGGCCTTGAACTCAAGCAATTGAGGGAGAGGATTGTTGTTTTGGAAAGTGATCGTGCTAGGAGGGGTATGGAGGAATCTTCCAAAGGGGAGGAAGATCCAATAAATCTGAGTGATAAGGGCAGCCATGATGGTCAATCAATGGATGTTGCTGAGGCCCTTACAACTTTGAAGAAACAAACAGGTTTTGATACGTCCTTAGTCTCTCCCACCAACTTAAATTTATCATTTACAGCTATGTTGAGAGAGGTTACACAAGGCGTTGAGGGAAGATATTTGAGCGTTGACAAGGAAAATTTGGACGCTGATAGAAGTATTTTGGGCGCTGATAGGACAAATTTGGGCGTTGACAAACCTGCACATAAAGGTGATGTATCCCAGTCATCATCTATCATCAAGGAGGTTTCTACTCAGGTATTACCATCTACCTTACCAACCATTGCACCATCAGATAAGGGTAAGGGTATAATGGTAGAGGAGATTGTTCCAAAGGATGCAGCTCAAGTTGAATTTGATAGAAGATTGGCTGCACAAATCATGGAACAAGATGAAAATGAAAAGTCACCATTTGTTGTGACTTTTGAAGAAGGAAGTGATGGAGCTAGCTCAGACTCAAGTGTGATGATAATAGAACTAGAAAGACTTGAGTATGGGGATGAGTTGGCTAAGGAGAAGATGAGAGAATTGAAGTTGCAGGTTGACTTTGACATGCCAGAGGTGGTTCAAATGTACCATGCTTGGGAAGAAAGATGCATGGAGAATCCAGACTTGACCATTTCAGATCAAATATGGGGTTTGGAGATTCTACTTAGAGTTCAGAAGGATTGCTAGGTAATTTTGAAACACAAGGCAAGTAATATTCTCTCAGAGTTGAAAAGGGATAGAAGGGAGCTCTACTTTATGTTGCTCAAATGTCATGGAGTTGGATGGACATATCAGAAGTTGAAGGCTTTGACATTTGATGAGTTGGAAAACAGGGCTTATCCCATTTGGGTGAGAGTGCAGGAAGCAAACACTCTCAAACTTCTTTCAGATGAAAGAAAGGAGGAACTTGTAGAAGAAATGGAAATCAAGAAAGCTATGATTGTTCCCAGTCTAGTGAAGAAGGGAATTTCATTTGAGTTTCCCAAAGATATGGATCCACTATATCCAAGTGAAGCTATCATCAGAAAGAACCTCAAGCTCTCACCTTTAGAAGCTTCAGATATGGTGCAAGTGTTACCATTAGATTCCAGGAACCCAATTGTGAGCTATGAAGAAGATGAATGTGGGTTTTGGAAGATTGGCAGATTTGGCAAGGAGGTACACACTTTTACCACTCTCATATCTTTGTTTGCAAGTTGTGATAGAGAAGACTTGGTGGACCTTTGGAGGTTGCTGGAGACCAAGTATGAGGCTGAAGCACCAACTTCAGCTAATGGAATAAAACTTTGGACCACATTTAAAAGAATGTGTGGATCAAAAGATGAGGATCCTGCAATTTGGAAGGATCTTGAAGATGACCTTAGTGGTCTTCAATGGAGGTTATATTCAGCTGCTGGTGTATACCATTTGAGTTCTACAAAGTTTGCTGAGTATCTGCTTGTGGATGGTTAGTATTTCATATCCAAAGCTATTTTGGAGAAGATGAAGGACACTCAGCTGGAGATAGATTATTCAAGTGACGTGGCAAAAGATTTGATTAGATTTATTCATTACCAATATGAGAAGGTTTGTAAGATTCCTCTTAGTCCTTAATGCTTATTCAGAAACTTGATCATAAGAGTGGATATCAAGTTTAGGGGAGGATTTTTGGGAATAAATTAAGGCCAGATCACTTGAGCGCTGACAAGAACAAATCAAGTGTTGACAAGAACAAAACAAGCGCTGACAGCTCAAGCGTTGACAAGTTAAAATCAAGCGTTGACACATTGAAGACAAGCACTGATGGAAGATATATTCTACACGTTTAGTATATTCTAGAATACTTCTAGTAAGGATAGGAACGACAATGTATTTTCTATATTTATCTTTACCTAGAATAGCTGATACGTAGATTATTGTACAAGGCTTCTTATGTCTATAAAATAAGACCTTTAGGTTAATGTTTGATATAAGTTTCATATAAGTTTTCATTCGTAAACTACTTTCATTGTAAGCAAGTTTGATATTGATAATCAAAGTGAAAGTTTGTTTATATCCTTGTGTGTTCTTGTTTAAGTGTTAAATTCCGCATAACACTTAGATTCATAAGCATATACAAAGGTTTCTCTACGTGTATTACTTGATCTAATCTCGTATACATAAAGCTAATCGATCTAAGTTTGGGATCAACAATCGGGCAAGCGATTTTAGAAAAATCTTTGATGAAACGACGGTAGAAGCCCGCATGACCAAGGAAACTTCTCACACCCTTCACGGTTGAAGGTGGAGGCAACTTAGAAATAACATCGACTTTAGCACGGTCCACTTCAAGACCGGCTTTGGAGATCTTGTGTCCTAGCACGATGCCCTCTTTTACCATGAAATGGCATTTTTCCCAATTAAGAACAAGGCGAGTGTCTTCACACCGCTTAAGCATACGTTCTAAATTGGCAAGGCAAGCAGAGAATGAATCGCCATAAACTGAGAAATCATCCATGAATACTTCCATAGTGTCTTCCACCATGTCATCGAATATAGCCATCATACACCTTTGGAACGTCCCAGGAGCATTACATAAACCAAAAGGCATGCGTTTGTAAGCAAATGCTCCGTAGGGACAAGTGAATGTGGTCTTCTCTTGGTCTTTGGGATCGATGGGAATTTGAAAATACCCGGAGAAACCGTCTAAGAAGTAGTAATAGTCATTACCAGCTAGACGCTCGAGCATTTGATCCATGAAAGGAAGAGGGAAGTGATCTTTTCTCGTGGCATCATTGAGCTTGCGATAGTCGATACAAACTCTCCACCCAGTAACGAGACGAGTGGGAATCAACTCGTTGTGTTCATTGGGAACAACGGTTATTCCGCCCTTCTTGGGCACACAATGGACGGGACTTACCCATGGCGAATCCGAGATAGGGTAAATCAAGCCGGCATCAAGAAGTTTGATAACCTCTTGTTTGATGACGTCATGAATGCGAGGATTAACCCTTCTCTGGCTCTGGATTGCGGGTTTAAAGTCATCTTCATGAGAATCTTGTGAGTACAAAAGTTCGGATCAATTCCGCGGATATCGGAAATTTTCCAAGCAATTGCCTTCTTATGATCTTTAAGCACGGCGATGAGGCGAGATTTCTCTTCTTCTTTCAAGTCCTTAGCAATGATGACGGGTGACTTCTTATCTTCAAGGAACACGTACTCGAGATGGGGCGGCAACTCCTTAAGTTCTAAATCTGGAGGATTTTCGATGGGAGGCGTATTCAAAGTCGGAGCATCGATAGCAATAACCGTGGGAGATGGTGGGGAAATATTGTCTTCTTTAAGAAGGTTCTCAATGAGGCGAAGATGTTCATCCCGATCGGTGGGAGAATCGTCATTTGCTAAGTTCAGATCTCCCATGGTAGCTTCCAAATCTTTCCACAGGAAATCACTTTCTCCAAATAGAGATAGTGATGAATCAATAGAGGAAACGGTCTCAACATTGGGAAGAGAGGTAGGAATACTTTTACACGCATCTTTGAAGTGTTCTTCACAAGCCTCATCAAGAACGTCAATACAATTAACACTCTCGTATGAATAAGGCTGTTTAGAAAGCTTTCCCATGTTGAAGACAATTTTATCGTCACCCACTCTCATGATAAGCTCACCGGCTTCAACATCGATGAGAGTGCGACCGGTCCTTAGGAATGGACGACCAACAATTAATGGCACACGAGGGTCCATGTTGTAGTCAACGACAACGAAATCGGCAGGAAAAGTGAATTTGTCGACTCCTACAAAGACGTATTCGGCTATCCCCACTGGATAAGCAACCGTACGGTTAGCTAATTCCAAAGTCATTTTGGTGGGGACTAGCTCAGGGAGAGATAATTGCTTCCAAACGCTTAGAGGCATTAAATTAATACTGGCACCTATATCGGCTAGGGCCATGCAATTCTCTACTCCCGGGAAGTTGCAAGGGATTAAGAAATGACCCGGATCACCAAGCTTGGTTGGCAATTTCCTTAAGAGCACTGCAGAGCAATTCTCATTAAGTTGGGTGTTAGCAATATCAAGAAGCTTCTCCTTGTCACTAAGAAGATCTTTGAACATTTTTGCATACTTAGGCATGTGAGCGAGAGCCTCAGCGAAGGAGATGTTAAAATTCATTTGTTTAAACATTTTGAGAAAGTTCGAAACTTGAATATCATCCTTGCTTTTGAGCTTCTCTTTCCTCAACCTTGATGGATAAGGTATATCGGAAGAAGAGGAAGGTTTTGGGAGAATAGGATCACTCACATCCTTGGGTGGAGGAGGGGTATAAGTAAGAGGTGGATAAATTGGAGAAGTAGAAGGATGAGGAATAGAAGCAGGTGACTCGTTCTCCTTAGTCACAATCACCGGTGGAGGTATAGGAAGCTCGTGTTCCTTGGTCCCTTTGCCACTGCGAGTGGTGATTGCTTTCATCTCCCCTCTTGGATTCGCAACGGTGTTACTCGGAAGAGTACCAGAAGAAGAGGATTGATTACCTTGGAAGAAACCAGCCATCATGTTCCTTAAGTCATTCGTTTGACTTGCCAAAGTATTTCTCATATCAGCTCTCAGATCGTTTCCTTGTTTCACCATGTCTGCTTTCAAGTTGAGCACTTACCGCTGGAGATTTTCCACAATCACATCATTGGTCCTCATGTAGGTTTCAACATCTTGGTGTAATGCGGTGGGTTGGTTGGGAGGGGGAGCATGGTAAGCGGGTGGTTGATAAGCAGGTTGTTGGTAAACATGGTTGTTTCTTTGAGGTGGATATGGTTGTTTGTGAGGTGGTAGGTATGGTGCACGAGGTTGTTGTTGTTGTTGAGGAGGGCGATTGAGGTTTTGTTGTTGGTTTGGGTTGTTAGGAGGAAAACCGGGCGGGGAAAGAAAGTTGTTTGAGCGATAGCTAAGCAAGTTGCGGTCTCCTTGAGGACGAGCTTGATAAGCGGCCGGAGGATAGGTACCGTATGCTGCATTCACATTCTCAGAAGGGTAGTCTTGGGTGGTGGTACAAGTGGTGTAAGAGTGAGGACCACCGCATATTTCACATGGTTGGCTAACAGCATTGACTTGAGCGTTTTTAGCATTGATGTTGTTGGTGTTGCTAGCGGTTTGGGTAGCAAGCGATTCAAGAAGCGCAGTGATTTTGTCAAGTCGCTTGTCGTTGTCACTAGTACTAGCACTAGCGGCATTGGTCCGCACACTCTTGGTTTGCACACGAGACTTATTCTCAATGATATCCCAAGCGGCATTAGAAGTCTTAACCAAAATATTACCCCCCCGAGGCACTATTTAGTGAATCTTGGTCATTCATGCTTAAACCATTATAAAACGTATTAATTTGGTGCACTTTGTTAAAACCATGTTGTGGGCACTTTCTTAAAAGATTTTTAAAACGGTCTCAAGATTCACTAAAAGATTCTTCGTACTTTTGTTCAAAATTGATAATTTCATTCCGCAAAGCGGTAGTACGAGAGGGTGGGAAAAAGTAGTTTATAAACTTGGTCTCCAAATCCGTCCACGTCAGAATACTTTGTGGCGGTTCCTTTGCAAGCCAATGTCGGGCTTTTCCCTCTAAGGAGAAAGGAAAGAGTTGTAAACGGATTACCTCTTGTGGAACACCATTGAATTTGACCGTATTCGTGAGTTGTAGGAATCTCTTGATGTGGTCATGTGGATCATCAATGGTACGCCCCAAGAATGGTTGAGCATAGACCATCTGGATAAAACCGGATTTGAGCTCAAAATTGTTGGCTGCAATCGCGGGTATGACAATGGGATCATTGTTGCCGTCTACATGTGCTTGCAGAAGTTCAATCATCGGTCGATTGTCCGGTAGAGGCTCATTGTTGTTGTTATTATTGTTGTTAAGAGGTGGGTTGTTATTGTTGTTGTTATTATTGTTGTTGAGAGGTGGGTTATTGTTGTTATTGTGTACACCGGCCATGTCTAAGTCTTCGAGAGGCTCTGGCTCTTGATAAGACGTTGATCATGTACGCATGCACCTGCAAAAGAACTAACAAGGCAAAAACAAAGCAGAAATATTTTTGGTTTTTATGTTGTTTAATTTTTATTTTTATTTGAATTTTTGAAAATTTTATATTTTTTTAGGATTTTTTTTTGAAATTTTTTATGAAAAAGTAACGTTCACGGCGAACGGATCCCAAAATCCAAGTTCTCACAAAAAACTGTTGATCTTAACGAGAAGAGCCGGCAGCGGCGCCATTTGATACTAGGCTTTTTGTATGGTTCAATATTTAATCTCGGTATCTTCTCGAATTGATCACGGTTTAAAGTGGAATAATTGTTCTTGGTTACTAAAAGGGTGTTGGTTTGTTTACCTATTTTAAACTAATAGCAAATAAATGTAAGTGGCGTTGAGTAAATTACAAGCTTTGTAAGATTAAACTAAATTGACGAATTAAAAATAAATGCTAGAAAACTTAAACACTATATTATAAAAATACTTGAAAAAATTAATGAAACTAACACTTGGAAACTTTGTAAAAACAAGAAATTAAGTCCATCGGAACCCCTGGTCGGAATCCCGTCGGAAAAGACTAATCGGAATAAGCTGATGAAAATAGGTTTAATCGGAATATGGGGAACACGAACCAATCGGAATGTTGGGAAAATAAGCACTAATCGGAATATCATAAAAAGGAGGTAATCGGAATAATCAAAAATCCCCAATCGGAATATCCACAAATCGAAGCCAAATCGGAATGTAGATAAATGAGGCAATCGGAATAACTAATACTTCCTGTCGGAATACTAAAAAAGAAGTCCAAATCGGAAAAACCTAAACCCTAATCCGATCTATAGATCAGAATGAGGGAAGGGGAAGCTGATCGGAATAAGCTGATCGGAAAAGGGTTTATCCCTTTTCCGATTTAAGTGGGATTCGAGAAACAAAAGCTAGGTGATAAGCTATTTGGAATAAGCTAAAACCCAAAACTAGGACGAATCTATACTAAAATGGACTCAATAAGCATGAATAACAACTTATCTAAACTTAGATTAAGCAAACTTTTGAATCAAACCATAAAAAGATAAACTTTTTAAGAATGCTTTTAAAAAGTAAATAAGCTAAACATAAAAACAAGCCAATAAGCACAAAGATCTTAAAGCTTATTCATATGAAAGCTTAAATAAACATAAAAAGATTAACTTTTTAAGCACGAAAACATTGATGAACAACACGGATCATAAGTAATTCGCACCAAAAGTGAATCAAAATCAAAGAAAGGTAGAAAGAGAATAAAGATTAAAAGCTTAAACTTAAACTTGATTAATGAAATCAACAATACAAAGGTTCAATCTTGAAAGATTAAAAGAAAGAGAGATGAAAACTTAGTGAGAGAAAGTTGAGAACTTTCTCTCTCTAAAACTAGAGAAAATGAAAAACTAAAAACTAACTTATTAAAATTGTGAAGTGAAATCCTATTTATATGCCTGTGCTTGTGGGCTTGTGAATGGGCTTTGTTTTTGGGCTTCTTTTCTTCTTTCTTCTTTAGTCTTTACGTTTTTTTAAATAACCGTTTCCGACTTTAGATTTTGAGAAGTGTCGGTGAATAATTCCAACTCGTCTTATAATCTTTTGTTTAATAGACTCGAGTTCTTCGACATATATGAATCTTCCATCTTCGGCCCTTTTCTTCGATAAATCTTCAAATAGGCACAATGACTTCAAATCTTTTGCATCTCTTCGACCATAGACTTCGTCTTGAGTCTTTTTCTTCGATAAAACCCGTGCAATCCCATGTTTTCTTCAATATTTACCCGGTTGACTCTGAAAACACAATAAACACAAAAATCACGCATAACTCCAAACAAATGATATTAAATACGTGTTTTGGTCTTGTTTTAGCCAGAAATAAGTGGTAAAAGGATGGGTGTTTTCACACCTATCACTCTTCAACGTGCGATGGGCACTAAGTTGAGTTTGAGTATGGCCTATCAACCCGAGACTGATGGCCAGAGCGAGAGGACTATTCAAACATTGGAAGAAATGCTTCGGGCGTGTGTGATTGATTTAGGTGGAAGCTGGGAACGTGATATTAGGGTTAGCCTCGTATGAAAAATTCGTTGTTCCGATCTTTTTGAATTGATTACCGTTAATTAGTGCGACTCAGTTGTACTTGGTGAAAAAAAGAAATGAGGAGTTTGGTTGTCTAAAACTAATTAAAAGGAAAGGCGTCGTTGAGTAATTAAAATAAAAATAAAGCAAGGAAAGATTAGACTAAAATTAAATACTTTCAAAAATAAACGACGAGAAATTAAACTAATTAAACGTAAATATGAAAGCTTAAAAACTTAATAAAAATGAAACCTTTAAAAGTTGAAATACGCGAAAATTAAACTAAGACGAACGAGTAAAAATAAAGCTAAGAAAATTGGCCGGAAAAACAAATTTGAAAATTAAATTAAAAATAAAACTAATTAATTTCGCAAATAAAAAAAAATGAATTAAATTCGCAACTTGAAATGGTAAAAAATTCGCAATCACTGAAATTGCAAGAATCCGCAATTCCTAAAATGGCAACATTCCGCAATCTTGAAGATTTAGACACAATTTCGCAATGTTGCGAAATTGTGTATTAAATCCGCAAAAGTGAGAAGGTAGAAATCCGCAATGAACAAGAAGGAAGATTTTGCAATCCTGGATGAAGATTCCGCAATGAAGCTCAGAGGACAATTCCGCAATAATTGCGGAATTAACAAGATTTCGCAATGTTTCAAACGGCAAGAATTCGTAATAGGCTGAAGATCAAATTCGCAATAAGGAGAAAGTTGCGAATTTTAAACAGAAACTCCTAAAAACTAGGGACACGAAAAGGTACGAAAATAAGCTCTAAAATCTTAAATTTTCAAGCACAAAAAGCAAAATAAAACACCAATAAGCTAACTAAAAAGCCTAGATCAAAGATAAAACGTATTAAATCAACAAAACTAGACACGAAAATTAAAAAGACTTAAACTTTATATAAAAAGAAGATGAAAAAGGTTTAGATTGAAAACTTGAAATCAACACAAACAAAGATTAATAAAAAGATTAACAATAAGCAAGAAGAAAAGATGAACAAGATGATTAAGAACTTAAAGATAAAAGATTAAAGAACACAAAATTAAAACTTACTTGAAAATTAAAGGTGCAAGACAAGGTAATTAAAGGTGCAATAAAGTAAATTGTGCAAAATGAAAATGGTGGAAGAGGTGGTTTGTCAAGCCACCCAACAAAATGAAATGATTATCCTAATGTTCTATTTATAGGGGAGGATTAGGGAGTGCTTAGGAAGCTTCCTCCCCTCTTTCTTCTTTTCCTTAATTGCATGCTTAAGTCCTTGTCCTCTTAATCTTCTTTAAATCTTGGACTTTAATGACTTTGTCTCGGGATTTCTTTAAACTCGTCTCGACATTTCTTCATAAATAAGACTTGAGTTCTTCGGCTTTTAGTAAACTTCTGTCTTTTGACTTTTTCTTCGATAAATCTTCAGAATTGGTCTTGGACTTCCGTTCTTTTTGCACTCTTGACTTCTTGACTTCGTCTTTCATCTTTTTCTTCGATAAAAGCCCGTGAATGCCCGTGTTTTCTCCACTTTTCACCTTTTCGTCCTAAATTACAACAAAAACACAAACCACGCATAATTCCGACATAAATAACATAAAATACACGTTTTGGCTCGGTTAGTATTGTAATTAAGTGGTAAAAAGGATGGGTGTTTACACACCTATCAAATCCCCTACACTTGACCATTGCAATGTCCTCATGCAATGCATTAGTTACAAAGCACGTTTACATTTTTCATCAAAATCAATCCACCTTGGCCTTTATTAAAGAGATAGAGAACTATAAACATTCAAAGTAAAGAAATCAAAAACATACCTTGGGTTTTGGAAATGTTGTGAATGATCATCATCCTCAAGTTTTCACTTTCTCCAAACCAAGCTTAAAAACGAGATCATTGTTATTATAAGTTAGCAAACTAACATGAACTCATGTGGGCCAATTATTCACTTAGACTCCCTTATTCCTAGGTATATCTCTTATATTTTATTTTTGTCTTGAATGATCACGAGGATGCATTGTTGACTTATTTCGATAGTTATTTAGGCCAAAAATAAAGTGAACGATTTAATCAATAGTTAGCTAAAGGACAAAATCTTTTAAAACTGCTTCTAGGGACCTCATAAAGTTCATATCTTGGCATAACTCACTTCGCGATTTAAGACCTTTCTCGGACCGATATTTGGCAGCGACTTCATACTTCAAATCTTGAGAGACGTTCATGAAATAATGGTCTTCTCTTCATAATAGGAATTTCTTCACTTGAAGTTTTGAGAGATTCTTCATACTTGGACCACGACTTCTTCATTTTTCTCCAATCTTTATTTTGGACTTTGATATACAACGATCCGCCTCCTTTTTAGACTTGGATCTATTTATCCTCATACCTTGTTAGGGCCTTTTTGGATAGACTTCTCCATGATCTTTTGGGGAGTATTTTCTTTTCGTCGTGTGTCTCGATCCTTCATATTGATTTTCGATAAATGATTCTTCACATCACTTTGGATCTTTAGCAACAAAATGTAGCCCTCATGCCTTGTTAGGGCCTTTTCGGACTCGCCAATCTTCGCATCCCGCTTCAATAGGTTATGCCTTGGCTATGAACTCTAATACATACCGAGCAACTTTTAAACGATCTTGAGCTAGAAGCTAAGTAACTTTTCAAATTGTACAACCTTATTTATTGCAGATAAATTTATTAGCAGGCGATGGGAGAATGGGCTTATAATTAACTCGCATAAATTCATGAAAGAATACCAAACTTATAATTGACTCTATCATCTCTCGTTCTCCACAGTTTAAAATCTCAAGGAATGAGACTCGTGGATGCTTAGCCTTGCAAATCAAAGTTTTGGGTTTTCGAGTCGCCTATAGGATCTTGCAAATTCTTAGACTCTTTCAAGTTTTAGAAATTGCATTTTAATGTTCCCTTGATAAACGACTCTCTAGGATCAATTATAGGAACTTGCGAAAAGTTCTTGTTCTTAACCCGTGAGAGTTAAGACTTTCGCGTTTTATAGTTCCCTATATAAAAGCCTAGCAAAAGTTGACTTAAACACGTTAAGGATACTAGCTAGAGTAAACTCGGGTTGAGTCAAAAGATTCACAACGTTTGAAAACTAAAACCACTTTATTAAAATTTATTCTAATAAGGAAAGAAAATAACTATACAAAGGGAAAAACTAATGGGCCAAAATAGATCAAAAATTTTGAAAAATGTCGAAAAATTGATTTTCTGGTTAAAATGAGGACAAATACAAGGAAAATGCCACTTAACTTCGATAGAAGTCCCCCCTACACTTAATATAAACATTGTCCTCAATGTTGAAGCATGTGGGAGTAAACTCCCCTACACTTAGGACATTGTGCACTTTGTTTAAATCGCGCTAAGGAAGAGACAACTAAAGAGATTCCTATTTAAAATTGGAAAATATAAAATAGTGCATCGAAAAGAGTTTAGGATAGAACTGGGAAGAAGGGAACACGGAACCACGGTTCGTCAAAAGTCATCAAGAGTGTGTCTTTGAAGCTCTAATCCCTGCACATCATAAGAAAGCAAGAAACACCAACGGGGCTCCCCCTACACTTATGGTGAAAACAGGAAAGATAGATAGAGAATTGGGTTGCCTCCCAAAAAGTGGTTGTTTATATTAACCGAGTCACGAGCCTGACTCGTCCCCGAATTAAATAGTCCATGGGGAAGCCTCGAATGTAATACCGGGATCAAAGACCTTGTCCTCGTTCCCGGTTGACATCAACAAAGGAGATGTGGGGGGATAAGTCTTGAATGGTAAAAAGGTTCTTTCAACATACAAAAAGTATGTGAAATCAAGGTCCACGGGAGGTGGGGTGGGTAAAGTAAGCACATTGTCCTCCCCCAAAGACAATGGATGCTGAGCAAGCGGCAAAGCCGTAATGTTATCAATGATAGCATAATCAATGTCACCTCCCGGGTCAAAGCACTCATCCTCCGTAATAGTGGCTAAAGGGGAGGATGAAAGGTGCTCGAGAGGGGGACTTGGGACAATACCTTCCTGCAGCAAATTATCAAAAATAATATCCCCTCCGTGTTATCATCATCAATACCTGGAGACATGGAGTGAATGTCGATTTCTTCCCGCAATGGGTCATGATCTTCAACGGGAGGAATAGATGGAGGCAAAGACTCGGAGATAGGAGGAGAAGTCAACTCTTCGATTTGAGCAATAAGAAGATGCACTTTCCATAATCTATCGCGAAGAAGCACGTCTTCCACCTTATCCACAAGATCAAGTTCATCGGTGAACTTCTCGTAAGCCGGAGAGAATAAATCGTCATCGCCCGCATCTCCCGGTGGAGATTGAGAAATTTCAAAAGTGAAATTCTCATAGCGTGGAGAAAAATCGTCATCATTAGGATCGACCTCCTCCGTAAGAGCAACGTCGTCCTCAAGCTCCATAGTAGTCGGTATGTCACACACCGCATCATCAAATAAATTATCGAGACCAAACTCACTAAGCTCACTCAATGAATCATCATCCTTAGACACATTTGGGATATCGAGAGAAGGGATGACAGTTACACTAGGACATTGAGCAGTAAGATCATTCCATGAAATAGTAGGCTCATCGTCATCATCATCATAGTAGTATAGATACACCGGAGGAGGATTATAAGTCTTGATATTCGATATTTGATCTTGTCGTTGATCCTCTTGACATTTTTCGATGATCTTGTTGAAAGCTTCTTGAAGTTGTTGACCTTGCTTAACAAGAGTTACCCATTGTTCGTGGGAGTTCAAATGTTCGAAGGAAAGTTGATGATTGATGGTGTGACGTGGGGGCTCAATATGTTGAAAACCAGAATTATAGCACGGATGTGGTTCATAGTAATTCATCAGTTGAGAAGAATTAGAACACGGATTTGGTTCATAATAATCCATTGGTGAAGAAAAATGAGGACACGGATCTGGCTCATAATAATCCATTGGCTGACAATAAGAAGTGTCGTGAGGGCCCCCACAGTTGTTGCAAAACGGGTGAGGATAAAGACTGGGTGCGTCTTGAGGGTAACTATTATCATTGTCATAATTGTACCCCGGTTCTTGCCCGTGACCATACGGGTATCGAATCGGGCACGAAACATGCCAATGAGAATCGCTTCCACAATAGATGCACGGGGGAACAGGAGGTGGATTCAAAAAGGACGAATTAGTCGAGTTGCACAAAGGACAAAATCCGAATAGGAATTGTGTATTGTCGATATCGTTTCCACACCGCTCACATGTACACCATTGACAAGAGTCGTTCCCGTACAATCGTCTCCCACACCCGACGCAATGGACATAAGAATCCATAAAGAAAATAGATAAGCAAGAAGAATATTTTTGGTGCAAAACTTTGAAAAAGAAATGCTTTTTATGATTTTTCAAATGTTTTTGGATTTTTGAAAATTTTGGACACGAAAAATAACGTTCACAAGTGAACGGATCCCAAAAGCCAACGCGTCTTTCACAAAAAAATGTTAATCTTCACAAAAAGAGCCGGCAGCGGCGCCATTTGAAATTAGGGTTTGCCTCGTATGAAAAATTTGTTGTTCCGATCTTTTCGAATAGATTACCGTTAATTAGTGCGACTCAGTTGTACTTGGTGAAAAAAGAAATGAGGAGTTTGGTTGTCTAAAACTAATTAAAAGGAAAGGCGTCGTTGAGTAATTAAAATAAAAATAAAGCAAGGAAAGATTAGACTAAAATTAAATACTTTCAAAAATAAACGACGAGAAATTAAACTAATTAAACGTAAATATGAAAGCTTAAAAACTTAATAAAAATGAAACCTTTAAAAGTTGAAATACGCGAAAATTAAACTAAGACGAACGAGTAAAAATAAAGCTAACAAAATTGGCGGGAAAAATAAATTTGAAAATTAAATTAAAAATAAAACTAATTAATTTCGCAAATAAAAAAAATGAATTAAATTCGCAACTTGAAATGGCAAAAAATTCGCAATCACTGAAATTGCAAGAATCCGCAATTCCTAAAATGGCAACATTCTGCAATCTTGAAGATTTAGACACAATTTCACAATGTTGCGAAATTGTGTATTAAATCCGCAAAAGTGAGAAGGCAGAAATCCACAATGAACAAGAAGGAAGATTTCGCAATCCTGGATGAAGATTCCGCAATGAAGCTCAGAGGACAATTCCGCAATAATTGCGGAATTAACAAGATTTCGCAATGTTTCAAACGGCAAGAATTCACAATAGGCTGAAGATCAAATTCTCAATAAGGAGAAAGTTGCGAATTTTAAACAGAAACTCCTAAAAACTAGGGACACGAAAAGGTACGAAAATAAGCTCTAAAATCTTAACTTTTCAAGCACAAAAAGCAAAATAAAACACCAATAAGCTAACTAAAAAGCCTAGATCAAAGATAAAACGTATTAAATCAACAAAAACTAGACACGAAAATTAAAAAGACGTAAACTTTATATAAAAAGAAGATGAAAAAGGTTTAGATTGAAAACTTGAAATCAACACAAACAAAGATTAAGAAAAAGATTAACAATAAGCAAGAAGAAAAGATGAACAAGATGATTAAGAACTTAAAGATAAAAGATTAAAGAACACAAAATTAAAACTTACTTGAAAATTAAAGGTGCAAGACAAGGTAATTAAAGGTGCAATAAAGTAAATTGTGCAAAATGAAAATGGTGGAAGAGGTGGTTTGTCAAGCCACCCAACAAAATGAAATGATTATCCTAATGTTCTATTTATAGGGAAGGATTAGGGAGTGCTTTGGAAGCTTCCTCCCCTCTTTCTTCTTTTCCTTAATTGCATGCTTAAGTCCTTGTCCTCTTAATCTTCTTTAAATCTTGGACTTTAATGACTTTGTCTCGGGATTTCTTTAAACTCGTCTCGACATTTCTTCATAAATACGACTTGAGTTCTTCGGCTTTTAGTAAACTTCCGTCTTTTGACTTTTTCTTCAATAAATCTTCAGAATTGGTCTTGGACTTCCGTTCTTTTTGCACTCTTGACTTCTTGACTTCGTCTTTCGTCTTTTTCTTCGATAAAAGCCCGTGAATGCCCGTGTTTTCTCCACTTTTCACCTTTTTGTCCTAAATCACAACAAAAACACAAACCACGCATAATTCCGACATAAATGACATAAAATACACGTTTTGGCTCGGTTATTATTGTAATTAAGTGGTAAAAAGGATGGGTGTTTACACACCTATCAGAACGTCATCTGCCTTTAGTGGAATTCTCGTATAACAATAGTTATCACGCGAGTATTAAGGCAGCACCGTTTGAAGCACTGTATGGACGAAAATGTAGGTCTCCAGTGTGTGGGAGTGAAGTAGGGGAAAGTCAGTTGACTGGACCTAAGATGATTTTGGAGACTACCAAGAAGATTGTGCAAATCAAGAACAGATTACTTGCTGCGAGAAGCCGACAGAAGAGTTACGCCGATAATAGGAGGAAACCGTTGGAATTCGAGGTTGGAGACATGGTTATGCTTAAGGTATCACCATGGAAAGGTGTGATTCGTTTTGGGAAGAGAGGGAAGTTGAGTCCAGGGTATATTGGACTATTTTCAGATCATTAAACGAATTGGACCAGTTGGATTTTCTGAATGAGCTTAGTGCTATTCATAACACGTTTCACATGTCAAATCTGAAGAAGTGTTTGGTAGATAAGGATTTGGTAATTCCTTTGGATGAGATTCAGCTCGACGACAAATTGCATTTTGTGGAGGAACCAGTGGAGATTATGGACCGAGAAGTTAAGAGATTGAAGCATAGTAGAATTCCTGTTGTGAAGGTACAATGTAATTCTAGGCGTGGACTGGAATTCAAGTGGGAACGTGAGGATTTCTTTAAGGAAAAGTATCCTTGTAACACCCCAAAATATTTCACATTTCAAAGCAGCGGAAGAGTCGTTGGTGTTACGGGATAACACATTACTCAAATCATAGACAACGCTTAAAAGTCGCGTCGTTTAATAACAAAGCATGTTCCATTCATAAATACCAAATTACATAGGTCCTCAGGTCATAGTATGTCATACAAATTTACAAAACAATTGAATGGAAATTTTATTTGAATGCGGGCCATATTTCTTGTCGTCTTCCCGAGAATTACCTTCAAGTACCTGAGATAAAACATGTTAAAAGTCAGCGAAACGCCGAGTGAATCCATAGAGTTTAATAAAAACCATTAATATATCACCGGTATATAATCATTACCGAAAATCATTTTGTACAATTCTTTGTCATAGACCATAAAATAGGCCAAAGACAATTTTGTACGAATCTTTGTCGCAAATCATAATATAGGCTTTTTCCTTCAAAATCATTATATGAACCATAGTCGTAAAAACATCATACAATACGTTTTATAACGTTGTATAGAGTTAAATAAAAACCGTTATATGAAAATGGTTATGTAAAACCAAAACACGAACATAATATCAGTAATAAGACCCTGTATTGCTAGTTAGGCAATATATTATAATTCAATTGTATATCAATATTTTTATTATTGGATTATTATAAGCCGTATGACATTGTTACTTTTCTATAACATATATCGGGTAGCTAACCCGTATTTCCTTAGCCCATCCAAAACAGCGTGTCTTCACAATAATCACGCTTATATAAATCTTCTCATACATAAATTCACTTACCAATCAATGTGGCACGACGGGGATCAACCGTCAAGGAGCGAACTGGGGTGATCTTCCCCAAATAGTACTATCATATGCATAAGCGTCTACCAAATCCCGGTAGTTCATAATTCATGCTAATGGGATTTTTAGTGACATAACCTAACTGATAATAATACATTTCATTTCATTCATTGGGTCATATAATCATTCGGGTCCATATCAATAAGCATACAATCGAGACAACTGGTGTCCTATTTTTATTAGAACTAGCATGTTATCTCCCTCGCGGTTTTATAAAACATTTCATAAAGCATTTAAAATAGTGCGAGGCTATGAACTCACATTGGTGTGGCAAGGCGGGTTATCGACAATTAGGACGTATAGTACGTGCCTTGATCACGGGAAACCTAGACAAATACTACTCGGTCTTAGGCTATGCCCAATAACTTTATAAAAAGTTGTTATGTATATGTAATGATGTCATAACATGATGATCAAGTGGGTTTTATCACCTTACAACATTACTAGTTGTTTAGTATTATTTAACTTAGGCTTATCATACTAGTTACACTAGTTTTAGCCTATTTACACATTAAGACCCAATAAGCCCATTAAGAGTATAATATCATTTTATTAGTCCATTTATACTTTTAATATCAGGCCTATACCCATAGTTGGGCCAAAGTGGGTTAAGCCCATGAGTAAATCCATTAGTGTTTAGCCAAACTAGTTGGGCTAATGGTCCAATAAGGCTACTTTGGCCCATTATGGTCCATAAGTTATAAGGCTCGGGTTTATCGGTTTTTTCTTGTCAAATGTGGTTACATATAAGTATATGAGTTATAAAAATGTTACATTAGACGGGTCCGACCGTCTAAGTTTTATTTGGCGAAAACGTTAATCTTTCGGTTTTAGCCGAAAAGACGTAAAACTTATATATAGTTTTATAATTTTAGAAAACATGTGAGTTTTACTTTTATAAAATGCCATGTTTATTTATTTTAGTATATAACTCATTTTATAATAGTTATTATTAGTTAGTGGCTTTTATATATTTATTTTATAATAATATTTACTTGAGTGCTCTTTTTATACTATATAGTTTATTTACAAATCTGATTACTAAAGTCCATTCCACCATTTTTGCCATATCTTGAGTTCTACAAGGAGATAGAAGCTCAAATTTGAACAGAATAAACTACATGATGTGTACTACAAATAACTATCGTATAGCCACTGCTCAATCATCTTCTAAGTATTTTAATAATTCTTCCAAAACAGACTATACAGATTTGTACCTCAGTAGTATTTTGATCATAACTTGCTCATTTTAATGATTCCATTGAGTGGCCAACTCACAACATATGTAAAAATCATATATATATCTGTATATTTAATAATCTAAGACATTTAACCAAGTGATCATATTGATACTTACTGTTTTATACAGCCTATATAATTAACCAAGATTTTAACATCTTTACTTGTTGATTTTAGCCTTTTTAACCTAATCTATTAACACAAAATCCCCACACAATATATTGATCATCATTCATCATCATATACATTTTTGAATAAAATATATGAATACATATTCAAAACAATAGGATGATAGAAAAAAATTGATCTCTATACCAATCAATATGATGAAAGATTGAGATTTTTGGATGAACAAGACTTGGTTTTGACACCAAACCTTATGAACTTAGCAAGACCATTTTTTTTGAAAATCTCCAAGAAACTAAGCTCCTTCTAAAATCAGCCCTTGATCTTCATGAAAACTCTTTTTTACATGTTATGATCACCTCCAATCTTCATCTTTTTAAAAGGCTTTCAACGTATGTTGATTATTGATAAAGTTTGTGGTTAAATTATGATGGAAATGGTGATTTGGGGGTGATGTTGGACGTTCAACATGAGAGAGGAAGAGTGGGTTTGATGATTTTTGGATTAAGTTTGCATGTGTAAGAAGTGAATGGGAAGCTTGGTGGTTTTGCTAGTAGTTTTGATAAAGCCCATGGACAAGTGTCCCATGGATACTTAAAAAGTTGACAACAAGAGTGTGTGGTGGCTTTTTTTATGCCACCCATAGTGGAGGTGGGACAAGTGTCCCACTTGTCTCATCTCCACTAATTTACGGGTACTCCTCGATTCTAATTTCCTCGATTTACGTGCCCTCAGATCGATTTACGAAAAACGTTTTTATAAATTATGATTCTACGGCACAAAACGATTCTAATAAAACTTGACTCATCACAAACGGAGTTCAAAAGCGTAAATACGTAAACCTAGGGTTTCTGGTTTAATCGTAAAAGACGCTAAATTATGCACGTAGCCCTAATCTCTTTTCGTAAATTTGTGAGTTTACGAACCAACACAAATTAAAATTCCAAAATAATATTCAATAAATTTATTATCTGAAATGTCGGACTGTTACAAAAACAGAGTATGTAACTGTAAACACGTAACAGAGTTCTCCGGTTTAGACGTAGTCGATGCTACTTTAAGACGTAAACCCTAATTTCTTCCCAAAGGTGAGTGAGTTCATAAATTAACAATAAAATAATGATTTTAAATACTAAATGAGAATAAAATATCGACCTCAAATTGACGGATTGTTACAGCAGTTACCCCTAAAGAGGATCTTAGTCCTCAAAGATCAATTCATCTTACTACTCGCTTCTTATAGAGTTAAAGCCATGTGGGAATTTCCTCCACATTCGGTCTTTTCTTTCAAGTGTAATTCATTACAATATGCGAGTTTCATCAACATAACAACAGGAATACGATCATGCTTAAGTTGACTCACTTTCTCTCTCCATGATGTCTATAGGTTTTTGAGGAAATGCAACTTTTTACCGATCCAAACTTCATTAATAAATAATCAGATTTTCACTTGATAGACATTTTATCAAGTTCGATATACGAAACATAATTCATGCAGCCCTTGAAGTCCTAGGGTAGATCTAGCTTATATGCCTCTCAGACCAAATATTTACATTATCTCAATGGTCCCATACAACAGGGACATAAATTCCCACGATCTTTCAGATCATACATTTATCTTTCCATGATGAAAAATTCTCGGCATAGCTTTGCTACCCATCCTGCACTTCAAGATCTACATTTCATATTCACATAACCTCCTGCCCACTACTGGCAGTCAAAAATCAGATCCTAATTTTAACACTCATTTCAGGTCTCGCAGGTCGGCTATTTCCATCCCAACTCCTGCCTACAGATGCTCTTAAACTTCTCTTTATATAGATCCTCATAAGATTTGTTCTTGATCCTAATGCGATAATTATCAATGATAATCTCTCCAAAGGAAAGCGATTATCCTTTTCATTACCAAAGGTCAATTATTCAAACATAAAACAAGACTTCCAGTGTTTGTATCGTTACTTTACCTTGTCCCTTCGATTGGGGTGGTAAGAAGTACTCATATCAAGATTCGTTCCCAATGACTTCTGAAGGAATCTTCAGAAATTTTATGCGAAGCGAGGATCTTGATAAAGATGATCGATACAGGCACACCATGCTTACACAACTCCTCTAAATACAAAAGAGTCAACTTCTCCATCGAGAATCTATCATTAACGGGAATGATATTAGCAGATTTGGTCAGTCGACAAATCCAGATGATGACCTTGGAAGATTTATGATAAGAATCCATGGTGGTTCTATTTCACTTCCAAACAAGAATTATAAGCTGTAGAAGCAATCCTTATGGATTTCGGTGTTCAGCCTTGACCTTTGCAAGAGTTAGATGTTTATTAATGTATGAGGCGATGTCTGCCTTCATAATTGGTCATCAGTACAACTTCTTCAGATAAAGGTACATTTTATCAAAAATGGCATGAATACAATACTTAAACTTATGAGATTCCAACATGACTAAATCTCAAAATCCTCCATATTTAGGCAACCACAAGCGGCCTTTTAAACATTTAACGCCATCGGCTCTCATTTCTAATGGTTTTCATTAGCCACGAAACTCTTTATTATTTATATTATCCTTTTTATAAGCATCGGCTATTTTTAAATTGCCTGGAAATTTATTGTGTATGGTCAATACCAAGGAACACATCTTAATTGGTTCTATATTCTTTCTACATAATATGTCAGCAACTACATTCACCTTCCCCGATGAAATAAATATTATGACCGTATTCATTCAAAAATTCTTTCTTTATATTTTCTAAGTTTTAGTTTCGTCCCAAATATTAATTTTATCAGTTTTGCCCAGTCTGACGTTTAAAGCGTCGATAAATATTACAAGTAATTAAATAATAAATATTAAATTTTTATGAAACGTAAACGTAAAATTTTTAAATTTCTCAGTTCGTCCAATTATAGAAAAATGTTCAAAATAAATTTGAATTTAGTTAACACGATCTTTGTTGATTTATCGAAGATAATTAATAAGATCAATGTTCGAAAAATCTTTGTTTATACTTTGGTCAAAATTTTCATAGTTGAAAAGCAAAAATTGTCGTTTCAAATTCCAAGTCATGGTTTAAATGGTTTCCTCAATCCCTCTTAGGTTATCTTGAGGTATACAAAAACATCTACTCCTAAGGGAGTTTAGTTAAATGATCTGGGTATAAGGGAATAATCTCTTAAAAGTCTTTCGATAAATATATGTCAAAACCTCTTCGCACTTCCTTTTTGGTATAACCCAAAGCCTCAATGTCTCTAATCTTTGAAGAGTCTACATAGATTTCACTACCATTCATCACATGGTCAAATAATGTAAAGGATCAAATATTTAATTCACATGATAAATACTCAGGGTAGTCTATAGATGGTGTTGAATCCAAGATTGTTAGACTTAAACAGTCGAAACCGTTTTACCTAGAGTAATCATCATTCATATGATTTAACATATTTGAATAGAACAATAATTAGAACAAGATGTCTAAAAAAGACGAATTCTTCCTAAAGGGTTTGTATTATTGATTAACACAAACCGCTCTAGGTGTGTGTACATTCAATCCCACACTTAAAGATCAAAGCAACAGTAGGTTACATTGTAGTAGTGAATGAATGAATAAAGCCTACGGCTTACACACATGATTTATCAAATTCATGAATGCCACACGTGCGTTGATTAATCCAAACGGTATCACATGAAACTCATAATGTTCATTACAAGTTCTGGATGTAGTGATTGGAATAAGAATCTCCTTTGCGGACGCGAATTTGATAATAACAACCTGACCGTAGATCAAATTTTTGGAACATACGCTAGAACCTTGTATATGATCGAACAAATCTCTCATCTTGGGTAATGGATATCAATTTTGATCGTCAATTTATTCAGTTTATGATAATTAATGAACATAAGGAATGATAATACCATAGCTCTTCATGATGACGAGATCGGTAGAATAAAAGCTTTCTACGACAACTCTCTCAATTGTACGGTAACTCTTTCGATTCAGATGGTGTTGACGTACAGTGCACATGCCACAGGTGCAACACCGAGAATATAATCAATACCAAATTCAACTTGCCTTAATGACGAAAGTCTAGGTTGTTCATCAGCAATTACCTTAGAAAGTCTCAGATAACAGGAACATCTTTTAATAAATTCACCTTAGGTTCTTCCTAGATTACAAGATCTATGACTAATTCATAACCATTCATGGTATAATTTCAAGCCTAAATGCAGGATATGGTCACCCATCGGGAATTATTTAGATCACTTTGATAATCACCATCTTATCTTTTAGGGATATTCTACTCGAGTTCCCATCAATTTAGACAATGACATCATGTCATAATCAACCAATCCATTCTAATGGCACTACCAACTTTACAGTTTTATTACCGTTGATAAGAAGTGAACTTCTCAAAAGACTAATAATAACTCATAACCCTTCACAGATTCAAGGATATCTGGACACATAGCTAACATTAAAAGAGCAAGGTCAACGCATAATTTACGCGAGAGAATTTCAAATCAGATAAAGACGAAAACATTAACGAATATGAATATATCCCATGTTTTCATGATTTGAGTACGCATTCGGAAGCACCTCGGATCGTTACCCATTTCATTCAAATGGAATTTAATCAAAAGAAATGACAGGAACATCGATACACCCAGTCGGGTATCAATACTCGATAATTAGATAGGTTTCCAAGGAATTTTATCATTTAAAGAAATGAGCAAGAAGGGGATGTCAATTGTCAATTAAGACAATATCTAAAGATGAGTAAATTCGATTCGGAAAAATAAATAGTACGGGCACATATGTAGGTGTCCCTAACAATATGTCCCTTTTTTGCACTTTTTGCAGATCTCATAAAAATTCAATCTTTCACAATTACAAAGAAAAATGTAATGTTTATTAACAATTTCATGGTGACTACTAATCAGCCTTGCATGGTCCCTTCCAAATTGTACGTAGGCGCGCAACTATATACAATTTTAGGATTAACGATGCGATACTCAGTTCGTCAAAACTTTGTAATCATGTTTAAAATATATATACTCATGCTTAATCATGAAATAAAAATCAAATGAATCTATAGAGATGTTCTTTGTTATGGAAGCAATTAAATTTTCCAAGGTGTTTCATAAACAACTTGATTTTGATAACGATTATTTATAATTCTCACTTTAAAACATCCATATGGTGATGAAGATTAATTTTTTCTCAAGGGATACTGTTTTAACTTATAAAAACAATGAGTGATCCCGCAAAAGGTGATGAAAATTTGTTCACCAAGAACTAACTACAATATGATAGTAAATGAGCTTAGCCAAATAATCATGAGGTTCATGACCTCGATAGTACTCAGGAATACAAAGAGAAGAATCTACAACGCAACTCTATCCGAAATGAATACTTTGTTCAATGGTTGCATCACGAATGCGAACATTAGGAAGAAGGTAGAAAAGATAGATAACATCAATACATGTAGGATTTAGTAATCAAAGGTAGTCTTTTCATTAATCATAAACAAGTCAAACAGTATACCGTCGCACATTACGTGTCGCCATGTCATTCAATTCCAAGGACTCATCCTACCAACTGATGTCTCAGTTAAGTTAGGGATTTTAAAAGATACTACAATGAATACTAATCTACATGAGTCATTAGGTGTTCCACCTGTCCCGGAAGATACATCAGTCCCACTTCAGAAGAAGATTTCTTCAATTTATTTCTTGGACACTGGGCATCCTCGTCATTAGACAATGGCCTAGGAACAACCTTTAACACGAACCAACAATCATTTAAAACCTTATAATTTAACCACAGGACTTAACGACTTCCTTTTATCAATTTCGTATTCCATACGAGTTAAATTTGACTTTATTTAAGTTTCAACCAACTTATACTCAATGCGACATCCTACCTCATTCTCCAATACTTTTTACCTTATTCTTAGACCTTGAAAGGGCAATAAAATCTCGATATGAACAACACTTAATTTCCAATCCTATAGTTCATACAACAATATTTATCAAATGAGTCACTAGTATGAAATGACTCACACATTAAATTATACTTCTCAGAAAGATACTAGTGGCATGAGGCTTTTGGGTAATGGTTCCAATGACAGCCTCAAGTGCAACATTTACCTTTTTCGATTTCAAATTTAGGAATTGGGTGACAACAAATCAGATGACACCTTTCCAGGTGGTAAGGTTTTGTCAAACTCCAATCTGTAAGGAAAGATCTTCATGACATCGATATCAGATTTAATCTCGCCAATTCTTCTTCAAGATCATAATCAACTAATATCAATATTTCTACGAATATCAACCATTTTGTTGGAATTATGAACATCCACAGCTTGGTTTAGATCTAGAATAGCTATATTTCCTACAGGAATAGCTTCGATTGATTTGCTAGGGGAGTTAGGGTTCCTTGTGCCAATCTTCGTCGTATAAATATCTCGTATAAGTATTAAAATAATCATCAAACAATCATTTAATCAAATTACAACATATATATATATATATATATATATATATATATATATATATATATATATATATATATATATATATATATATATATATATATATATATATATATATATATATATACATATATATATATATATATATATATATATATATATACATATATATATATATATATATATATATATATATATATATATATATATATATATATATATATATATATATATATATATATATATATATATATTTATATATATATATATATATATATATATATATATATATATATATATATATATATATATATATATATATATATATATATATATATATATATATATATATATATATATATATATATATATATATATATATATATATATATATATATATATATATATATATATATATATATATATATATATATATATATATATATATATATATATATATATATATATATATATATATATATATATATATATATATATTAAAATAACACTTCTCAGTCTGGCCTTGTCGGTTAATCGAGAATTCTTCGTCACCGTTATAGTCAAAAGGTTTTTAAACATTTTACTCAAAATATTTATTCAAAAATATTTATAGTTAAAAAGGTTTTTGAAATGTTTTATTCAAAACCTCGGTTTTAAAAATCTTTCGTTCTCTATAACGAGAGCTCTGGTACCAAACTGTAACACCCCCAAATATTTCACATTTCAAAGCAATGAAAGAGTCGTTGGTGTTACGGGATAGCACATTACTCAAATCATAGACAACGCTTAAAAGTCGCGTCGTTTAATAACAAAGCATTTTCCATTCATAAATATCAAATTACATAGGTCCTCAGATCATAGTATGTCATACAAATTTACAAAACAATTGAATGGAAATTTTATTTGAATGCGAGCCATAAATTCTTGTCCTCTTCCCGAGAATTACCTTCAAGTACCTGAGATAAAACATGTTAAAAGTCAGCGAAACGCCGAGTGAATCCATAGAGTTTAATAAAAACCATTAATATATCACCGGTATATAATCATTACCGAAAATCATTTTGTACATTATTTGTCGTAGTCCATAAATAGGCCAAAGACATTTTTGTACGAATCTTTGTCGTAAATCATAATATATGCTTTTGCCTTCAAAACTATTATATGAACCATAGTCGTAAAAACATCATACAATACGTTTTATAACGTTGTATAGAGTTTAATAAAAACCGTTATATGAAAATGGTTATGTAAAACCAAGACACGAACATAATATCAGTAATAATACCCAGTATTGCTAGTCAGGCAATATATTATAATTCAATGTGTATATCAGTATTTTCATTATTGTATTATTATAAGCCGCATGACATTGTTACTTTTCTATAACATATATCGGGTAGCTAACCCGTAATTTCTTTGGCAATCTAAAATAGCGTGTCGTCATAATAATCACGCTTATATAAATCTTCTCATATATAAATTTGCTTACCAATCAATGTGTCACGACGGGGATCAACCGTCAAGGCGCGAACTGGGGTGATCTTCCTCAAATAGTAATATTATATGCATAAGCGTCTACCAAATCCCGGTAGTTCACAATTCATGCTAATGGGACTTTTAGTGACATAACCTAACTGATAATAATCCATTTCATTTTATTCATTGGGTCATATAATCATTCGGGTCCATATCAATAAGCATACAATCGAGACAATTGGTGTCCTATTTTTATTAAAACTAGCATGTTATCTCCCTCGCGTGTTTATAAAACATTTCATAAAACATTTAAAAGAGTGCGAGGCTCTTAACTCACATTGCTGTGGGAAGGCGGGTTATCGACAATTAGGACGTATAGTACGTGCCTTGATCACGGGAAACCTCGACAAATAATACTCGGTCTTAGGCTATGCCCATTAACTTTATAAAAAGTTGTTATGTATATGTAATAATGTCATAACATGATGATCAAGTGGGGTTTTATCAACTTACAACATTACTGGTTGTTTAGTATTAGTTAACTTAGGCTTATCATACTAGTTACACTAGTTTTAACCCATTTACACATTAAGGCCCAATAAGCCCATTAAGAGTCTAATATCATTTTATTAGGCCATTTATTCTTTTAATACCAGGCCTATACTCATATGTTGGGCCAAAGTGGGTTAATCCAATGAGTAAGTCCATTAGTGTTTAGCCAAACTAGTTGGGCTAATGGTCCAATAAAGCTACTTTGGCCCATTATGGTCCATAAGTTATAAGGCTCGGGTTTATCGCTTTTTTCTTGTCAAATGTGGTTACATATCAGTATATGAGTTATAAAAATGTTACATTAGACGGTTCCGACCGTCTAAGTTTTATTTGGCGAAAATGTTAATCTTTCGATTTTAGCCGAAAAGACGTAAAACTTATATATAGTTTTATAATTTTAGAAAACATTTGAGTTTTACTTTTATAAAATGCCATGTTTATTTATTCTAGTATATAACTCATTTTATAATAGTTATTATTAGTTAGTGGCTTTTATATATTTATTTAATAATAATATTTACTTGAGTGCTCTTTTTATACTATATAGTTTATTTATAAATATGATTACTAAAGTCCATTCCACCATTTTTGCCATATCTTGAGTTCTACAAGGAGATAGAAGCTCAAAATTAAACAGCATAAACTAAATGATGTGTGCTACAAATAACTCTTATAGCCACTACTGAATCATCCTCTAAGTATTTTAAATAATTCGTCCAAAATAGATTATACAGATTTGTACCTCAATAGTGTTTTGATCATAACTTGCTCATTTTAATGATTCCATTGAGTATCCAACTCACAACATATGTAAAAATCATATATCTATCTGCATATTTAATAATCCAATCCATTTAAATAAGTTATCATATTGATACTTACTGTTTGATATAGCCTATACAATTAACCAAGATTTTAACATCTCTACTTGTTGATTTTAGCCTTTTTAACCTAAGCTATTAACACAAAATCCCCACACAATATATAGATCATCATTCATTATCATATACATATACATTTTTGAATAAAATACATGAATACATATTCAAAACTATAGGATGATAGAAAGAAATTGATCTCTATACCAATCAATATGATGAAAGATTGAGATTTTTGGATGAACAAGACTTGGTTTTGACACCAAACCTTATGAACTTAGCAAGACCATTTTTTTTGGAAATCACCAAGCAACTAAGCTCCTTCTAAAATCAGCCCTTGATCTTTATGAAAACTCCTTTTTACATGTTATGATCACCTCCAATCTTCATCTTTTTAAAAGGCTTTCATCATATGTTGATTATTGATAAAGTTTGTGGTTAAATTTTGATGGAGATGGTGATTTATGGGTGATGTTGGACGTTCAACATGAGAGAGAAAGAGTGGGTTTGATGATTTTTGGATTAAGTTTGCATGTGTGAGAAGTGAATGGGAAGCTTGGTGGTTTTTCTAGTAGTTTTGATAAAGCCCATGGACAAGTGTCTCATGGATACTTAAAAAGTTGAAAACAAGAGTGTATGGTGGCTTGTTTATACCACCCATAGTAGAGGTGGGACAAGTGTCCCACTTTTCTCATTTCCACTAATTTACGGGTACTCCTCGATTCTAGTTTCCTCGATTTACGTGCCCTCGGGTCGATTTACAAAAAATGTTTTTATAAATTATAATTCTACGGCACAAAACGATTCTAATAAAAATTGTCTCATCACAAACGGAGTTCAAAAGCATAAATACGTAAACCTAGGGTTTCTGGTTTAATCGTAAAAGACGCTAAATTATGCACGTAAGTCCTAATCTCTTCTCGTAAATTTGTGAGTTTATGAACCAACACAAATTAAAATTCCAAAATAATATTCAAGAATAATTTTATTATCTGAAATGTCAGACTGTTACAAAAACGGAGTATGTAACTGTAAACACGTAACGTAGAGTTCTCCGGTTTAGACGTACTCGATGCTACTTTAAGACGTAAACCCTAAATTCTTCCCAAAGACGAGCGAGTTCATAAATTAACAATAAAATAATGATTTTAAATAACAACTGAGAATAAAATATCGACCTCAAATTGACGGATTGTCAGAATCCTCATTTGTTCTAGAGGTACGAAATGTGAGTATAAGAAGAGGCGAGCGTCGGGACGTCGCTCTCTTAAGGAGGGGAGGATGTGATACCCAGAACACGAGGTCATTATTTAACCCTAATTTACGTATATTTTTGAAATTTTTAAGAAATTTCATTGGTAATATGTTTCACGGTTTAAGTTAGAACCGATGTTGGAGGTCATAATTTTAAAGTTTAACAATTTAAGAAGAACCGATAGCGACTACGATACCGACGGATGCCCAAAATTTATCTTTTACTATCGATTGATCGATATTTAAATTTTTCGAAGTTTTTATTTTTATTTACGTGTTAAGTCGATTCGGAACCATTTCACTTCATTTTGTGTGCGTTTGAACCATTTAAAAGTATTTTGAGATAGCAGGGACGAACCCTGACACCCATAAAAATTCAAAATCGACTACAAGGCCATATTTCCGCTCTTTAAATAGTTGTTTGAAATTAAGGCCAAAAGATAGCTAACTTGTCAAGTTTATCCCTTACCATTTTACAAAAAGGAAGAAAGTTAACACACACTTCATAACACAATTCAAAAAATTTCACTCTCACTCTCCCCTCTCTCTTTGACCGTCGGACACCACCACCACCATAGCACCAACACCATTTTTTTGGTTTTTGGAAAAACTAATCAAAGACCACCTCTTATAACCTCATTGTAAATGTGTTCATCCATTAAAAACAAACATGCAAACACTTTATTTTTTCCAAAAATTAAATCTTATGAACAAGTGGGTTTTTAATTGATTTTCTTATATGCATGTCTAAATCTAATGTTTATAAATATGGTGTGTTAATTAATTAAGTTGGAATTAATTTTTTTTCTTCTATTGGTTCATCAAAACCCAGGGCAAAGGGGTGTTTGGTTGATTTTTGATTTTTGACTTATTTTGTTAATGGGTATGTATTTGGGATGATGTTTATGTCATTTTAAAATTGGTTAAACATGTTGCAAGAAAGATTTATAAAATGGATTTTTGATAAAGGTTGTTCATACAAGTGATATAGGATGTTATTATTAGTTTAGGATGATTTAATGATGATATTAGGGGTATAGGAGTTGATGAAATTGAATAAGAAGATGTGTAGATGTGATTTTGAAAGAGGCAAATTAGACCAGATTGATTAGGGATACTTTTCCTGGTCTTAAGTCTAAGTCCAGGTTATCATTATAGGATAGTTTTAGAGCTTCTTTCTACCTTCTTTTTGGCATAAGATAGAGCTTTTAACTCCAAACGAGTCAAAAGTTACATAGGTTTGAATATTCGTGTACCGGGAGGCGAGTATCGATGCAATCCGAAATTGTGTTCGATATTATGTCAAATCTCGGAGACTATAAGTAGAGTTATAAAAATAATTGACGGGTGTTCTTTAGCTCTAAACCTGGATTTATGAGTCTATTTTCAAACTTAGGAGTCGGATTTACATATGGTATTAGTTAAGTGAGTCAAAATAGTTTTATAACGTAAGGGTACAAATCTTCCCGGATTTTCAAGGATGGAAATGTGTTGGGCAGCGAGACTTAAAAGTAAAATCTTTTTATGAAATTTTTTATGAGATTTTTACATGATGTAAATGAGGTCTACAACGAGTTTCTTAAAATTTTGTGGTGTTTAAGTATGGGAATTCAGTCCGTACATTAGGTATGCACCGGAAGTATTGTATTTGTAGCAATAGTCTTAATAACGTATAAAAATGAACGTGTCTAGTAAATATCAATTGCTTGGATTTGTGGCGTGTGTTTATACAAACTTTGAGTGACTTTAATTATTTATATTCAGTACTTGATGGTACTTGAATGTGTTGATTAATTTCGCGTTTGTTTGTTAGGTGTTGTATTTGATTTCCCGGGGCATCCTCATCTTTGGTGATTGTCTTTGTCTACGTCTTTGCTACTACTACTATCATTACTACTTAAGGTGAGTTTATATGTAGGTCCACGTTTTCCTAGGATTGTCAGTGTGTTATAAGGATCTACAGAGAGGGAGAGAGATGAAAAACTAGAGAGAGAAAGTTAGAGAGAGAAAGGAGAGGATAAGAGAAAGGAATGTTTGATTAATGAAAATGAGAACCAACAACCCCACCTAACATGCTAAGAGGGGGTATATATATAGCCTACCCTACATGTGGGCTTTATGAGTTATACTATTACATACTAGATCACGAGCCCATACTACGTATATATCGTTGGAGGGACCGATCCTTCCTAAATACGTAAGAACGTATTTCCAACAATCTCCTCCTATGGGAGGTCACTCCAAGTTAAAATGTCCTAAATAGGCTATAGCTCGTGATCTATGCTAATAATGATGTGACCGAGACTTTCTTTGGAAAAACGTATTTCCAACAATCTCCCCCTAAGTGAGGTCACACCATTTTACAAAATCTTAAACCTAGCATACTATGCTTGAGTCTTCGATCTTGTTCTAGTGAATGTGCTGATGAGATATTTGACTTTTGTCTTGAGCATGTTTCCTTGCCTTGACCTTCTGCATTCATCACTTGTGAAATTTGCCTCCTCGTGACTTCATGTTCCACATACTTACACCTTTATAAATTCTTGAAAGCTTCATAGTTTGATACAGAAGAAGACTTGACTTTTAGGATTTCTTGAATTTGTTGAAGTATTAAGTGCATACAGTATAAGCATGTGTTGACGACTTCTTCTAAATTTTACACCGCAATGGCACCTTCTTGTTATGCTGCATAAGACAGTTAGCAAAAAAACATATACACGGATGAATTGGCCTTGAACATTTCATTCTAATTTGGTAGCATTTTACCTCCGGTCGGTGAAGACCGTTGGACAATAAATATCGTACTTGTGGAAGGTAGTTTCAATTAAAAACCTCCTTGACAAGATTTCGCGGGTAAAAACGTTCTCTTTATTCGATCGTCCAAAGGTGACTGCGAACATAAAGAGTGAATCATTTGGATAATAATATCCGCGTCATTTGAAGCCGCCAAATCCGATTCTTGGAACAAGTTTGATTCATTAAAGAATCGCACCATCGTTGATTTCCAGTTGTCACGAGCTTGATTCATATAGAATCTTGCAAGTTACCTTCCAAGTGCTGTTTGATGTTAACACTAGAAGGATTTCCACTCATCACTGTGAACACTATTGAGTGTCACTCTAAATGTTCTGGCAAGATCACTTAAAATATTGCGTAGAGGCCTGGAATGTGTTTAAGTTCGGTTAAGAATTAAACAGATGTTGCTTTCTAGTTATCACAAGCTTGATTCATAAAGAATCGCACCAGTCACCTACCATGAGTTTTTTTGATATTCGCTCAAGAAGGATTTCCATCTTCATTGTAAATACTTTCGTATTACTCGGTTGTTCAGGCAAGATCATAAAGATTTTACGTAGGACTCTTAAGATGCTTTCTTACTTTTCACAGTGTGTAAAGAAGCAAGCAATTATGAAAGTTTGTCCTAATGAGATATTTGATTATCTCAAATGGCTCTAGACTCGATCGTGCATTTTGGATTTTAGTGATCGGAGGCTGGAGAGGAGTGCCACCATTTCAATACTAATTATTCGGAGTGAATAAATCAATATGTAATGCGTTGTCTCCGTGTGATTAAAACAAATATCTTTTGAGAGATATCTAAGTTAGTTGGGATGGGTTGTGCATTGCATCACTGGGTCTATGAGGTCTTATCTTCAATATCAGTCATCATTAAAAATGATCTCAATACCATATGTATTGACCCGGTTTCTGCCTAAGGTTGTAAGGAGGGCTACTTTGTTTACACCCTTTATATTTACAATTCTTTTTCATTCTTCAACCCCTTCAATGCTTACCAATACTTCATAACTAGCACCTTGTTGTGATTGTTCCAGTGCTAACTTAAGTACATGGTCGGCATTCAGCTACGTTCACAAACTTTCTCCATCTTTCCTAAGGACTACTATTTCTAGCTATGGAATGTCCTTGGGAAGATTCCTCCGGTTTTAGAAGAATCATTGGACTTAACCTATCCTACTGTCCTTATGTCACCATAATCTTCATCGTCGTGAAATAAATGGGTTGAGGGTAAGTATATGTCACCATGAAAATCCATTTTGCTGTGCAAATCGGTTTTGCTCCCCCTTAACATATGCCACCATATTCAAAAACATTTCGCACATGTCGGGATGAGCCATCACGTTAAGTCAAACCATTTTTGATTAATCATTTCCCATATTAAATCACATTTTCTTCCACATATTAAAAATATTAACCCAATCGATGTTTTTAATATCAATTGATTTAATGAAATTTTAAGAAAATTTAGGAAGAAATGCAAATCAATTAACTCCATGATTTTCACAAGCTCCCCCTCATATTAATGAGGTGTACTTGATACGTAAATTAAGTACCTTTTAAACACAAGTGTAAGGTACTTATCACGTGCAAAGATCAAATATGATAATGTATTAACAAGATTAATAATTTACGAGGTTGGACCTGAATGATGGAGAACATCATATGATAGAATCACATGGTTCTTGTTCACGAATGTTGGTTGCCTCATCACGTCTGAAGTTATCTCTTGACACCATATGTACGATTGATATCGTTGTCTTGACACCAATTTGTGAACTTGGCAGTTTCGGCATCAAAGATTCTAAATGCTGAACAATTGCTCCCCATCAATTTTTGACACGTGTTCTATTTAAAGAGCTGTAGTCGCTGTTTGAGTAGTCGCATCGTCGAGTGTGTAGATATCAATTGTAAATTGCTGCAGATTGTGGAGATGATAACTTCATAAAAACAAGATTTCTCTTCTTTTAACAAACAAATGCACTGATGCGTACATAGATTCGTGTTAGATTGTGTTATTACGTAAACACAATCCCTTACATGGTTATAAAAATAAACCATGCCTGAGAAAATTAGTTCTCGTTGTTGAGTCAAAGCTTTCCATTGAAATGCTTGACTTTAATATGAAAAGTGGGTTACTATATGAAATAATAGCAAGCCATTTTGAGCATGTTTTAAATCATTTAAACTTCTGCTCGAACTTTATTTACAACCTCGTGTCATTATTGAACGACATTTCTAGGATCGTAAATATTATCGATTCCAGAAGATATGCTCTATTTATCAACACATTGTTGAACACACAATTTTGAAAGATTTAGAAAAACCTTTTGAAAAATTCTTGAAAAATTGTGTTTAACGTTTTCAAACCAATTACTTGAGCTTAAGATTTTGAATATCTTACTTAACGAGCTCAAGTCCGAGAAGTTGTAAACTTCCCGTTGTTAAGGATAAGTTACCATCAGCGATAAACTTTCCTTTTGGCTGAAGAACGAGTCCTAAGTTGAAAATTACTTAGAAGTCATTTTCATGAGCTTGAAAAACTTTTAAATGTTTTAACGTAAAGCTCATGACCGAGAAAGATGAATTTCTCGTTATGAGGAAAAGTTCTCTTATTTAAAAGATACACTTTCCTTTCTGAGCTTAAAACTTGGAATGTTTTAATACAAGCTCATGACCGAGAAAAATTAATTTCCCGTTACGAGGATAAGTTATCATTAAATATAAGCTTTCCTAAAATTGAAGTCCGAGTTACAGTATGATATTCAACTGTAAGTCATTGTGCATGAGCTTAAAAAAACTTCAAATATTTTTAGTACAAGCTCATGCCCGAGAAATATTAATTTCTCGTTGTGAGGATAAGTTTATCATCGGCGATAAACTTTCCTTTCTTTAAAGTCCGGGGCATAATCTGAGATATAATTATACGCCATTTACACGAGCTTAAAAACCTTTGAATAGTTTGTATGTAACCTCGTGTCCGAGAAAATTTAATTTCTCATTAGTGAGGATAAGTTTATCATCGGCGATAAACTTTCTTTTCTTTGAAGCTCGAGTTACAATCTGTCATGTGACTACAAACCGTATACACGAGCTTAAAATCGCTGAATAGTTTTAATGTAAGCACGTGTGCGAGAAAATTTAATTTCTCGTTTTGAGGGTAAGTGATCGTTGCATAGATAAACTTCCCTTTATTTAAAGTCCGGGTCATTGTCTGTCATTTATCAATAAACCATTTACACGAGCTTAAAACCTTTGAATAGTTTTAATGTAAGCTCGTGTCCGAGAAAACTTAATTTCTCATTTGTTAGGATAAGTTTGTCATCGACGATAAAGTTTCCTTTATTTAAAGATCGTGTCATCGTCTGATATTTACCGATGAGCCTATACACGAGCTTAATACCTTTTATTGGTTTTAATGTAAGCTCGTGTCCGAGAAAATTTAATTTCTCGTGAATGAGGATAAGTTTATCATCGGCGATAAAATTTCCTTTATTTGAAAAACGGGTCATCGTCTGATATATAAGGATGAACCAAGAATACGTAAGCTTTAACTACAAATCCCTTGAGACACTTGTTTCTTTGATATCTGCTTCTTCAGTAACCAAACTCTAAGAGTCTCCTTGGTTTGTTTGTGTTTAACATTGACTTTGGTACCTGCATTCTCACTTGAAGTTTGTATGCTTTTATATGGGTTGGCGATATCTGTCTTAGAACCATGCGGGGTTTCATAGTTTTCTTTTCTTGTGCCAGAGGTGACCTGAGTAGATGATTCACTTGTCTTAGTTGGCAAACGTTTCCTTTTATTGAAAACCTTAAGTTCGGGCTTAAGTGATGTATCATCCTTTTAAATTTCCTCCCTATTAGTCTTAGTAGAATCGGAGACTATCCTAGTTAAAGGGCACTCGTTTCCTACAAGCGTGAAAGTTCTATTAGTGGGGCACCAAACTTTACCAATGGGTTTGATTTTAGCTAGCCACTAGGATTTTATTCTAGCATGGGAGTTCACCTCATAAAGGAATTTCTTGACACAAGAGTCATAATTTGCCTTAAAGACACATTTCCTACATGTTTTACAAGTAGCATATTTAATTTCCATGTAAGATCTAGAATTCCTGGATGATTGATTGATGCTCCTAGGATAAGACATGCTACGGTTAGCGGTGTTGGATAATCTAGAAGGCATTTGACTAGGTTTGAAATTCCCATCTCTTACTTGTGTCTTTTGAATAGCTTCCCCTAGACCAAAATTATGGCGCACATAATTTGAACTAGTTCTAGACGTATTCTTTGAACTATTCTTAGGGAGCCTAGATGCAATCGTGTGATTAGGTCTTGCAAAAGTTGATTTAGTCACATTAGACCTAGGTGGTGGAGTGACTGTTCTAGATACATGAAGCATATCAACTTCGGAGGCAAACCGCGGTCTCGAGGATTTTGGTCTCTTGGATTTAAATGCAGTCGGTTGTCTAACAGACTGAATTTGAGGTGGTTTCCCGAAGATTGATGGTTTTTCAAGCTTAGTGTCCACACTAGTTCCTTTAGTTGTACTTAATTCATTTCTCAAAGAAACTATAGAAAAACCTTTTCTTGAAACTGAGCTTTTAAAGTCTCATTATCTTTAAGCTATTTGTCTTGGGATGCCAACTTAGATTCTAGCAACTTAATTTGTTTCAAAAGATTATCCTTTTCAGCTTTAGAATCTAGAAATTTTTGATCCATTTTCGTTCAAGAACAACGTTTGACTTTTCAAGTTTTTCAAAATATGTTTCAAATTTGTTCGTTTTCTTGGAAAATTCAAGTTTGGCATCCTCAGGATCTTTTAATTGCTGCGCTACGATCGTGTCAAGCTCTTTAATCTTGGAATCAGAATCAGTTAATGAAGCAGTCATAAATCATTTATTATGATGTAGTATAGCATTATGAACAATCTCTCCCCCATTACGACTCACATCGGATGAATCTGAAGTGGTAAAACTATAACCCTTTTCTATCCCATGTTTGTCATAATTAGGTTCGGAATGCTCAACATGCGGTAGTTCATCGGCATAGACATCATATACAACATTAAATTGTACCATGTTTGTAGGCTCTTCGTCATAAACGGGTATGGTGTCATCATAAGAGATGTCTATATCATTCCCTGACATGCTGCTTGTATCATGCTTTTCTCCCGATTCCATGCTCTTGCTTACTATGACGACCAAATGGGAACCCATTTCTTGCACCGGGCAGATCTGATCATCTCTTGACGGCAGCTTAAAGCGTGTTTCTCTCTCATGTTCATGAGGTATTATTGCATGCAATGGTTTAGACGACTCATTGATTGTTTGAATCTGACGCTTTTTTAACCGTATCTCGTTGTAATTAACTAACCTGACCTCAGTACACTTCTCAAGTATATTGATGTGATTGAGTAAACCAATTCTAAAGGTTTCAGTCTGGCAACCCGTATTCAAGTTGAAAAGATGGTGAAGGATTGGATCCGAATAATCAAAAGGATGTACCATTGTTGAGGCAAAGAATTCCTTAAACTGTGTGCGAATGATTTCTAGACATATCTTTGCTTTAACCTCATGAAGATTCTCCCTTTAAAATTGCAATTGTAACTCATCCAAATTATTGAAAATCTTCTCTTTGAAATTATCCACTTTGCCAAAGAACATTTAAACTGAGGTTGGAAGTTCGGTCATGTTGTTCGGATAGAGAATTGCAAGATGTGTCTTTAGCTCGTGAAAGATTTCCATTGTTTTTTGACGCAATGGATCTCTTTGAGTTGCATAAGTTGTAGTTCTCCCTCCTGAAATGTCGAATTCAATTATTCCATTTAATGTCGATGAAAGATAATTGTGATTGTGGTTGTTTTTGGGATTTTACAATTCGTAAAGAAACCGAAAAATCGAATTCACGGGATTTTAGAAACCAACAAAGAAATCGTAAAAATTCTTGTAAAAACCTTGATTGGTAATATAAAAGGATGCTTGAAATCCTCTAAGTTTGTCTGAAGTTCAACTCTTTGTAAAACCGAGAGATTTCTTTGTCGTTTAAGCACTTTCGTTCGAAAAATAAAAATTACCCGAGTCCTTCCAATAACAATACCCATAAATCATTTCAATACCCCATTTACTTTGAAGAAAGTAATAAGAAAAAATCCAAAACATGACTAAAGCTATCAAATAATAATACCCAAACAAATTCGTTGCCACGAAAATTTAATTTCAAATCTAGCCATTTATCTTGGTCGCGTCATTAAAACTCGTCACTTTGTCTCGTCTCATTTTCACATCACTTTGTCATTACGGAGCCCGAAATATGACTTAATATAACAAAAGTTGTTTGAATTGTGTTTGAATCTGGCCCAAACAGTGTTCTTATCACTAGCAACAATCAGCCCATGTGAAAGTCGGTTGAACTCTTAAAAGCCCAAAACAAATCATCACCCACTAACCGAGTATAAAGGAGCAACTAACTTAATATTTCTCACAACTCTTTTCTTAACCCTAATCAACTTCTCACAACTAAACCTATTCTTATTCTTAAAAACCTCCGCCCCCTTCTTCCATTAACATCACAACGTAGTATAAAAAAATCTCAATCTCAGATCATTGATCAAATACAATTCAATACAAATGATCAACCATCCTTTCCTTTTAGATCAAATCCACAATAATGAATGCCTTCAAGATCTCATAAAGGGTTCTCAAGTAGGATTCGAATGGTGTTTTGGATATGATTTTTCGATTTGTTTTGATTTCTTAACGTGAAACTGAGTTCGAATCTAACAAAGTTGTTAGAATTCGTTTTTGACTTTCGTATATCAAACAAAGGTTTGACCATAACAAAAATCGATGGTGTTTTTGCTGCGGAGATCTTGATGAAGAGGTTTAGTGTCTGTAAGTCTTGTATCTTGATACTGTGTTTGGGTGAGTTTGGATAATGGGTGAGTTTGTGATTCGAAATGATAGAAAGATAGTGAGTCAACTGAAGGTTTTTCGAGTCAGTTGTCTGTTTGATTCTTGGTTTGGTTATCGAGTCAGTTTGAGACGAATGTTGAGTCGTGAGTTGAGTGTCGAGTCCAATCTGTGTTAAAGTCGAGAGTCTAGTGTTGTTTTTTTATTTTGATTATGAAAGATTTTGGATAAACTGATATGTTGTTGAGTTCGTTCGAGGTCGAGTCTTGATCGATGATGGTTCGTGTATATGCTGAGTGCGTAATATACAGCGAATCTGAGATCTTTGATAGCTGAGTTTGTTTTTGCTGGTGTCTAGGTGGTTTGTGTTGAGTCAAGACTGTGTCTTGGTTTGAGTCGAGTCGAGTCTGTTGGTGTTTGTGTTTAGAGTCTGTATTCGAGTCTCGAGTTGGAACAAGAGACGTGATTCGAGTGTTTTAGTCGGTTGTGTTATTTTTCGAGTCAGTTTCGAGTCTTGGTTGAGTCGAATCATGATTTTGGGTTGGAGTCGAGGGTTGTTGATGTTGGGTCTGTTGGTGTTCGGAGTCTAGTCTGTGTGTGATTATGGTTGAGAGTCAAGTCGAGTGTTGTTGTGTTTTCTGAGTCAGTTTGGAGACTAGTCAAGTTGTTGTTGGATTCGAGTATGTATTGAGAGGTTTCTATTTCGAGTCACTTGTTCAATTCAAGAGGGTTTGGTTGTTTGGTTTGTGAGTCGAGAGTGTCTTCATGTGAGTTTTTGTCGAGGATGATGGTCGAGTCTAAGTGTGGAGTCGAGTCAAGTCTGTGTTTCGTTGTTGTAATTAAGATTCACAATGATATTCGCAATATGACCTTCGCAATAAGCTTCAGAATGTGGATACTTTAGAACATCGCAATAATAACAAAATATGTCGTAATAACAGCAATAATAGCAAAATCTGTCGCAATAACAGCAATAATAGTAAAATTTTGTCGCAATAATAGCAACAATAGCAAAATCTGTCACAATAACAGCAATATTATCAAAATCTGTCGCAATAACAACAATAATAGTAAAATCTGTCGCAATAACAACTTGTCGCAATGACACAAATCTGTCGCAATATGCGTCGCAAAAAGTGTCGCAATACAAAACCCTAATGCGCATGTCGCAATAACTGTCGCAAAAAGTGTCGCAAAATAATAAACCCCAGCCTTTGCGATGGAATTATTGTCCCAATAGTAAAAAATATCCCAACTTCCACTTTTTTCGGATAAAACCCAACCAATTCGAGATTTTAAGCCAAAAAATGATCCAAATACCCAAAAAATTCGTGTTTTAAACCAAAGTAACAATACCAAATCTCTACTACATCTATGTAGATGATTTGTATCAAGAATAAACCATAAAAAACAAAAACAAAATTGGATCGAATGATTTTGAATCAAAATAGACACAAAAATCAAGAACACAAACACATAAACAATACAATCATCCCATGGCTCTTGATACCAATTGTAGGTCCACGTTTTCCTAGGATTGTCAATGTGTTATAAGGATCTAAAGAGAGGGAGAGAGATAAAGAACTAGACAGAGAAAGTTAGAGAGAGAAAGGAGAGGATAAGAGAAAGGAATGTTTGATTAATGAAAATGAGAACCAACAACCCCCCTAACATGTTAGGAGGGGGTATATATATAGCCCACCCTACATGTGGGCTTTATGGGTTATATTATTACATATTAGATCACGAGCCCATACTACGTATATATCGTTGTAGTGACTGATCCTTCCTAAATACGTAAAGACGTATTTCCAACACTATAGCCTCGCTTTCTATTGTTTTTAAATGATTTTTACCCACGAGGGGGATACATGCTATTTAAGTGAAAAGGAACATGAGTCGTGATTGGACCCGAATGATGCCTTAAATTATGTTAAGTAGCTAGTTGCTAAACGGCCCTAAACTCATTAACCGTTAACTATTGTTTAATTCTTGTGTGGATTGGAAATAGCCGCTTGAACAATTGATCCCTATCCTAGACGAGAGCTAGTACATTGAGTACCCTCTACGTATGGATAACTTGTGTTAAGTAAAAGGTATAATTTGCAACGAATACCTAAGAGGGGAAATGACTTTACTTAAATCACGCTGGTATTTGGAGCGGGTGATTAGTTTATAGGGTCGGTGTCATGACCTTAAACATAATTAATTATCTTATGCTATAACGAGTAATGCGATAATAACAGTTTGTAATGATCAACATTCTATTGAATAATCGTGAATGATTTTTATACTTATGTTCAATTGTGATTTTATATACCTATAGATCTCGCTCAACATTATTTGTTGACGATTTTAAGCATATGTTTCAGGTAATCGAGGCTGAGTGTGGCGGAGCATGCTATGGATTGTTGTTGTGGATTTTGGGCGGTTTAACTTGTTTTCCTCCCTTTTCTTAAAAACAATTTATGTTTCATGATGTCTTGTTAAAACAAAACAGTTGGTTTTATATGGTTGAGATTTATGGGGACCTAACGCTACTCTGTTATTATTTTTGGGGTTGGAAACAATTAGACATGATGTTGTTGTAATTTAACTTTGTTTACATTTTCTTATGATTAAACGTCTCTTTTGGAGTCGTTCGATATGGCTTGTGTGATGATACTTTGACTAGCACCTAAATGTGGTATTCCCTTGCGTAGTAAATTTGGGGGTGTTATAATATGCATCTTTGCGTGAATGTGTAAGGGTAAGAGCGATAAATACATAATGTATTAAAAGTGAATTATTATAAATAGCGAACTTTTTTATGTTCAATATACCTATTTGCCACGTCAGATATTTGACCAAAAACCTTTGACTTAACCATTACCGGATAGTTTTACCTTTGACTAAATATAGGGTTTGCAATGTCAATACATTTTAACGAATAAAATCATTTGCAAAGTTAGTCCAAATACATAAATTTATAAAAAATAAAAAAAAATAAAAAAATAATGAAAATTTGAATATTATTTTAGAAAAATAGCTTTTCAAAGAAAAGATATTTTCTAAAAAATTGAAAATTTGTTTTTTGTTTTCAGAAAAAAATGTTACTTTTTTAACCTATTTTTCTAATTCGAAGAAAGAAATAAAAAAATATTTAAAAATTGAAAAAAAAAACATTCAGAAAAAAAAATATATTAGTTTTTCTAACTTTTTTTAAAAATCAAAGAAAAAAATAAAAAAAAAATTAAATTATTATTTTTTTAGAAAAGACACGTTTAATATTTTTTAATCTTTTTCAAAAAAATCTGAAAAAAAATATTTCAAAATTTTTTATAAATTTTTTTAACTTTTATATTTTTTTTCTTTGAATTTTTAAGAAAAGTTAGAAAAAAACAAAACGTTATTTTTCCTGAATATTTTTTTCAATTTTTTATAAAAAAATTTATTATTTATTTTTCAAATTTTTAAAAAGTAAAATAAAATAGTTTTTCCTGAAAAATATAAAATTTTACACTATTTTTTTTTTGAAAACTTATTTCTCTAAAAAAATAAATTTTTAGAATTTTATGATTTTTATGCATTTGGACTAACTTTGCAAAATTATATTAATGAATAAACTTTATGGTGTGTATTTATGGTTTTTACTTTTTACCTAATGTGTAAACATTCTAGAATTTTCAGTAATTGGATTTATTTACAAGGGTCGACTGTGCTCATTGAGCACATATTAAAAAACATATATTCATAACTTGATCGGAACTAAATGTAGCTGTGATGAAGTAGTATATTTGTATAAGTAAACTGACACATTCTTGATACAATATAACTACCGCGATTACCATAACCCTTCCTGTTTTTCCATACTAAAGATTTCATACAATCTAGAAATAGAGATACAACACAGCGAGACTTGAAGCCAAAGGGATACCATCAAGGAATCAATCATCAGATGATCTATAAAAAAACTAACAAATATTACAATACTTGGGTGTAGCAAGAACTAATAATATAAACGATAAATTACGTTTAACCAACAAAATATAAAAGAAAAAAGATATTAGTAAACAAAAGATTGACATGGGACAAAACAAGCCCGTTGGGTGGGCAAAGACCTAAAATCAAAAAATAGTTTCGGCTAAGTTTTTTTTTTTAAAAACAGCCACACTTCAGACTGAATTATCCTGTTTAGCTAGAAACTAATGTACAACCAATAGTTATAGAGGGTGAAACTGTAATAGGTTAAATATTTATCTCAGGTCTCAACATTGAGCACATTGAGTTTCTCTTGAGAAACATTTATTCACGAAATATCCTTTTCCGGAGTAACATAGGATTTTTGGTTAATATCTTATTTCTTATTCATCATAACCTTTGTCGAAACTTCTAAATATAGACATATTAACGAGTCAACTACAAATTGTAGTTGTGTACTATTAAAAGCATGTCAAATGATTGAAACTATAATATCGACATTTGTATAATCAAAGATTCACATGGGATAAAACGCAACCGTTGGGGTAGGTCAAGGCCTAAAAATATAAAAAAAAATAGTTTCCCTTTTGTTTTATTTTAATAAAAAAGAATCCCACTGCCAACAGATATAATTAATACACAAACGTATCCCGCCCGTTCGGTGGGTTACGACGCTAGTGTGTATATATATATATATATATATATATATATATATATATATATATATATATACATTATATATAAGAGGAGGGATATGCCACATAAGCATGTTTTAATCCACGTCATCATTATTAATAAGGAAATTATTATGTTTCACATATTTATTTTTTAATTTTTCTTTATTAATTTTAGAAAATTCGTATTTGTTTTAAAAAAAGCTACTTGAAAGGTTTGAACTTAGGACCATGAGAATGATTTAAATCATTCATAGCCACTAGACCAACAGATCTTTTGATATCTATCTTACAAGTCAGAATATATAAACACATGCAACAAGCTAAACAACTACGAGTATTAATTCTTATTCTGTGGGGATAAATTTGGATATTATTTTGGAGATAATTACAACGATAAGTTGCGTGTCAAATATCAATTCCAATAATAATAACGTTAGGGAATGGTTCGAGACATTCCTCATGGGTATGTAAATTTTTTGTGTTTATGTTTGATCCTCTATGCATCTTTCTCACAATCGTAATGATGAGACTGCGTCTCTTTTAATTTTTTTAGGTATTGTGCATGTAACTTCGTATTCCAAATCAGTATCTTTAACTCAACGCTAAATAAGTATGTTATGGTAAGATTTATAGCTAAGTTTTATAGTTAATTCATACATGCATACAATATTTTTTCATAATCGTTTCTTGCTTTACAATAGTTCTCAATTCTCCTCTCTTTTCTAATGCTCATATAAACGGCTTTTTTGTTGATGTGTTATACTTATTGAAGATTAATCAAGCCCACGACTCTTCCTTATACGCCAAAGGTAAAATCATTATATGGTTTTCTGCTTTTGTCTTTAAAAAATGTAAAGATCTAATGCGAATTATTTTTCTTATTGTGCTTCGTAATTTAGTTTTATTGAGGTGAAGAATGAAGATGGCATGCTTATTTATTTACGTTTCTGCTGTGTTATTTTATTTATTGAAAGCATGTCCTCTGAAGGAAGACTAAAAGTGGCTGAAAGCAACTCCCAGACATGCATCATCACTGCTGCACTAATTGTCACAATCGTATTTGCAGCAGCTGTTACTGTTCTAGGTGGAAGAAACCAAGAAACAGGCATACCGGAGGTAATCTCAACTCACTATCTTCTTTTATACTCTTACCTAAATTATCTGTTTTAAACATGTCTTGTTGTGGTCACAACGTACGCTATCAGCCTCTGGCCCTTATTCTTTTGACACTAGCAAGAGAAACCGAATGTCACTTACGACTTTGCCAAAACCGAATACGCAATAAATACGTCCAAATAGAAATATTAGAAGAGGTTAACGATAGATGACTCAACCGTCTTGGGGCCCAACCACCGTGTAAATCCGAAACCTGTGAACAATGTGGCTCCCGAGTCAAGCTCTACGCATAATCATGGTAAATTCCTTTAAAGTTTTTTGTAACTTGGTTTTTTTATTTTAGTGAGAATGCTTGAATAAATTGTTTATGTTAAAGATTCTGATCCGTCTCTTTCTATTCTTGATAGTAATGACCATTGACGAGTCTACTCCGGCTGAAAAAGCAACCACCATAATTACCATTGGAACACTCATTGACAGAATATATAGAGAACTACTCAGAAAACTGACAGTTTTAGAGTAGGTGTGCAAACAATGACCCAGCCAGCCGCGACATTGACACTGGACAATCACAGTGCTCTCAAGCCTTTGGCCCTTCTTCTAACACTAGTGTCAGAAACCGAATGTCACATACCACTTTCCAAAACAGAATACGCAATATGTTGGTGCCAATAGAACTGTCAGAAGGCAGTTAATGACAGATGACTCAACCGTCTCGGGGTCCAGAAACCGTGTAAATACTCAAACTGTAAACAATGAGGCTCCGAATCAAGCTCTGCACGCAATCAACGTAAGTTCCTTTGTGAAGTTGTTTGTTTCTTGGATTTCTTAAGTTGTTTCTTGTGAATCAAGCTCTACATTATTCTATTTACATCATGGAGTCAAGGTAAATGTTGTTAAGCGTTAGTAAGTGTCTACCTTCTAATACTCTATGCATTTGTCACTATGTACTTGAATTTTGTTGTTGGATTGTCAAACTTTATGTTCTTGGAGAGTTCAAATTTGTCATGACAATTTTTCTTTTTAATCAAACTTGTCTTAATACAGTTTGCTAATGAAGATTGCTTGTTTTGGTCAAGTAACCACTTAAGTATCGACATTTAAACAAAAATACCAGATCTTAACATCAAATACACATATTACTTAGTTTGTGCAGACATGTATATGTGAAGCATTCATAGTTTTAGAATCCATGTCGATAACAATTGGTGTTGGACTTTGTTTAAGCTCTTTTGCAGAGGGTACTGAGTCTACTCAATCTTCAGGTTATTTGAATTTTGGAGTGAAAAGTGTAACCATTTCTTTTCATCCTAACAGTATGTTTTCTTTCAGTCAAATGTTGATAAAGATCAAGTCAAGGAAACAATTAAAGCTCAACGAGATGAACAGTTTGTGTTTTTGCTATCCTAAGGGTTTTTGTTCGGACTAGACGCAGGGGTCATAAATAGTTTGTACTTCAGTTACAGCAAGATGAGTTTTCACGAAGTCCGGATATAAACGAGCAGACATGTGTGTGCCATACAAACAAACTGTATCATCAAATTGACCTATCAATTAATTGCTCGTCATCCTCTGATTGCATCTCTGGTATGCTGACTATTATTATCTTTTTTAAATGTGGCTGTTGTAGCTAGATCTTAATCTTGAAAATAGAAACAAGATTGAACTAATGTCCCTACATATACATGAGTGGCAAGCTTACAAGTATGTCTATGCATGCTAAAACCTAATATTGTTTCCTTCCCTAATTAGAGTTCAATTCCTTTATAGTGCAGCAACTAATTTTTGGGGTGTTATTTCTAAAGATGAAATTGTTACCCTAAAAACATAGACAAACATACATAAGAATAAAAAACATTTAGGGGTGTTTGTTTAAGCTTTGTTTTGAGCTTAGGATCTTATCCAATTTCAGAATATTTTTCATAAGCTTATTTACTTCGGCTAATTTTGAAACTTATTTAAGCCCTCAAAAATCAAAATAAGCCCGAGAAAATGATTTATTATAACATAAGCCGAAACGACATAACCCAAAAACTAAGGATATATTTGATAAAATAGTTAAAAAAATAAGAGAATATTGGCCTTGCAAGTAATGGGTTCAAAAGGGAGCCGTGAAATGTTGGTTGTTCTATTGTTCAAAGGGGTGTTGTTTATAATAAAACCAAATGAGAAATCTTATAATCAAATTACAGTATATTACATCATAAATTAGTGTTTTCTGTTTTAGTTAGTATATATAATTTTATAAGCGTTTTTAAAGTAAATCTTGCTGATCTGAAGATTAACAACGGGTTTTTTACCAACTACCATAATTCAGTCAAACCGTTTAACTAACTTTAGGCCTTTTGCTTTTCTTGAAGCTTTGAAACAGTTGCCTTACATAAAATCAAATTCAGCTTGTGGCGTGCTCTTTTTACCCCTCGAACTTGTGATTCCTAAAACAAACGTTGTCTGAAAATAATGCAGGTGGTAGCCTTTGCCATGCTTTTATTGGTATAGGATTTCATAAAACAAACTGGTCAAATAAAACTCTATATATTCTATACAGGTCAAAACAAGCAATCAACTACCCGTCACTTTTTTGTCCATTTAGTTTTGAAGTGTATCAGTTATAAGTTTATCAAATATAATTACAGACATTGTATTTACAAAATAGTAAATCTTATTACCAAATTATTTCCCTTATGCGAAGTGTATAATCTATGTTTTTTGTTCTTCTCTGATAACCATTCTTGATATGTTCATAATGTAGGATATTCAGGGAGCGATCTGCAAGCGTTGTGTGAAGAAGCTCCAATGATGCCTATAAGAGAGTTTGGTCCAATCGTTCTCCCTGTCAACACAAATCTGGTAATTCCGTTTGAAAGTTATCAAAATACTTTCCCAACTCCATATTGAACGTTATTTGAAAATTCATCGATGAAAATGATTCGTTACGTGATTCAAGATTCAAACTGATCCCGAGCATTGTACGGATGCATTTTTTCATCCTATTTGGATATGAAAATTATAATAAGATATTGAGTAATAGTTGGATAACAAAGATATTAACCTTGAATTATAGTCCTTCAACATAACTCATGGATTATACATTGTTCTGGGACCTTCGTGGGTGCTTGTATGGCCATTTAATTTTGATGTATTTATAAAGATTGCCTGATATTTCCCTAAGTAACTATAGTTTGTGTGAGGAGAGTAACCACCGTTTATGTTATACCTTATAGGTTTTTGAGTTTGGCAGCTTTTGATCGAGCAATTAATTACACACGCAAAAACCCAGGTAAGACATATATCTTATCCTACTGACTTTAGAAGGTTTAGGAATGATATGATGTATGACATTTCTCTGTTGATACAAGTACATGAACGAGAAACAACTTTTACGGATGGTATATTACGTATCTTTAAGTAACTATGGTATATCTTTGCTAATGTAACACAATTGGATAAAAAAAACATCATTGCTTGAATTTGTCTTATTAAAGTTTTATTAATAGGGCAGTTGAAAAGATTGTGCATGAGAAAGAGACAATAATTCAAAAGTGCAATCAAGGTATTAGAATTTGATTTTTTCACAGGCTTCATAATTTGACCGACTAAGGTTCAATCTTTTTTGCTTGCTTTCATCTGTTTGGGTTACCATTTTTATGTATACATTTTTTTGTTAAGTTATTAAGCGCTTTCTCTTTGAAGCGTAGTATTGAATCGAGATGGTCCTTAAGACATAACCTATACAGTTTAGGATTTTGTAGAAAATGGGAATGTCTAATGGAATCTTATAAACCAAAAACGATATTAATTTTATAGTTGAACATACGGTTGGCTTCGACCAACGTTAACATTTAAGTTTGTGTTTTTTTAGGTACCACTGTGGGGAAGATGTTGTGAAGTACATAAGTGGGACTATTCTTGATGATCGTCCTATTCGTGTAGATTTTGATTGTGGATTCCAGGATAGAAGGAAACGGGGTCATGGTCGAAAGGGGTGGACAGGTGACCTAGCATTTTATTCTACTTTCTTAAGTTTACTCTATTCATGCTTCATGTCGATTTCTGTTTTGTTAACCATGTGAGGGACAACTGCTGCACGGATTACAATCCTTATATCCTGTTTAAATATCTGAATTATCTAAACTATATGTCTTGGTATTACATTAACCAAGGCATAACATACATGTTGGCTTACTCTGAGTTATGTTCTTAACTTTCGTGTGATTATTGTATGGTGATGATCATTTTTTCATGGAAACCGCTTGGTGGGGTACTCATGGTGGTGTCCTGGTGTTTAGTTGTACTTTATGATTAAGCTCAAAATTGCATGATATCTGAACCTAAAACACTGACCGAATTTTTGTTTCTACAAGAGGCAAAATACAGTGTAGGCTTAGTCAGATATGCCAAAACTTGTCCAATTGTAATGGCCATCATCTGATATATCAAACTGTAATTGGTTTTTACTACATCTTCTTGACCAACCCGTACATTGGCCTAATAACTTACATGTTTGCTTTGAAACAGGATCTCTGAAAGCAGCACCATCTGCCATTCCTACTGGTAATAATGATGTTAGCCTAGAACAGCTTCCTTAAGAATAACTCAGATAAGAAAGGAAGAAGCGTTCTTTGACCATTTCAGAGTTAGAAATCCTTAATTCTTACAGCTAATTTTTAAGAGCAACACAAGCTTCACAAGAGGTATTGAATAGAAATTGTTATAAGTATTGAATTGGAGGTGTGAGGCGATTTCAGTTGTAGTAAAAATAATGTAGAAAGGCTTGGAAGTTTATGGGTATTGTTACTTAAGTTACTTAGTTAATTGTGGTGGTTGTTTTTGCAGATTTACCGGGGTTTATGCGAAGTGTGTATAAGAGTCATCATGCTCTAATCACATATGAGTTAACTTTGGTAAGTTTTTATTTCAGCAAATTTACTGCTCCCGAACGATTCATATACGTATTCTCCTAATGCACATGAGGAGAAAATATGGTTGGATTTTATGGCGTTGGATGAGAAGACTATGTTTCATCTCTGTTCTTTTTTTTTTTAGTTTTTTTATACATATTCTCTCATTTACATATATCATGACATATTTTAGTGCGTTCATAATTCGCAGCAAGTATCTAAAGAAAAAAGGTCAATTGAAGTTGAACATCCGATTGTTAGCATTATTGGTAACTACGCTATTAATTCCTTCAACGGTGCCTTTGAGCAGGTATGGTTATGTTCCACTTGCTTTTAACTTTTCAGACTGGCTACGTTTTTTCAGTCTTGTAACATATAAACAAGTTTTTTCGTTTAGCATGTTAAAAATGGCGAACACAATAAGTTGCGTCATTTCAAATTCCTGGAGTGCAAAATTTTGAAGTTTGTCACGGGTTATCACTTCGACATGACCATAGAGGCCTTCGAAGGATATATTGGGACCTACCGCACTGACGTAATCAGGAATATCGATATCTGTGCAATAATGGTGTGCACGTTTGTTCTTGCTGATCGAAAACCATTCGGTATGTTTCTTGATTTGTTTTGACTGGTCGAACTGTTTGCTATGCACCCTATTTTGCATCTGCTACTACGAACATTAGACAACGTTCCTCTCTAATAATCGAAATACATTGATCATATGTCACCTACACTGAACTATATTAAATGTGTAGGTTGATTGCCAAGTAGAGGCCTACCGTGACCATGCTAACTGCTGTGATACACACCTCAAAATAAACCAACTTCGTAGGTGATTTTGAGGTAAAACCCTGAATCAAAAAGTATGGTAACCTTCCTTTTTAATATCGACTAATAAAACATTATGTTAATTAAAATCATACATAGTTCGAGGAATATTAACTTAAAGTTATTTGAGTCATAAACTAAATTTTTAGGGAAAGAATTCTCGTTACTCATCGATATTTCGAATTTATTCATGTCTTTTAAAGTTAACTAACGATAAAGTAAAGGTTTGTAGCTTATTATTCATTTTTAAATTTATGAGTCTTTTTAAATGTCTGATATGTATCTCGGAAATAAAATGTTTAGTATGTGTGTACTTTAGAATGTGATTATTGTTATGCGTAGATCATGTGAATGTAGCATATTTAAATTAATATTAGTCTATCCAAGTATTGTTGATAATATGTAACTGCACACTACTAATGTACATGCGTTTCGTGTGATTTCGCGTGCTTTATCGCATAATATATCGTGCATGATAATGCTGAGCTTAAATAAGCATGTTTCAATGTTTGGATAAGCTTAAAGTTTTAGGCTTATAAGCGTATCTAAGTTTGTGTTTTGGTTATTTTACAAGCAAAAGCTGATCCGAAAACATTAAATTATAGTTATAATTATAGACCGATACAAACACTCACCAAATTCTTATCAACTTATTCATTATAAGACAAATTCTATTTATTATTAATAAGCTCAATTTAAAAAGCTTACTGTTTTTACCATTCAGACCCAAACGCAGCCTAATCCCAAGAAAATGGTAATAGACTGAAGTTGGTTGTTACGTTTAACTTGATCAAACCCTATTGCGGAATCCTATTATGAAATGTAATTCTCGTATTACGTTTAACCTTTCTACATCTGCTACCATAGCTTGGAACTGCATACCAAGAAACCGAGAGATCATCATAATCGACTTATTGGCATTTGCGGAACGAGAATCAAAGAGTTTCAGTGAAGAAAAGATCCAGAGACAGTTAACTGAATCAGGAATTAAAATGCTTGGTAAATAAAAATTTGCGGAACAGGAATCAAAGAGTTTCAGTGAAGAAAAGATCCAGAGACAGTTAACTGAATCAGGAATTAAAATGCTTGGTAAATAAAAGAACAAGAGAATCTGGTTGTTGAGAAAAAGAAAAATAGGATTTACAGGAAAGAACTTGCACTTGCTTTCCTATTGCTTACTGTTGGTCAATAACAAATACTCCATTGGGTGGTAAGAGTGCAATTGTAGAAACATCTGACAAGAAGATACTCATACTCCAAAGAATTAATAATGTTGGAGAATTTCCTGGTTACCTTGCCTTTCCAGGCGGCCATCCTAAGGGGCATCATCAAAAAGTTCCTTTTTGTACAGTATATGTTCAAAGATTATTATTTGTTTGTTTCCTTACTTTGATTATTATGACTTGACCAATCATATTTTATTCTTAATTTTTGGGATTGCATCTCATAAGTTTGAAAAGGGGTTGCAGAAATCAGAGTTGGATGAGTAAAGTTTCTCGGGAGATGTTTGATAGCATTGTTCGTGAAGTGGTTGAAGAAATAGGATTAGAATTAACTAAAAAGCAATGCATTGTGGGAGTACATTCTGCAACGTAAATTAGAATTAACTAAAAAGCAATGGCATCACAATGCATTATAATTAGAACACTAAAGACACCTCACTGATACGAACATGACATCACCATGTTACTTGCAAAAGAAATACTCCGTATATGTCTATTATACCTGATTGGTGACCCAATAACTTGACTGGGTTGACCCGATAGTCAGATCAGTAAACTGAAGACTCGACCGGTTTGATTCGATGGTCGAACCCGTGACCCGGTGACTCTATCGGCGTTGAAGCGATGGTCGAACACATGACCCGGTGAGACCATCGGGTTGACCCGCTGGTCGGGTCCCGTGAGCCTGTGACTCAATCGTCTTTATCCGGTGATTGATTTCGTGACCCGATGACTCGACCGGATTGACCTGGTGGTCGAACCCGTGACCTAGTGACTCAACCAGGTAAATCCGATGCTCGATCTCGTGATCCAGTGACTCGATTAGGTTGACTCAGTGTTTGAACCCGTGACACGATGATACTGTGTGAAAAAATAAATGATTTTTTAACTTCTTAAAAAATAGAAGATGGAAATAAAGATAAAAATTCATTAATAGTTTGTAAGAATTAATACATGCATAAACAGTCGTTATATAAAGATTCATTTAATGCTAAATTAATTATATATATTTTTCGTCCCATTTTAATTGTCCTCATTATCTTTTTAATGTCTTAATTTTTCAACTTTAATCTTAAATAATTTTGTTTGTGTTATGTAATATTTGATGAAATATATATGCATTGATTGCGTTTTAAATATGTTTTCATTAATATCATTTTTATCAAGTATTATATAACACAAACAAAATTATTAAAGATTAAATTTAAAAAGTTAAAAACTTCAAAAAGTCAAATGAGGACAATAAAGTGGGGCGGAGGTAGTAGTCAACTAAATGACTCTTTCACGCTTTCGACAAATGTTGAATTTTTGTCATGTTTAGAAAGTAGCGTAAAAGAAGAGTATGCAATGCTCGTCCATTATCTCCCCATCTTTCAATCTATAATATGCGCGTATATTTAAAAATGAAAATAGAAATCAAACCGTGATAGTTGGGTTTTTCTGATTTCGTTCTTTTTTATTTTGGATTCTTTAGTTTCAGGTTTTTTTAGTTTTGAGTTGAGCGGTTTGGTTCGATTCGTCGGTTTTTCGGATTTTTTTAACACCCTTAGCATTTAGCTCAAAATTTTTTATTAACGATAATAAAATAACTAATCTTTTGGCAAACAAAATCTTGCAAAATAATTAAAAAAATAATATGTTTTAATCATATATACCATTAAATTAGTAATATGTCTATGCATACCAAACACTTATTTAAGCATTACCAAACACTGATCATAATTCACTTAATAGTTAATATGTTTAACCATAACTTGTAAATACAAAAATAATAATGATAAATTAAAAAAATGCATTTATAATTCAGATTGAAAAAATCTAATTCAATTTATACCAAATAATAATGCATAAAAAAACTATAAACAAAATTTAATAACTAACTATGTATAAAAAACATACCAAAAATTAAAAAAAAAACATACAATAAATTACTTTAGTAAATGAAAAATTTAACAAAAAATAAAAGACATGCCAACTGAAAATGCATTGACATAAACATACTAAAATTAAATATGAAAAAGATATTTACATAACAAAAAATGTTAAACGGAAATCAAAAGTCATACCCGTCCATCGGACGGGCTTTGCAACTAATATATATATATATATATATATATATATATATATATATATATATATATATATATATATATATATATATATATATATATATATATATATATATATATATATATATATATATATATATATATATATATATATATATATATATATATATATATATATATATATTTCTATATATATATATATATATATATATATATATATACTAGTGGCAAAACCAGTCCGATGGACGGGTATGACTTCTAATTATCGTTTAAAGTTTTTTTATTTGATAATGTTTGTTTATAATGTAAGATTGACAGATAAGACTTCTTATTGTTGTTTAATTTTTTTTATTTGGTAAATGTTTACTTTTTTTTGTATATTTGTCTTTTAGTATATTATCAGTCGTGATGACTTGTATTTGTTGTTTAAGCTTTTTGTTTACGTAATTAATTGTTGGTAAATACTTTTGTATAACTTTTAAGTATAAGCTGGTATTTAATGGTTTCTTTAGTATATATTTTTTAATACATGATTAAAATCTTTAAAAGAAAATTATTAACATAGGTTTCCAGATATCATTGAACTTAAAATAATGATTATATTATCAATAAGTGCATGTGAGTCATACTTGGTATAAAAACACATATACCTTATAGTTGTTGGAAAATTAAGAAACAAACAAAAAAGCTTATAACCAGTAAAGAACTTCACTACTTAAGACTACTTTTTTTATTTCATCTTGAAAATAACACATAAAGTTATCTATAAACAATGTTGTTGAAAACTACAACACGCAAACTAACATTTTTGCTTTGCTCTAAAACGTGTGAGACCAAACATTGTAATTTAGTTGATTATAATCCTTACCATTGAAAGAAATATTATTTAGGATTTAAGGATTAATTGTTAGATTCATTTTTTTGGATATGAATTTTGACTATTCTTTATGTTTGTTATTGGTTTTTTATTTTTTTTATAGTTTTTTGTTTATGTTTATTATTGGTTTTTTTTTAAAGTATTGCATTTTTCATGACTTGTTATGTTTTTTATTGATTTTTTGTAGCAGAATCCGAAAAGTTCGATAATGAAGAATATTTCCAGGGATAAACTCGGGACCAATTCCGTCTCGAACGTGTCCCGATTTAATGCTTCCGATTTTTTCCCGATCTAAAAAGTTATATACCGATCCCGTACCGAACGGGATTCGAGTATCGCTACCGGTAAATCTGGATTTTCCGTTTTTTCGAGAATTCCTCGATTTGGTACCGATCACGTACCGAATTACTCGTCCCGAATTCTTTTTTACCTTATTTCGTACTCCGGTCCCGTATACAACAGGATTTGGGTATCGGGGATCGGTACGGTTCCGGGTACCGTTCGGGTTTGGAATCGGGATTCGGGTAAATATGCTCATGAATATATATTTGTTATCGATTTCCCTGCGTATGTATTTTATCCATCATTGTGAGGATTGAATACATTATTTCTAATAGTAAATAATCAAAGTTGAATATCTCGGCTGCATTTAATCGACACTGTTATTTTCACTTGAGCATGCTACTAATACATGTTAATCTCATCAATAAAAAAAAAGATATGCCGTGTCAAAAAAAGATATGCCGTGATATGTATACTGCATAACGCCAGCTGTTTTCTTGTCCATCTCAATGATGCAAATCTGATAATCTGCAGAAACGGGACACGTACCGGGTGTTTAAGTTCAGCACATTCGTGATAAGTTGCATGTATTCCTGATACTCGGCACCGTCACGAGAACCACAATACCAACCAGTACATTGACAAACATGCAAAAACAAACCAGAAGAGTCCAGGTATCAAGTATCAACAGTCAAACAAACCCTTACAGTTGACTTGAGTTGTTGAGCCTTAGAGTTTTGCTTTTTCATCAAGAAACAACTCATATCAATCCGTTGTTATGATACTTCTTGATGGAATCACAAAGGCACGCTGACAGTCTCATGTATCGTCTAAATCCTTCATTTTCAGCAAACTTGTATGGTAACTTATTCGTTGCTATAACTTCACTTAAGGCTTTGCCAGCAACTTGTTGGTCAAAATCCAAGAAAGTAAAATAACTTTGGTCGCCCTAGTTTCTTCAATTTTAGCTGCAGAAGTCAATTTGCTTCGAGTTTGAGTTTGATTGGCAGGATTAGATGCACACCTTTTCATATGATTCGTCAACATTAATGTTGATTTCGATAGTCGATGCACATTCATACTCCACGGGACAATAAGTACATCTACACTTTAGCTTACCGTCGTTTATGACAGAATCGGTAAAATGATCCCATACAACTGACCTCTTAACATAACCCTGTCGTTCTCCAAGGCGTGAAGTAGTATTGCTTGTAGTAGTGTTTGATATGATATCAAGAACATCGACGTCGACCCACCATCTTGTCTACAGTCTAACATGAAGAAAGTTATAACCGTAATTGAGTATTTGCTAAAACACTCAAGTCGTCTAGAGAGATTGACGCTAGATGTTGATAAAATGAATCCTGAGACGCGTGAGAAGCTATTCAGCCTTGATCGTGGATCCAAAATGTTTTGGTGTTAAATATATTTGAAGCTTGTACCTTGGTTGAATCCTCGAAAACTATGGGTTTCTAATCCTTGTGTTTCGTAATTTGTAAAAAACTGAAAATCTAATATATCCGATGATTTTTTAATCGTACTCCCCGCTTCTGAAACTCAAATCCCCTGTTTGTGAAGGGTTGCGCACGACCCTCTCTGCCTTATCCAAATTCTTGATATATGGATCTGAGAGAGCCTAATCACAACATGTACCAAAATCAGCATTCTTTTTTCGTAGGTTTGAGTTGCAATCAAAGAAGCCAATTCTGGAAACACAACTCGTGATCCAGAAATGTACAATACTTTGTGGCTCTGTTCAACCAATCTGAAATCAAGTTAAAGCAACACATTTAGAACTGTTAATAAAATATACTTACATGGAAAAAAGATAGAATTGCAAATTTGTAGAATATCTACGAAATTCTCCCTTAGAAATGTGTCCACTGTAGTTACAGCATGCATTAGTACATATGCTTATATTTTTTCACAGTGGCAAACACTGTTCCTCATCTCGATTGATTGCTTTATGGTCTTGATAATAAGAAGATTCGACTTATTTTAAGAATCATAAGTTTATAAAAACAGTTCATAGATTTTAAGAAAAGAATGTAGCAAGTTTATTGAAAGGTACTCACTTGTTGTGACTGTATAGAATGTGAAGAGTAAGCCGATTCGAAGTTTCTCCAGAAAAAATTCCTTTAGTTTTGGTCAAGCTCTTAGCAAGGGTCACTTCAGCTGTGTCAGATTCAGGCAAAACATCCACACGCGAGCAGATAAAATGGTAGAGTTTCCTTAAGAAAATTAGTAGAAAACTAACACTTTTTAATTTAATTCTATGATGGTGATCAATCTCTAAGTAGTTAGAGTTTCAAGCACCAAATTTATTAAACGTTGTGCTGCAAATATGAAAAAGGATCTTAATGCTTTAAAGTCAATGTTCAACCCCACCCCGCCAAGTAACTTCAACACACCATCACTTTTTAATTCATAATACTAAGAAATAACGTGCCAATCATCATAAATGTACCAAGAAGATGATTACATATACTTAAATTGTTTGTTCATTGTAAAGTTCTTACTCGTATCAACTATTTGTAGCATTCTGAGGGACTGTGTAGTCAAGGCAGCTTCATGCGCCGGTGCTGGAGCGGAATTTGTAACTTTAGAATGAAAGTTCTTTCAAATCAGTTAAAATGGTAAATTATCAGCAAGTATGTTATTGTTCCATGGATTGCAGTGAGATTCATAGATGATACACATGGAGAATGTTGGATCTGCACCACTACCAATTCTATAACATAAATCAAATATGCTAGCAAGCTAGATGCTAAGCCTAAACAAACACCCCTTAACAAACACTTTGAAATTAATGAAATCTCACGAAGTCTGATCTTTATACCAACTATAGTAATACAACAAACATGGTAAAGAACTTACCTGAAAGAACATAGTAAAAACCATTGCAAGATTCTGAATAACAGCCTGGAAAGAACACAAATATGAGTTTTAATTAAATCAGACACGTTAAGAATAGACATGATTATACTTTCTAATTGACCAAGTGCATACACATTAACCTATATAATATGTACTTCTTTTCACACTTCTGCAGGATAACAGGGTCAAAAGTTTTAGCAGAATCGCGCCAATGAAGAATACAATTGATTGTTTAAGACAATTATGTGGAAGGGAGCTGAGTCCTTCAACTCTAAGAAGTGAAATCCAACGATAAGAGCACCATATGGGGCTGGGTAGGATCCGTGTGGGTCACCTACAGAATTTGTACGATAAAAGAACCAAAAGACTAAATGTGACATGATGCATCTCATAGCGGGTCTGAGAACTTGGCTAAAGAACATGGAGCGAGGAGACGAGGAGGTAAGGTAGCCTGTTTGAAATCCTGCATTAAATCAGAGGTTGTATGACATTAAAAGTAGACTTTGGGGAATTTAACCTCTTCCCTTTTTAGCTAATTTTATTCACATGTTTCCAGTTTCAGAACCATAAACTCCTTTTAGCGTATACATGCAAAAGTAGACAATTTTTATTCAACAGATTAAAAGGCACATATCGGGTTGAATGATTGTGTGAGATTGTTGGAAACTATGGCCCCTAGTGATTTCTATTGCAAGGAAATGAAGGACTCTTATTTATAAAAAAATTATAGGATCCGTAAGCTATTAGCAAATCTCTCTCTCTATAATTGTTAGGCGTAAAAGAAAAGAGTGTACCACATAAATTTCTCTTTTGATCTTGGTAGCAATATGTCACAGTTAATGGACCTTCCTATGTATATTGAAAAGTAATAATATCGTATTCACCATTTGGAGACTCAAATATGGACATATACTTGCCCAATTTTTACCATTGTTCATTGCACTACACCTCTCCTTATAATTAGATTCGACAGCCAAGTCTCTGCAAATGCTGGTGTTTGTCTTTCCATGTAACTCTACATTTTGTTCTTCAGCCGTATCATTGTATATGTCGTCACCCGTAGTATCAAAGCAGTTTGTTCTCTCCTATCTGTAAATAGCGATGGCGAAAAACACATTCCACTCGCACATTTGAAGCAGGTCCAACATATGCTATTAAAAACTACATATCAAGTACAAATTCCATTTTATTAAGAAGAAAACTATGATCTCAACACAAAGTTTTCATTTTATCGACAAAATAGTTAAATGATACATGGCATAGCAGAATGATTATGTGACCAAAAGTGACAAAATAGAGGTAACGGGTTACACCGAGTATGGTTAATTAACTACTTACACATAACATTTATACGCATACTTCCATTTATTTAACTAATTGATGCGTCAAGTACCATTAACCACGAAATATATTATTTCAACAATAAGCTACATACAGTATGAAAAAAGAGTTGCATTAAAAAGGTTTGTTGAAACAAATTACTTTGGACAGCTTTTTGTATCGCATTTAACCCATTTCCTTTTTAAGCTAATTTTGTTTTAACCTTTTGACACCGTCATAGATATAATCATAACTCAAATTTTCCCAATTACGTATGAGGTTCGCAATTGCAAAATCTCTGCTGAATGCATCGAAAAAAAAATCAACTGATAGAAACTCAGAGATAAAGATACAGGCGTTGTTATAAGCACTTGATTCGGTTGAAAAATATTAGCAAATAAGCATAGCCAATTAACAAACTCTTTTACCTACATAACATTTTTTAATTAACAAACTCAGAGATAAAGATACAGGCGATGTTATAATCACTTATTCAAACTACTTACCTCATTCCTCATATCTTAATCAAAGTTGTCATGTGTTATTAAAACTACTTAACTACCCATTCCATATCTCAGTTTCTAAAGAAATGCAAACGTGATGACTTATTAATCCAAAATACAAAATTCTGATATGAGGAATGTTCCTGTCAATTCTATTCGACACATTTCAGAAAAATATGTTTTGGTCAGTCCATATCACAATCAATATACTCAAGTTAAGAATATCAATCACTAACCTGTATTGTATTATCACAAGTGTGCCTTGATTCCAAAGGATGATGCATACACATGAAATGCTAAATCAACAAATCAAACGAAACTATATAAGTTATTCATGAAAAAGCGGATTACCTGTAGTTACACTACGCTTCTTAGCTTATTAAAGTATACTACATTTGTGCAAAAGATAAATCAAATTACATAAAGGGTCTCTTTCGTTACAAGTTAAAACGCAAAAAGATCTTACACATTGGGTATCGGCTTCAGGACTGGTACAGCCTTTTTGATATCTTCAGTGTCTGCAAGTGACTGCACACATGTAACAGGGATCATGTAAAATAATTTTATTTAATTATTTATCTTTTTACGAAAGAAAAAAAGGAAAAGTCCATTGTAACCTTTCGAATAGTTGGTGAGATGTAAGGAATAGCAAAGTTTTTCTAGTACACGTCACGTGGCTCGGGAGCCCATTCAGTTAACCATAAATTTGGGTTGCTAACTTATAGTGTCTGAGCACAAATAGCTGCTCCACGACGTGTTTTGAATCAGACTAAATCGGCAGAAAAAATGCCTTTCGTGTCATTCAGTACATTTTTCTCTTGAATATCTAGAATGTAGAAGTAAACTTCGTTAATAAGATTCTATCAATAATGCATAAGTTACGGAAAAAACTAATCATCCATGGAGAATGAAAAAAGATGAAGGATAGATGATTACATCGTTTATGAGTCTCTCGATTTCGGTTTCATGATGCTCAATGCCATCAACTTTCTTTCCCCAAAGTCCCCAAAACCTGTCTAATCATAAAGAGTAAGTAAAATGAGTGTGTTATATCATTTCTATACAATAAAACAGAACTGAAAGCGTGGATAAAAACTAAATATAAAAGAACATACTTTTTTCAAAGGACGTTTTACATATTTTTTGAGCATTTAATTTAATAGTAGTAGAGCCACTTTTGCTTCCTCTGCCCCTTCTTCACGCGCTTTGCAAGTTTGTTTGCTTTAAAACTACCTGCAGGTAATTATTAAGCAGTTTAGTTAGCAAAGATCAACACTATTGTGAACTACTATACTCGATGTAGTATGTGTGTGTAAAAATATATGGCCGACGAGTGAGATAGTTATCGTGATGGTTCACAGAAAAAAAGTCCTGAACACTGTCTACGCACTTCTTGAGCCTATCATTTAATTGAATTTCTGATTGATTTGTGAATATAAAAGTGACACACAGGTCTCCTAAACAATAAGGTATATATATATATATATATATATATATATATATATATATATATATATATATATATATATATATATATATATATATACTAGCGTCGTAACCTGCCCAAGGGGCGGGGTCGCTTTTTTTCTTGTTCCGGAGGGTTTATTGTTGTGCGTTTTTAGTTTCTTGAATTTTTCATTAAACTTTAATATATTTTAATTATAGTTTACACTTAAGTAAAGTTTATTTGTGGTCAACGGGCGGGATTGTTTTTTCTTAATATGAACGAATCATTGATGATGAACCCGTGACCTGGTGACTCTTTCAGGTTGACTAAATGATCGATCTCGTTACCCAGTGACTTGACCGGGTTGACCCGGTGGTAAAACTGTAACCTGATATATTTCTATAATATGATTCTTAAATTTATGTTAAATATATATATTTTTAAAAGATTTAAAATTCAATCTGAATTTAAAAAAATATATATATTGAAAATTAATTAAAAAATTCCATGTCTAAACCTCACAAAAACGCATTAATGAAAACAAAAACCTTTACACTCGGATAAACCTTAAAAAGAATACCAAATTTCATAAAAAGAGTGTTATGTTATTTTCCTATACTAGAATGACGCAAGTTTAATAGTAGCAATTGTTATTTTGAGTCTTTATATATATTTTTATCCAAAGCAAGTTTTTGGCTTTAATTTTTATTATTCCATGGCAATTTTTACATGTCTAAACCTTTACACTCGGATAATTATTAATCTGCGAAAGTTAATCCGAAATTTAGAAAATTAAAAAATTTGAAACTTAAAAAGAAAACTAAGAAAAATATTTCGAAAATAAAAAATAAAAAATAAAGGGGTTGTAGTTGTGGAAAACTTTTCATAAGTTTCTCCTTCTAAATTTTGATAGAGAAGGAAAGAGTTTTTCTTTTCTAGAGTAGAGTTGAAAATCTTGAACACCTTTTTAAACGGTATTTTTCATTTTCTAAAAAAATGAACAATGTTTAGACAAAACTATTTTCAATTATTTTTTTCATGATCAAACTTTTTTCACGTTTTCGTAAGTTCTTTTATGATTACATCAACTTTTTTATGTTTTCACCAGATTTTTTTATGTTTTCATCAATATTATTACGTTTTCGTATGATTTTTTAGGGTTTCATCAGGTTTTCTACGTTTTTCCCCGATTTTTTTACGTCTTCGTCCAATTTTTTTAGGGTTTCGTCATAGTTTTTACGTTTTCGTCAGTGTTTTTACATTTCGTCAGCATTTTGATATTTTATCAGTAATTTTACGTTTTCGTCATTTTTTATGTTTTCCTCAGTATTTGTACATTTTCGTCAGTATTTTAACGCATTCGTCAAAATTTTTACGTTTTCGTCAGTATATTTATATTTTTGTCTGTATTTTTATGTTTTCGTCCGTTTTTTATGTTTTCATCAGTGTTTTTATGTTTTGGTCAGAATTTTTTGCACATTGCGGACGAAAACGTAAAAATACTAACTAAAACTTAAAAATATAGATAAAAACGTAAAATTACTGATAAAAACGTAAAAATACTTATAAAAACGTAAAAACGTTGACGAAAACGTAAAAAATTAGACAAAAACTTAAAAAATCGTACGAAAATGTAAAAACATGACTTAAACGTAAAAAATCGGATGAAAACGTAAAAAAGCTGACGAAAATGTAAAAAAATCAGACAAAAGCGAAAAAGACACGGACGATAACGTAAAAAATCAGACAAAAACGTAAAATACTAACGAAAACAGAAGAAAACGGAAGAAAATGTAAAAAACTAAGACGAAAACGTAAAAATTTGGACGAAAACGTAAATATTCTGACGAAAGCGTAAAAATCTGACGAAAACGTTAAGATACTGACGAAAACGTAAATGTACTGATAAAAACGTAAAATTATTGACGAAAACGTAAACAACTGAAAAAGAACGTGAAAAACTAACCAAATCGTAAAACTACCTAACGGAGACATAAAAAACAGACAAAATGTAAAAAATGGCGAAAACGTGAAAAATGAAGAAACGTAAAGAATATTGACAAAAACCTGAAAAACTGTCAAAACGTAAAAAATTGAAAAAAACGTTAAAAAGTGTCGAAAACGTAAAATAGGGTTAGAAATAGATATGTGGACATGTTTTATTTTTATTTAGGAAAAGATTTAGAAAAGGATAATATGCGGTTTTCTAGTTTCTATTAGATAACTAAAATTTCATATTTTTAGAAAATATTGAAAAAAATTGAAATAAACATGTTTTTTATCCGAAATTTAGAAAATTAAAATAATTTGAGACTTAAAAAGAAAACTAATATAACTATTTCAAAATTTTTTAAAAAATAAAGGTATTCAATTTTAGTGAGTTTAAGTATATGAGTTAGTAACAATTAAACAAAAACCTTACCATAGCAAGTTGGTAAGTTTGATTACCCATAAATGAAAGGTCACATGTTCAATTCTTGCAAATGGCAGTTTTTTTATAAAAAAAGGAAAAAACTGCGTTTAGAGAACGCAATTTTCAAAACAGCGTTTTGAACACACAAATTTCAAAATTGCGTTGTTTAGAAAACGCAATTTATAAAATAGCATTTCCAAAACACAGTTTCAAAAAAGTTCAAAACAGCGTTTCCAAAACGCAGTTTCAGAAAAGTGAGATTTCAAATTATAAAAAACGTGGAAAATAGAGATTTTTTAGGAATTTCTCAAATCCTGTTGGCTTAAAGATGTGATTGGGATGGATTAAAAAGTGTGGTTTCAAATCATATTTATACCTATATATAATATAAAGATATATATATATATCTCTATATTATATATAGGTATAATTATGACTTGATACCACACCGCTAATCCCAGTCATATGTGACATGGTACCTCTAAACCAATAGCATTTGTTTTTTGCCTAAAAAATCTCAAAAAAATCTGAAAATCGCTACTTGAAAACGTAATTTTGTAAAAAAAATGATGTTTTCCAAACGCTGGTATATATTATACTTTTAAGCTCAACTTTTTTCATTCTTTTAGCCACAGATGGGAAAAATACACACACACGCACACACAAAATCCTAAAAACCCTAAGCAGCCATCACATCTCAAAAAAATCTTCCCAATCATAATCGTAATCGTAATCGTAATCGTAATCATAATCGTAATCATAATCATAATTACATCTCTAATCATATCATAATCAATAATCATATCTCTATATTATATATACTCCTTCATAATCATAATCTCCTTTTTCATAATCATAATCCTACGCACAGCCAAGAAAGAACCCTTATCTCCTTCTTTATAATCATAATCACTGGGATTGTTTGCTCAACCGGTGAGTTTGAATTCAAAGAGTGTTTCCTATTCCTAATATTCGAATTTTTTTATATGATTTTGTGTTGTATGCAGCTTTTGTGATGACATTGTGTTAATGTATTTATGAGATCTAATTTTTTGAAATATTCAAAAGTCTGTTCGAGTGTGATTTCTTCTTCCTAAAAGAGATCATAGGGAAGGATATGCAATAAGATACGTTTAAGAGAGTTCAGATTCATCCTAAAAAACCCTTTAGTCTTTTCTTTTATTACAGGATTTCAGTTAAGACGAAACTGACCACAATCTTCTCCTTTTACAGGTTGGTCGCCTTCCAGTCCAGAAACTTTTAGTGCGGTTTTGTTAGATTAGTATGATTCAGGATTTTTTCTTTTGTGGTTAGTAATTTGTTTAGGTTAGTAAAATAGATAATGATGGCGCTGCTAGGAGGTAGATAAGAAACCCAATTTGTAACTGCGCTATATGTCTATGTTTTGATTAGTTTTGCGGCTTGATTGTTTTGATTAAATGGATTTATAAATTCCGAGTTCAAAACCTTTTGTGGCCATTGTTAGGTGTTGTTAGTCGTTCATTGTCTAAAGGTGTTGGAAGATCACCCATAGAGAAGCCCAACAGACGTAGACGCAAAGGAATTTGCTTACATCTGAATATGTTGTTTTGCTTCTTCAGGTATAAATGATAAGTAAGTTTGTTTTGATTGTTTGTTAAACACAAGATGTGATAGTGTGCTTGCAGAATGTGTCGATCAGTAGTTGCTTAAATACTTAAAACTAACGCAACCCATGTTTGATCAGATGCTTAACGCTAATAAATTTAGTTTTATATTGTTTGCAATAGTCAATATCTACTCTGAATGTGATATTCGTAGCTTCAATAAAAGATGTAAATGCGTCTTTCATTTCATCTATATTTCTAAAGTATTCAATTGAAAATTTGAAAAGCGAGAACCTTGAAGATTTGTATTTGTCTTACGTGTCATTGATTTTACTGAGACCGATCAGTCATAGAGAAGCCCCACATTCTCTTCTGATTTTTTAAAATCTTCAATTTTGCATTAATAAGTGTGTAAACACTTATCCTTTTACCACTAAAATCAAGGAAAAACAAGACCTAATCATGTGTTTAATGTCGTAAATGTCGGAATTACGCGTGGTTTTGTGTTTTGTGTGTTAAATAGGTACAAATGATCAAAAGAAGAGAAAACACGGGATTTCACGGTCAAATGTCGAAGAAAAAGTCAAGAAATAGTCGAAGACAAGATCAAAAGACCAAAAATGTGCCAAGATCACGAAAACCGGCTAAGTCAACTTAAATTTGAAGAAAATGATCGAGAAAGCCAAAATCGAGCTCGACTTTAGCGGATTAAATCTTTTTGAAGTTATTGGGCCAAGTGAGTCCCACATCCGGTTAATGGGCTTTAAAGCCTATTTATGGGATAAATACGGATACAATTTGAAAATTAAGCCCAAAGTGAAAGCCCAATATTTGGAAATTATTTGGGACGGCTGGAAAGTATCCAAGGCCCATTTGCTTAAACAAAATGAAAAGAGAATTGGGCTTTAAGCCCATATCTTAGCAAAAACAAAGAAAACAAGATTTTCACTCTTGTTTGGCAGTCAACTCTCACCCACTCAATACACTCACCAGTCAACCCTCACAAGTTATTTAACTCACCCAATCCCTCACTCCCCCCACGTGTCAACTTTTACCCCAGTCAAATGTAACCCCCATCCCACTCTTACCCACGTGTCTCCCATTTACTTTTCCCCACTTAATAAATAAAAAAATATTTACCCTCACCCCATTTGTGACGATACAAACTAGGTGAAAACCTCCCATCCCACTTCATCTTCTCCCCCAAATACTCTCCATCTCCTTCCAAACCCTAATTTTTGGATCAGTAAAAAATCATGAGTAAAAATTAGGGCTTTTAATCCCAACGTGTGATTCACACGTGTTTGGATTAAATCCCCATAAAAATCGCACCAAACACTCATCAGTGGTCCTCATCCTTGATCCTACATGGCCATATCATTGGATGTGATTGGCTCATCCACCTCACCAAAACCCTTTTCACCAATCAAATCATGCCACTTCACCAAGGAAGAAACACAACTAGCACATCAAAGTGAAAGCATGGAAATCCGTGGCTACAAGGGCAGTTTTCAACCGTAGGATCAAGAAGTTTGAAGAAAGAGAAGATTAATGAAGAAATCAACGATTGAGATTGATTGCTTACAAACGAAGCCAAGATTAGGATTTCTGGGGGTTCTCCTATAAAAACCCCCCTCTATCATGTAAACAAATGCCTTTTCTTTATTATTTTTATTTTCAGTAATTAGATTAATAGGTGAAATTTTGTAATTTCTTCTCTTCCAGTATTTGTAATTTAAATTGAAAATTAATGAAAAGTTTTTTGTACAGTATTATTGTCTCTTTTTAATTCTCGTTTATTTAATTTTTATCATTAATCTGCTTGGAACTTTTCGTCAGTTCATTATTTAATAATATAAAAAAAAATATAAAGGAAAGTGAAATCTATATTTCCCCTACTGGGAAATATTAAAAATACAAGTGTTACTGTTCCGAATGAAGAAGATGATGATGATTTCTGGGTGATAAGGTGGTGTTTGTTTTGTTCGATTGTTACGATTCAATAGGGGGTACAGCGCCCACCTACTTCTCAAAGGAAATCTTCATTAGGTTTGTTTCTCTTTTAAATTTTATGTTAATTTTTATGTTTATTGAGTTTATTGAAATTCTGCTTAGTTTGAGGTATTTGTGGATCTGCTTATTTAATTCTGGGTTTCTGTTTGTTCTTACGTTTGCTATTAATTTTCAGTCAGTTTAAGCTACTGGTATTACTGATATGTTTGGCTAAGATATTTTGGTATATGATTATTTTGCTTGGTTATTCGGTTTATGGGATAGATTGTATCTGCTTACTTAGATTAGTATTTGGCTTATTTGATTTTAGCTTAATAAGGTTATTTAGAAGTGCTTTTTGGGTGAATCGGTTTTAGTATAATTGCTTATTAGAATCTGCATATTTGTCTTAAACTGGTTTGGTTCTTTTGGTATTTGCTTATGTTAAAAGCTTATTTGGTGTATTGGATGCTTATTTTGTTTAGCCAGCTTAATAGATTCAGTTTTATTTTTGTTGTTTAGATATTGCTATTTTGACTGTAATTGCTTATTTGGGCTTTTCAGCTTATCTGCTTATTTGCTTTTAATTGGCTTGGCTTATTAGTTGTTTAATTGCTGCATTTTACTGCTTATCTCAGACCCAATTGGTCTGAGGTATTGTTCTATCCAAATCAAAAGTTCCAAAAAAAGTATTCAAAATATTAACAAAATTTTGTCACTGGTTGGATTCGAACCAGTGACCTCTCGCATACAAGCCCTACGTCCCAACCAGTTTGCCAGTAGTCTTTTTATGTTTATGTTTTGCAACATTAGGTTGATATAGGTAGTTTAAATTGTTGGCAGTTTATTATTAGTTAAATTAAAGTTTAGTTTTATTTATATTAATTAAATAGTTTTAATTAAATTCAGTTTTTGTTATAAAATATAAAAAGGATAAAAAATATTTAATTTTATTACTTTTAATAAATTTACATTAGTTTTATATTTCTTTTAGAATTTAAATAGTTTTTTTCTTTTTTATATAGAATTAAAAGTAGTTTTTAATTAACAATTAAATTTTAGATTTAAAATAAGTTTTCAATTTATTAAGTTTTGTTTAAAAATAGATTTTCATTAAAAGTTATAGGTTTTATTAATTAGTTAAAGTTTATTTTCAAATTAATTGTTTAAATAGTTAATTAAAATAGTTTTCATTTAATTAAATAGATTTAAGTTAGTTTAAAAATACCCAAAAATATATTTTACCAAAAACAAGTTAAGTCAAAACGTTAAACCGGAAATCAAATTCGAGTCGAATCGAGGAAAAACGAACATTCAATGCATTAAAAAGGACTAAAAATCCTAGTTTCAAATTGGCGCCGCTGCCGCTTAGCTCGTACGGTTGACGATTTTTTCATGAAGACGTTTGGATTTTGGGATCCATTCATCCTTTGAACGTTACGTTTCTTGCAACAAAATCAAAAATCTAAAAAAATCAAAAGTTTAAAAATACAAAAAAATTAAAAAAATCACAAAAGCAATTTCTTTCCTAAGAATTGCAACAAAAAAATTAAAAAAATCAAAAGTAATACTTTTTCCTAAAAGTATTACACCAAAAATATTACGTATTAGTGTTAATTTTTATTTCGATTTCTTTTGATTTTTCTTGTGAATATATATTTTTCTAAAAAAATACAAAAAGATTTTTCCTTTTACTATAATATATTACGTAGCACACTAAAATTACCTACTTATCAAATAAGGCCTTAGTTGGGATTTCATCACCTAACTATTGTATTCGAATCCATAACGAGAAAAAAAAGGGCAAAATAGATAAATACTAGTAAGACGTTTGAACTCGATTTATACAAACTATAAGGTGGGTATAAGGCGACGCGCTATAAAAGGCCGTCTAAGGAAAAAGGTTTTTAAGTGCTTTGTGCCACCTTGTTTCCCCGCTTGCTTGTGCGTATATTGAGAGGGACGACCGATTATTGGTTTGCCAACTCAAGTAGTATTTACGTATATATTTTTGTAGCTTTTTCATATTGCTCCTCGAGAGGGAAAATCCTTTTCCTCTCAAAGTCGACCGAGGTCACCTACCTCATTCCAAAGTTTTAATTGTATGCGCACTCGCGCGCATACATACATACCGATTGGTGTACCAAATACTTCTAATTCTTCTAAAAAGAAGAAGAAGAAAAACAAAAAGACCGTCATTAAAGCCGATCCCGAGAATCGAGCTTTCGACAATACGATGGCAACGGATAATCGACCAATGATTGAGATTCTACAATCTCACGTTGAAGGAAACGATGACGCGATTGTGGTGCCAAATATTGGAGCTAATCATTTCGAACTTAAATCGGGTTTCATTCAAATGGTTTCCGCTACACCATTTTTAGGCCGTACTAATGATGACCCACACGCTCATATCAAACGTTTCATCCAATTAGCTAATACCGTCAAATACAATGGGGTGCCCCAAGAGGCCGTTCGCCTCCAACTTTTTCCTTTTTCCCTCAAGGGACAAGCCCGGATTTGGCTTGACAAGGAACCACCCCAAAGTATTACCACATGGATCGACTTAGAGACCAAGTTCATTAACTACTTTTTTCCACCATCACGGACCACTTCTTTAAGGAATGAAATAATCAACTTTGAACAACAATATGGGGAAACGTTTAGTGAGTCTTGGGATCGTTTTAAAGATATTTTGAGAAAATGTCCACAACACGGTTTTACTAAAGTTCATCAAATCAACACGTTTTATAATGGTTTAACTCTAAACGACCAAGACTCACTTAATAGTGCCGCGGGGGGCAATATTCTTGTGAAAACCATGAACGAGGCTTGGGCCATTATTGAGAACAAGGCAAAAGTGCAAACCAAGAGTGTTAGGGCCACTATGGCAAGTGCTAGTTCTAGTGAGAGTGACAAAAGAATCGATAAACTTACTTTGCTTGTTGAAAAACTCGCTCTAAGAACCGACGCCCTCACTACACATGTGCATGCCGTGAAAGAAAAAAGTGAGACGTGTGAGACTTGTGGTGGACCACATTCGTACTATAATTGTGATAAGGTTTACAATAATCAACAAGAAGTTTATGCTTATAATAACAATGAAATTGATCGGATTTAATTCAAACCAAATGTTGATGTTAACCATTTGTCTTACAAGTCTAATAACTATTTGGCTCCCCCGGGTTTTGTAGCACCACAAAGACCACCCCCACCCGCCCAAAATAGGAACCAAGGTCCTCAACAGGGTAATTTTCAAGGAAATACTAATCAACGGGGTTTTAATCAAAATCAAGGGAATTTTCAAGGGCAAAACTAAGGGTTAAATAATCAAGGATATAATAACCAAAGTTTTCAAAATCAAGGATTTAATCAAGGTTCTAATCAATATCAAAACCAAGGTTTTCCTAATCAAGGTTATAATCAAATGAACATGCATAATCCTCAAATGGACTTGGTTTTACAAAAATTATCCGACCATGAACGAATGATGAGAGAGATGCAAGAATCGACCGATAAGAAATTTTTGACTATGATTCAAACCTTTCGTCCCCAAGGTACCCTTCCCTCGATCACCGTGACCAATCCTAGGGCTAATGTTAATGCTATCACTACTAGGAGCGGTAAGACCACCGTTGAACCTTCCCCACCTAACCAAGGACCCGAGATACCTTCTTCTTCGACACAACCTCCTTCTTCTTACACTTGTGGCATACCTCCCGTTATGCATTCGTCTACACCTTATGTTCCACCGATACCTAAATTTTCTACCACACCTTCGGTTCCAAAACCGGTTCCTTCACCTTCTATTTCTATTCCTCCTCCTCCTCCAAAGGATGTGAGTGAGCAATCCACTCCAAAGCCTTCATCTCAACCCAATATACCTTATCCCTCAAGGTTGCGGAAAGAGAAATTGAAGAATAAGGATGATATTCAATTTTCGAACTTCCTAAAAATGTTCAAACAATTGAATTTTAATATCACCTTTGCCGAGGCGCTCGCTCACATGCCTAAGTACGCTAAGATGTTTAAGGATCTTTTAAGTGATAAGGAAAAGTTACTTGATATTGCCAATACCCAATTGAATGAGAATTGTTCCGCAGTTCTTTTGAGAAAATTACCGATTAAGTTAGGAGATCCCGGTCGTTTCCTTATTCCTTGTAATTTTCCGGGTGTTGAGAATTGTATGGCCTTGGCGGATCTCAGAGCGAGTATCAATCTTATGCCATTGTCCGTGTGGAAACAATTATCTTTACCCGAGCTAGTCCCCACTCGTATGACACTAGAATTAGCTAACCGTACGGTTGCTTATCCGGTGGGGATAGCCGAGGATGTTTTTGTAGGAGTCGACAAATTCACTTTCCCCGCCGATTTCGTCGTCGTGGACTATGAAATGGATCCCCGTGTTCCCTTAATTGTGGGACGACCTTTCTTGAGAACCGGGCGTACATTAATTGATGTAGCCGCGGGTGAACTTATCATGAGGGTCGGGGATGACAAAATCGTCTTTAACATGGGTAAACTTTCCAAACTTCCCGATGAGCCCGGATCCGTGAATTTCATCGATGTGCTCGACGAAGCATGCGAAGAACATTTTCACGAGGCTTGTAAGAGCGGGATTTCTCCTTTACCTCATGTTGAGACCGTAGCTTCTATTGCTCCTTCATTGACTCCATTTGGAGAAAGTGACTTAGATGATTTTGAAGCTAGCTTGGGTCCTCTCGAGATTAACTATGATAATTCTCCCACCAATTGGGATGAAGACATTCGTACTATTGAGAGACTTCTCAATGAGGACAATATTTATCCACCCACTCCTAAAGAAGTTACACACGATGATCCTACTTTGACTAAGCCTTCCATTGACAATCCGCCGGATTTAGAGCTTAAGGATTTACCGTCTCATCTAGAGTACATTTTCTTAGAGGAGGATAATAAGTTGCCCGTCATTATTGCTAAGGACTTAAAAGAAGATGAAAAATCCCGACTTATCGATGTGCTTAAGAATCATAAGAAAGCAATTGCTTGGAAAATCTCCGACATTCGCGGAATTGATCCTAATTTTTGTACTCATAAAATTCTCATGGAAGATGACTTTAAACCCGCAATCCAAAATCAAAGAAGGGTTAATCCAAAAATTCATGAAGTCATTAAGAAAGAAGTTATCAAACTTCTCGATGCCGGAATGATTTACCCTATCTCGGATTCGCCATGGGTTAGTCCCGTCCATTGTGTGCCTAAGAAAGGCGGAATCACCGTTGTTCCCAACGAAAACAACGAGTTGATTCCTACTCGACTCGTAACGGGTTGGCGAGTTTGCATCGACTATCGTAAGCTCAATGATGCCACTCGTAAGGATCATTTCCCTCTTCCTTTCATGGATCAAATGCTCGAGCGTTTAGCGGGTAATGATTTCTATTGTTTCTTAGATGGCTTTTCTGGATATTTTCAAATCCCTATCGATCCAAAAGACCAAGAGAAAACCACATTCACTTGTCCCTATGGAACATTTTCTTACAAAAGAATGCCTTTCGGCTTATGCAATGCTCCCGGGACTTTCCAAAGGTGTATGATGGCGATATTTCATGACATGGTTGAAGAAACTATGGAAGTATTTATGGAAGATTTCTCGGTCTATGGTGATTCTTTCTCTTCTTGCCTTGCTAATTTAGAACGTATGCTCCAACGGTGTGAAGACACTCGTCTCGTTCTTAATTGGGAAAAATGCCATTTCATGGTAAAAGAAGGCATCGTCCTCGGTCATAAAATTTCCAAAGCCGGTATCGAAGTGGACCGTGCTAAAGTTGACGTCATTGCTAAGTTACCTCCACCTACCACAGTCAAAGGAGTTAGAAGTTTTTTAGGCCATGCGGGATTTTATCGACGTTTCATTCAAGATTTCTCGAAAATAGCTCGTCCAATGACTCATCTCTTAGAAAAGGATGCTCCTTTCATATTCTCTCAAGAATGTCTCGACTCTTTCGAACTTCTTAAAGGTAAATTAACTAAGGCACCGGTCTTAGTCTCCCTAAATTGGGAGTTACCTTTCGAGCTCATGTGCGATGCTAGTGATTTCGCGGTAGGAGCGGTTTTAGGTCAACGAGTTAACAAACATTTCCAACCCATTCATTATGCTAGTAAGACAATGACGGGGGCTCAATTGCATTATACCACTACCGAAAAAGAGCTTTTAGCTGTAGTGTATGCTTTTGAGAAATTCCACCCCTATCTTGTGCTTTCCACCACCATCGTTTACACCGACCATTCCGCCTTGAAATACTTGTTGACCAAGCAAGATGCTAAACCGAGACTCCTTCGTTGGGTTTTGCTCCTACAAGAATTTAAAATCGAAATTTGTGATAAAAAAGGAGCAGAAAACCTAGCCGCGGATCACCTTAGTAGACTTGAGGATCCTTATCAAGGGGAATCTCCAAATCAAGAGATTAATGAATCCTTTCCCCTTGAAACCTTAATGTCTATTAACTCCAATCTTGATGATACCCCATGGTTTGCCGACATTGCAAACTATTTGGCGGGTGGTGTACTTATCGAAGGGTTAACGTCCCAACAAAAGATAAAATTCTTCAAGGACGTCAAAACGTACTATTGGGACGACCCTTATCTTTTCAATCAATGTGCGGACTTAATCATTCGTAGATGTGTTGATGGGCCGACGGCTTTACAAATCCTTGAAGCTTGCCATAAAGGACCCACCGGTGGTCACTTTGGTCCTAATTACACCGCTAAAAAAGTGTTCGACTCCGGATTCTATTGGCCCTCCATTTATCATGATGCACATGAAATGGTTAAACATTGTGATGCTTGCCAAAGGCAAGGCAAGATCACACATAAAGATGAGATGCCTCAAAATTTCATCCAAGAATGTGAAATCTTTGACGTATGGGGCATCGACTTTATGGGGCCGTTTCCATCATCGAAGGGAAACAAGTACATCCTCGTAGCCGTTAACTACGTATCAAAATGGGTTGAAGCAAAGGTTTTACCTACTAACGATGCGAGGGTGGTTGTTAACTTCTTGAAACAATTGTTTGCTCGATTTGGTGTGCCTCGTGCTATTATTAGTGATCGCGGGACTCATTTTTGCAATGATCAATTTGCACGAGTCATGGATAAGTATGGTGTCAATCACCGACTTTCCACCGCGTATCATCCTCAAACTAATGGACAAGCTGAGGTTTCTAACCGTGGTCTTAAGAGAATCCTAGAGCGATCCGTGGGTGAGCATCGTGCCTCATGGGCCGATAAATTAGATGATGCTTTGTGGGCTTTCCGTACCGCTTATAAGACACCTATAGGTTGTACCCCTTATCGCCTTGTGTACGGAAAGGCGTGCCACCTCCCCATTGAGTTGGAGCATAAGGCTTATTGGGCCTTGAAATGGGCTAATATTGATCTTAACAAAGCCGGTGATCATAGGAAAATCCAACTCAATGAACTTAATGAACTTAGGAATGAGGCTTACGAAAATTCATTAATCTACAAAGAGAAGACTAAGCTCATTCATGATTCCAAAATTAAAAACCGAGAGTTCCATGTTGGTGATCAAGTTTTACTATTTAACTCTCGGTTGAAAATCTTTTCGGGTAAACTTAAGAGCCGTTGGTCCGGTCCATTCACCGTGGCCCATGTCTTCCCTTATGGCACCATTGAGTTATCCCAACCAAATGGGCCCAACTTCAAGGTGAATGGCCAACGGGTTAAGTTGTACTATGGAGAGGACATCTCTCACGAGATGATTCCATCCCTCTCCACATTTCCCTTGAATTAATTCGGGAAATCGAGTCGAGCTAGAGACTCGTGATAAATAAATCAAGCATCGTATAACTAGGTTAGATTTTTACCTTTACCATCCTTTCCACCCTTGTTCACCTTCATCCATTGTCCACCAATAAGTGTAGGGGGGAGCCAAGTAGGTTGTTTGTGTGTTGTGATTGTGTGCAGGGACATGTGCTTTGATCATCCACTTTTGGTTCTTTTGACGCGACCCGTGATCCCGTGTACCCGTGTACCCGGTTCTATCAAAACTATTGTGATTCATACTTGTATATAAATAAAACGAATAAATGTAATCACTTTAGTTGTCCTTTCCTTAGCTCGATTTTAAACAACGTACTCAATGTCCTAAGTGTAGGGGAGTTTATTCTCCCACATGCTTAAACATTGAGGACAATGTTTATATTAAGTGTAGGGGGACTTCTATCGAATTTTAGTGGCCTTTTTCATGAATTTGACCCCATTTAACCGGAAAATTTTAAAAAATTTCAACGTTTTTCAAATTTTTGATCTATTTTGGCCTAGTAGTATTTTTAATTATTTTCTTTCCTTTTATTATCGCATTGTAATAATTTCCATTTCAAGAATAAAGTCAAAAATGAAATAAATAAATAAAATGGTTTTAACAAGTTTAGATATCTTTGATATATTAGGCCCGTTATGAATATTTTGACTCAACCCGAGTTTACTTATCCAAGTTTACTCTAGCTAGTATCCTTAACCATATGGACCTTAATTGGTTTATTAGGCTAAGCATCCACGAGTCTCATTCCTTGAGATTTTAAATTGTGGAGAACGAGAGATGATAGAGTTAATTATAAGTTTGGTATTCTTTCATTAACTTATGTGAGTTAGTTATGAGCTTTTTCTCCCATCACTTGTTAATAAATATATTTGCAATAAATAAGGTTGTACGATTTAAAAGGTTACTTAGCTTCTAGCACAAGATCGTTTAAAAGTTGCTCGGTATTAATTAGAGTTCATAGCCAAGGCATAACTTATTGAAGCGGGACGCGAAGATTAGCTTATCCAAAAAGGCCCTAACAAGGCATGAGGATCCCCGAGTCCAAAAAGGCCCTAACAAGGCATGAGGATTCACTTTTTGCTAAAGATCCTAAGATGATGTGAAGATCATTAATCCAAATCAATATGAAGGATCAAGACACACGACGAGAAGCAATTACTCCCCTAAAGATCATGGAGAAGTCTATCCAAAAAGACCCTAACAAGGTATGAGGATAAATAGATCCAAGTCCGAAAAGGAGGCAGATCGTTGTATATCAAAATCCTAAATAAAGAAGAGGATAAATGAAGAAGTCGTGATCAACGTTTGAAGCATCTTACACTCCTTATGAAGATGTATACCAAAATGAAGAGAAGACCATAATTTCAAGATCGTCTCTCAAGATTTGAAGTTCGAAGTACAAGTCAAATATCGATCCGAGAAAGGTCTCAAATCGTGAAACGAGTTATGCCAAGATATGAACTTTTTGAGGTTTCGAGAAGCAGTTTTAAAAGATTTTGTCCTTTAGCTAACTATTGATTAAATCGTCCCACTTTATTTTCGGCCTTAATAAATTATCGAAATAAGTCAAAAATGCATCCTCGTGATCATTCAAGACAAAAATAAAATACAAGAGATACACCGTAGGAATAAGGGGGTCTAAGTGATTAACTAAACCACATGAGCAAGTGTTTGTTGTGCTAACTTGTAATAACAATGATCTCGTTTTTGAGCTTGGTTTGGGGAACGTGAAACTTGAGGGTGATTAATATTCATGACACCAAAGCCCTAATCTAAGTCTTAGATTTCTTTACGAGTTTCTTCCATCTAATAATTTCCAAGTTAATAAAATAATCATTTAATTTTTGTTTCCTTTAAAGTTTTTATCTTTTCGTCATAGTAGTAGTAATAATAGTAATAAAGGCCGAGATGGATTGATTATAAGAAAAATGTAACTTAATGCTTTATAACTATGCATTGCATGGGGTCATTGCAATGGTCAAGTGTAGGGGATTTAATAAGTGTGTAAACACTTATCCTTTTGCCACTAAAATCAAGGAAAAACAAGACCTAATCATGTGTTTAATGTCGTAAATGTCGGAATTACGCGTGGTTTTGTGTTTTATGTGTTAAATAGGTACAAATGATCAAAAGAAGAGAAAACACGGGATTTCACGGTCAAATGTCGAAGAAAAAGTCAAGAAATAGTCGAAGACAAGATCAAAAGACCAAAAATGTGCCAAGATCACGAAAACCGACTAAGTCAACTTAAATTTGAAGAAAATGACCGAGAAAGCCGAAATCGAGCTCGACTTTAGCGGATTAAATCTTTTTGAAGTTATTGGGCCAAGTGGGTCCCACATCCGGTTAATGGGCTTTAAAGCCCATTTATGGGATAAATACGGATACAATTTGAAAATTAAGCCCAAAGTGAAAGCCCAATATTTGGAAATTATTTGGGACGGCTGGAAAGTATCCAAGGCCCATTTGCTTAAACAAAATGAAAAGAGAATTGGGCTTTAAGCCCATATCTTAGCAAAAACAAAGAAAACGAGATTTTCACTCTTGTTTGGCAGTCAACTCTCACCCACTCAATACACTCACCAGTCAACCCTCACAAGTTATTTAACTCACCCAATCCCTCACTCCCCCCACGTGTCAACTTTTACCCCAGTCAAACGTAACCCCCATCCCACTCTTACCCACGTGTCTCCCATTTACTTTTCCCCACTTAATAAATAAAAAAAATATTTACCCTCACCCCATTTGTGACGATACAAACTAGGTGAAAACCTCCCATCCCACTTCATCTTCTCCCCCAAATACTCTCCATCTCCTTCCAAACCCTAATTTTCGGATGAGTAAAAAATCATGAGTAAAAATTAGGGCTTTTAATCCAAACGTGTGATTCACACATGTTTGGATTAAATCCCCATAAAAATCGCACCAAACACTCATCAGTGGTCATCATCCTTGATCCTACATGGCCATATCATTGGATGTGATTGGCTCATCCACCTCACCAAAACCCTTTTCACCAATCAAATCATGCCACTTCACCAAGGAAGAAACACAACTAGCACATCAAAGTGACAGCATGGAAATCCGTGGCTACAAGGGCAGTTTTCAACCGTAGGATCAAGAAGTTTGAAGAAAGAGAAGATTAATGAAGAAATCAACGATTGAGATTGATTGCTTACAAACGAAGCCAAGATTAGGGTTTCTGGGGGTTCTCCTATAAAAACCCCCCTCTATCATGTAAACAAATGCCTTTTCTTTATTTTTTTTATTTTCATTAATTAGATTAATAGGTGAAATTTTGTAATTTCTTCTCTTCCAGTATTCGTAATTTAAATTGAAAATTAATGAAAAGTTTTATTTACAGTATTATTGTCTTTTTTTAATTCTCGTTTATTTAATTTTTATATTTAATCTTCTTGGAACTTTTCGTCAGTTCATTATTAATGATATAAAAAAAATAAAAAAAAATATAAAGGAAAGTGAAATCTATATTTCCCCTATTGGGAAATATTAAAAATACAAGTGTTACTGTTTCGAATGAAGAAGATGATGATGATTTCTGGGTGATAAGGTGGTGTTTGTTTTGTTCGATTGTTACGATTCAATAGGGGGTACAGCGCCCACCTACTTCTCAAAGGAAATCTTCATTAGGTTTGTTTCTCTTTTAAATTTTATGTTAATTTTTATGTTTATTGAGTTTATTGAAATTCTGCTTAGTTTGAGGTATTTGTGGATCTGCTTATTTAATTCTGGGTTTCTGTTTGTTCTTACGTTTGCTATTAATTTTCATTCAGTTTAAGCTACTGGTATTACTGATATGTTTGGCTAAGATATTTTGGTATATGATTATTATGCTTGGTTATTCGGTTTATGGGATAGATTGTATCTGCTTACTTAGATTAGTATTTGGCTGATTTGATTTTAGCTTAATAAGGTTATTTAGAAGTGCTTTTTGGGTGAATCGGTTTTAGTAGAATTGCTTATTAGAATCTGCATATTTGTCTTAAACTAGTTCGGTTCTTTTGGTATTTGCTTATGTTAAAAGCTTATTTGGTTTATTGGATGCTTATTTTGTTTAGCCAGCTTAATAGATTCAGTTTTATTTTTGTTGTTTAGATATTGATATTTTGACTGTAATTGCTTATTTGGGCTTTTCAGCTTATCTGCTTATTTGCTTTTAATTGGCTTGGCTTATTAGTTGTTTAATTGCTGCATTTTACTGCTTATCTCAGACCCAATTGGTCTGAGGTATTGTTCTGTCCAAATCAAAAGTTCCAAAAAAAGTATTCAAAATATTAACAAAATTTTGTCACTGGTTGGATTCGAACCAGTGACCTCTCGCATACAAGCCCTACGTCCCAACCAGTTTGCCAGTAGTCTTTTTATGTTTATGTTTTGCAACATTAGGTTGATATAGGTAGTTTAAATTGTTGGCAGTTTATTATTAGTTAAATTAAAGTTTAGTTTTATTTATATTAATTAAATAGTTTTAATTAAATTCAGTTTTTTTTATAAAATATAAAAAGGATAAAAAATATTTTAATTTTATTACTTTTAATAAATTTACATTAGTTTTATATTTCTTTTATAATTTAAATAGTTTTTTTCTTTTTTATATAGAATTAAAAGTAGTTTTCAATTAACAATTAAATTTTAGATTTAAAATAAGTTTTTAATTTATTAAGTTTTGTTTATAAATAGATTTTCATTAAAAGTTTTAGGTTTTATTAATTAGTTAAAGTTTATTTTCAAATTAATAGTTTAAATAGTTAATTAAAATAGTTTTCATTTAATTAAATAGATTTAAGTTAGTTTAAAAATACCCAAAAATAGATTTTACCAAAAACAAGTTAAGTCAAAACGTTAAACCGGAAATCAAATTCGAGTCGAATCGAGGAAAAACGAACATTCATTGCATTAAAAAGGACTAAAAATCCTAGTTTCATGCATGATAATGAAATCTGATTTTTTTACTCATCATGTTATAGGTTGTTGATCTTCTTGCACCATACCAAAGAGGAGGAAAAATTGGTCTGTTTAGTGGTGTTGGTGTCAGTAAAACTATTGGTTCTTTATTTGATTATCTAGAGTTTATGATCTGTCCGTTAATGTGCTTTTTGTCTGCATAGAACATCATCGGTGTGTTAATGTTCTTTGTTGAAGTTTTTATTTAGTGTTGATTTCATTTATTTCTCACTATAATGGTTGTCGACTTCAAACTTATTACATTCTTTGTGTTTACAGTTGTGTAATGTGATGGATCCAGAGAGACATTACAAGAAATGTGAATCCCGGTGGGTAGATCACTATTCAATCAGTTTTTCCCCCTTTTATTTGCACCTTGCAGTTGATCAATGACATATCTCAAATTATCAGATTGGGACGGTTGTGGAGCCTGTATCAGAATATCACAAAAGCAGACTTACAAAGAGAGAAAGAAAGCCTACTCTTAAATGAGTTGCTTGCTGATCAATCACTCAAGGCTTACGAAAGCACAAGGTTTAAGAGATTGAAGCAAATATTCTACCACGTGGGGTTGATAAGTGGATGCATCTGAATTACATGAATGTTACTATTGGAATGAGTGAATATAAATTATGCATCCCTTCCTGCTCAAATAAATGTTATCGCCATATTATAACTCAAATAAAACAGAAAAAGCATGATTATTGCATAAAATGATTCCACTGTCTGTCCAACACTACATTAAAGGAACCTATGAAAGTTGTAGAATTTTTCTTCTCATATTATGCATATCAAACAAGTAAAGCTTTTTGCTGATGTGACTGTTAGGACCTTTGTAATAGTTATTTGTAATAGGTAGACTAGGAGGTATGTAGTTCCTCCTGGTCGTAGTAGTAGTAGGAGCAACACGTGCTCCTGGTCTTATAGAAAGTCAAACATTATTATTTAAGAGTATTCTGTTTGGATATTCATGAGATATGTTAGGAAAGGATATGCATATTAGTTTTACACGTATTAGTTTAATGATGTATTAGGGTTTCCTTGTAGTATAAAAGGAACCTTAGGCAGAAGGGTTAGATACACCTTCATCAAACATTATTCTAGTTCATATCAATATTAGAAATTCTTAGTAAAGGATCAAGTCGTTATAGTTATTCTGTTCTTCTTGTTCATAATATTTGTATTCCACACTTATATTGTGTGATTTATCTAGAGTCTCTCTGTGAATAGACTTGTGATTACAGAAGTCGTTCACCGTTCCTAACAGGCTGCAAGATCCACATCTAGTGGACCCAACATGTAACACCCCCAAATTTATACAACACAGTACAGCGGAAGACTAGTTGGTGTTACGGGATAGCACATTACTCACATCATAGACAACGCATAAAAATCGCGTCGTTTGATAATAAAGCATTTCCATTCATAAATATCAAAGTTACATCGGTCCCAAGTCATTATATTTCGTACAAAGTTTTACAAAGTATTTGAATGGAAAAATATTGTTTAAGTGCGGGCCATGAATTCTTGTCGTCTTCCCGAGAATTACCTTCAAGTACCTGAGATAAAACATGTTAAAAGAAAAGGTCAGCGATAACGCCGAGTGAATTCATAGAGTTTAATAAATTTCATCAATATAATATCAGTATAAAATTATTACTGAAAATCATTTTGTACAAATCATTTTAATAGGCCATAAAATAGCCAAAGTTATTTTATACAAATCTTTATCGAAAATCATAATATAGGCATTTGCCTTAAAAACCGTTATACGAATCATTATTGTTAAAAACACCATACAATACGTTTTTGCAACGTTGTATAGATTAAATAAAACCATTATATGAATATGGTTATAAAAAGCCTTAAAAATCATTATACGAGCCAATGTCGTAAAAACGTCATACAATACGTCTGATAACGTTGTATGAAAATAAAAACCGTTATATGAATATGGTTACGAAAACCAAAACACAAACATAATATCAATAGTATGACGTATTGCTAGTCAGGCAATACATCGTAATTCGGAGCGTCTAGCAGTATTTCGTTAGTTTTGGATTATTATAAGCCGCATGACATTGTTACCTTACTAAACCAACAACGGGTAGCTAACCCGATACAAATTTTGCCCATCTAAAGTAGCGTGTCGTCACAAAGGTCACGCTATTGAAATCTTCTCATACATAAATTCGCTTACCAATCAATGTGGCACGACGGGGATCAACCGTCAAGGCGCGAACTGGGGTGATCGTCCCCAAATAGTACTATTAAATGCATAAGCGTCTACCAACTCCCGGTAGTTCACAATTCATGCTAATGGGACTTTTAGTGACATAACCTAACTTTAATAATCCATTTGATTTCATCTATCGGGTCCATTAATCATTTATCGGGTCATATAATCGGGTCATTCAATCATTCGGGTCCAAAATCAATAAACAAACAATCGGGACAAATGGTGTCCTATTTAATAAAAACTAACATGTTATCTCCCTCGCGGGTTTATAAAACATTTATAAAAACATTCAAAAGAGTGCGAGGTTATGAACTCACGTTGATGTGGGAAGGCGGGTTATCGGCAATTCGGACGTACGGTACGTGCTTCAATCACGGAAACCTAGACAAATAATACTCGTCTTAGACTCATGTCCAATGACTTTATAAAAATAACAATTATGTATACATATGATGATTATATATATGTGATGATCAAGTGGGTTTACATACTCTCGTTTACTCATTTTAGAGTTATGTGTCGATAACTTTTATACTAGTTTTCTCGTTTTACCTATTTACGTGTTTTAGGTCCAATAAGCCTATTATAAGTTCTTAACTTGTATTAATCCTTGTTATACTTACATTATCAGTATTTACACTTTACAAGTTGGGCCTAAATGGTTTAAGCCCAATAATAAGTTTATAAGTGTTTTAGTCCATTTTTGTTGTATTATTAGTCCAATAACGTTAATTTAGTCCGTTAACGTCCGTATTTCTTATATTCGGGTTTTTATCGGTTTTTAATTGTTATACATGTCTATATATCAGTATATAACTTTTATAAAGTTTTCATTAGACGGGTCCAACCATCTAAGTTTTATTTAACAAAAACGTTAATTTTACGGCAATAGTCGAAAAAGTCGTAAAAATCATGTTTATAGTTTTATAACTTATAAAACTTAACAAGTTTCCATTTTTATCATTTATACACTTATTACACCTTTTATATATTTATATAAATAAGTTTTATAAGTTAGTGGGTTTTTATTTTACATTTTATATATTAAAATGTGAGTGCTTATATAATAGTATTATTCTTTAATTTCCAAAAATCTGATTTTTAACTTCATCTTCACCAAAACTGCCATATCTTGAGTTCTATATGGAGATAGAAGCTCAAATGTTTATCACATAAACTACATGATATGTGCTACATTTAACTCTTCTATAGATACTGTTGAATCATCCTTTAAGTATTTTCTAAAAATCGTCCAAAACAGTAACTTCAGATTTATACCCTAAACTTGTTTTGATCATATCTCACTCATTATTTTGATTCCATTGCATGGCCAACTCTCACATGTGTACAAGACCCATAGCTTACTGTAAATCTATTCCACTTCATCATTTTATCAGTTTATGACTTACTTCTTTACTGTTTTATACAGCCATCAAATTTAACCAAGATTTTAACCTTGTTTCTTATGGTTTTTCACCTTTTTATCCATGATTATCAACAACAAATCCCCACATAACATTTTTATCATCATATAATCATCATAAATATATACAATAGGAAATAAAATACATGTTTACATAATCAAAATAACAAGAAGTTGAGGAGGACAATCTTTATACCACCAACTTGATGTAGGTTATGAGTTTGGCATGGTTTTGGATGGAGAAACTTGTAGACAACCATGACCATCTTCAAGACCACCATGCTCCATGAACTCCTTGTAGAAAATCAGCCTTAAGACACCAAGGAAATCCTCCATGGATGTTATAATCACCACCATTCAAGAGAGCTTCAAAAGGGCTTCAACTTAGGTGTAAATAACATAGGATTTTGTGGTTAAAAATCATATGATGGTGGTGTTTTGGAGGCTATATGGGACGGCAAGATGAGAGCCAAGAGAGAGAGATTGGGTGGATTTGCATGTAGGAAATGAAGAGTGGTTTGAGGTTTGCTTGTTTTGTGGTAAGCTTAGCTTACAAAGTAAGCATAAGTTAACATGTGTTGTGATTGTTTATGAGGTTTTGACACCTCATGGTGCTAGTATCTTAACATGGCCGGTTATAGTGGGGTGGGACAAGTGTCCCACTTGTCTCATCCCATTTATTTACGGGTACTCCTCGATTCTAGTTTCCTCGATTTGCGTGCCCTCGGGTCGTTTTACGAAAAATGTTTTTATAAATTATGAATCACCGTCATAAAACGAATCTAATAAAAATTGTCTCATCAAAAACGGAGTTCGAAAACGTAAATACGTAATCCTAAGGTTTCCGGTTTAGTCGTAAAGGACGTTAAAATAAAATCGTAAGTCCTAATCTCTTCTCGTAAATTTGTGAGTTTATGAACCAACACAAATTTAAAACTCCAAAATAATATTCATGGACAAATTTATTTTCTCAAATGTCGTACTGTCACCAAGGACGGTGTATGTAAACGTAAGCACGTAACGTTGAATCCTCCGGTTTAGACGTAGTCGATGCTACTCCAAGACGTAAATCCAAATTTCTTCCCAAAAATAAGTGAGTTCATATTGTATCATTAAAATAATGTTTTTAAATAATATTCGAGAATAAAATATCAACCATAAATTGACGGATTGTCACAGCATTTACCCCTAAACAGGATCTTTGTCCTCAAAGATCATCTTACTACTCGCTTCTTATAGAGTTAAAGCCACGTGGGTATTTCCTCCACATTCGGTCTTTTCTCACAAGTGCAATTCATTACAATACGCGAGTTTCATCAAACATAACTACGGGAATAAGATCAGGCTTAATGTTGACTTACTTTCTCTATCCATGATGTTCACGGGTTTTTGATGAATGCAACTTTTCGCCGATCTAGGCTCTATTAAGAATAATCAGAATTTCACTTGATAGATATTCCATCAAGTGCGATTTACGAAACATAATTCACGCGGTTCTTGAAGTCCTAGGGTAGATCCAGCTTATATGCCTTTCAATCCCAACTTTTACATCATCTCAATGGTCCCAAACAACGGGGACTTATATCCTATGATTTGTCAGATCATGAATTCATCTTTCCAAGGTTAAAAATTGTGGCATAACTTTGCTACCCATTTGGCACTTCAAGGTCTACATTTCATATTCACAAAACCTCCTGCCCACTATCGGCAGTTAATAATCAAATCCTAATTTCGACAATCATTTCAGATCTCGCGGGTCAGGTATTTTGCAAGGTTAGGTTCGCCATCATAGGAAACCTCAAACCTAAAAGACATGTCCAACTCACAATGGGTGTATGTCGGATGTCTTCATCTCAACTCTTGCTTACAGATGCACTAATATAGATCCTAACAAGATTAGATCTCGATCCTAATACGATAATTATCAATGATAATCTTTCCAAAGGAAAACGATTATATGGTCTATTACCAAAGGTCATTCATTCACACATAAAATAGCACTTATATTACTTTGTATCGTTACTTTACCTCGTCCCTTCGATTTGGGGTGGTATATAGTACTCTCATCAAGGTTCGTTCTCAATGATTTCTGAGCAAATCTCTAGAAATTCGATGCGAAGCGAGGATCTTGATATATAGATGATCGATACAAGCACACTATGTTTACATAACTCTTTTGCATTTATCATTAACGGGAATGATATTAGCAGATTTGGTCAGTCTGTCGACGATGACCCAAATCGAATCAAATTCAGATGATGACCTTTGCAATAGCTAGACGTTTACTAATGTATGAGGCGATGTCTACCTTCATAATTGCCATTAGTACAACTTCTTCAGACAAAGATACTTCTAGTCAGAAATGACATAAATAGAATACTTATACTTACAAATTCCAACATAACTATATCTCACTATCTCCATATTTATACAATCACAAGCGGTCTTTTATACATTTAACGCTATCGGCTTCATAATTTTAATGGTTCACATTAGCCGTAAAACTTTTTTATTATCTATTTTATATTATCCTTTTCACAAACATCATCTATTTTATAGTGTTCGGCAAATTATTTTGCACCTTCATTATTAAGTAACATGTCCTAATTGTTTCTTCATCCTTTTTATATAATATGTCAGTATCTATATTCACTTCTCATGATGATGTGATTATCGTGTCCATAATTCACTCAGGTATTCTTTATATATTATGCGTCAGTAATTACGTTCACTTTCTCCTGATGAAATAAATATCATAACTGTATTTATTCAAAATTCTTTCTTCATATCTTTTATGTTTCAGTTTCGTCTCAACTATCTTTTTTTTATCCGTTTTACTCAATCTGACGTCTAAAGCGTCGATATTTATTACAATTAGTTAAATAATTATTAGTAAATTTTTATGAAGCGTAAAAGTTTTAAATTTCTTAGTTCGACCAATTATATAAAATGTTCAAAAATAATTTGAATTTAGTTAACAAGATTTTTGGTTGATTTATCGAAAATAATTAATAAGATCCGAAAATATTCGAGAAATCTTTGTTTATATTTTAGTCAAAGTTTCCTTAGTTGAAAAGCAAAATTTGTTGTTTCAAATTTCAAGTTATGGTTTAAATGGTTTTCCTCAATCCTTTTTAAGTTATCTGGAGGTATACACAAACATTTACCCCTAAACAGAAGTTTAGTTAAATGGTTTGTGTATAAGGGAATAATCCCTTAAAATCCTTTGTTAAAACATTTGTCAAAACATATTTCCATTTCTTTTGGTAAAATCCAAAATCTTAAAAGGGCTCTTAATTTTTGAAGAGTCTATATGCATACATCTTGTCATTATTAATCCAACGGTCATCTTATGTAAAGGATTAAGTTTTTAACCCCTAAGCGTTAATGGTTCTAATCTTTGAAAAGTCAATATAGCTTCCATTATCTATTAATCACATGGTTAAATCATATAAAGGATTAAGTCCTTAATCACATGTTAAATATTTAAGGTACATGTTTTCATTGTTCGGCCCATTCAGGGCAGTCTATAAATAATTATTAACTCATTCTTATTCTGATAAACAAACATATAGTCTTTAATGATCACGAGCATGAATTTATCAAATTACATCCTACACACGTGATTCACCAAATTTATGAATGCTACATGTGTGTTAGTCAATCTAAACGACATCACGTGAAACTCATAATGTTCATTACAAGTACCGGATGTAGTGATTGAAATACATAATCTTTTTCGCAGATGCGAAGTTTGATGATAACCATGCCGTGGATCAAATCTTTAAAACATACGTTAAAACCTTGTAAATGATCGAAAAAATCTTCCATTTCGAGTTATGGATATCGTTTTCGATTGTCAATTTACTCAGTCACAGTAATCTATAAATATAAGGAAAGATAACACCATAGCTCTTCAGGATGACAGGCTTGGTATAATAAAATCTTTCTCCGACAACTTTCTCAGTTGTACGGTAATTCCTTTAATTTAGATGGTGTGCTGACGTACAGTGCACAAGCCACGTGTGCAGCACCGGAAATATAATCAATACCAATTTCTACTTGCCTTAATGGCGAAAGTCTAGGTAAGTCATCAATAAATACCTCCTAAAGTTTCAGATAAGATAAATATCTTTTAATAAATTCATATTAATTTCTTCTAGATTATAATATCTATAACTAGTTCACAACCATTCATGGTAATATTTCAAGTCTAAATGCAGGATATAGTCATCCATCAAGAATTATTTAGATCACTTTTGATAGTCAACATCTTATCATTTAGGGGAATTCTATTCGAGTTCCCATCAATTAAGACAATGTCGTCATGTCATAATCAATCAATCCATTCTACTGGCATTATCAATTTTCCAGCTTCATTGCCGTCGATAAGATGTGAACTTCTCAAAAGTCTAATAATAATTCATAATCCTTTACAAATTCAAGGATATTAGGATACACAACTACTATTAAAAGAGTAAGGTCAACGCATAATCTATGCGAGAGAACTTCAAATCAGATACAGACGAAAACATTTAACGAATATGAATATATCCTATGTTTTCATAATTTGAGTACGCCTTCGAAAGCTCCTCGGATCGTTACCCAGGTCATTTAAATGTGAAATCTAATCAAATGAAATGATATGAACGTCGATACATCCAGTCGGGTATCAACACTCGATAATCAAATACTTTTCCTAAGAATCTCACTACGGGAGAATTTGGACAAGAACGGAATTGTCAATTGTCAAATAAGACAATTTCCACAGATGAGTAAATTTGACTCAGAAGAATAGATGCTACAGGCACATATGTAGATGTCTCTAACATTATGTCCCTATTTTGTACTTCTTGCAGATCTCATAAAATTTTAGTCTTTCACAATCTTCAAAGAAAATGTAGTGTTTATTAATCAGTTTTATGGTGACTACTAATCAGTTTTGCATAGTCCATTCCAAATTGTATGTAGGCGCGCAACTATATACAATTTCAAGATTAACGATGCAATACTCAGTTCGTCAAAACTTTATTATCATGTTTATAATAAAAACATTTACATGCTCAATTCTTAAATAAGAATCGAAATAAATTTACAAAGATTTTCTTTATTATGAAAACAATTAAGTTTCCAAAGCTTTTCATAAACAACTTCATTTCAATAACAATCACTTATAAATCTCACTATGAATAATCCTTATAGTGATGAAAATTCATTTTTTTTCTCAAGGAATACTGTTTTATCTTTTATAAAAACAATGAGTGATCTGCAAAAGAGTGATGAAAGCTTGTTCGCCAAGAATTAACTACGATATGATAGGAAATGAGCTTAGCCAAATAATCATGAGGTTCATGATCTCGATGGCACTCAAAAAGAATAATCCACAACGTAACTCAATTCAAGATGAGTACTTGTTCAATGGTTGCATCACTAATGCGAACATTAGGATGAAGCAAGAAAAGATAGATAACATCGATACATGTAGAATTTAGCAATCAAAGGTAGTCTTTTCATTAATCACAAACAAGTCAAAATTGTACCGTAACACATTACGTGTCACTATGTCATACAATTTACAAAACTCATCCTACCAACTGATATCTCAGTTAAGTTAGGGATTTTTAAAAGATACTACAGTGAATACTAATCTACAAGAGTCATTAGGTGTCCCACCTGTCCCGGAAGATCCATCGGTCCCAATTTAGAAGAAGATTTCTTCAATTTATTTCTTGGACACTGGGCATCCTCGTTATTGGACAATGGTTTAGGAACAACCCTTAACACAAACCTACAATCAATTAAAACCTCATAATTTAATCAAAGAACTTAACGACTTCCTCTTAACAATCTCATATTCCATTCGGGTTAAATTTTACTTTATTCAAGTTTCAATTAACTTATACTCAATGCGATATCCTACTTCATTCTTCCAATACTTTCAGCCTTATTTATAAACCTTAAAAGGGCAATAAAGCTCGATATGAATCAACACTTAATTCCAATCCTATATCTCTTACAACAACAATTATCAAATGAGTCATTAATATGAAATGACTTGATCATTCAACTAGACTTCTCGGAAAGGTATTAGTGGCATGAGGCTTTTGGGTAATGGTTCCAATGACAGCCTCAAGTGAAACATTCACCCTTTCGATTTCAATTTAAGAATTGGATGACAACGAATCAGATGACATCTTTCTAGGTGGTAACGTTTTGTCAAACTCCACTCTTATAAGAAAAGATCGTCATGACATCGATATCATATTTAATCTCGCCAATCCTTTTTCAATATCGCAATCAACTAATATCTACATTTCTACGAATATCAACCATTTGTTGGGATCATAAATATTCACAACTTGGTCTAGATCTAGGATAGCTTAGAATTCCTACGAGGATAGCTTCGATTAATTTACTAGGGGATTTAGGGTTACTTGTGACAATCTTCGTCGTATAAATACCTTGTATAAAAATCAAAATAATCATCAAACAATCAAGTAATAAAATTACATCATATATATATAATCTAAGTTATATATATATATATTAAAATAACACTTCTCAGTCTTGGCCTTGTCGGTAACTCGGGAATTCTTCGGCACCGTTATAGTCAAAAGATTTTTAGACATTTTAGGAAAATGTTTATAGTTAAAAGATTTTGAAAAGTTTTATTCAAAACCTTCGTTTTAAAAATCTTTCGTTCTCTATAACGAGAGCTCTGATACCAAACTGTAACACCCCCAAATTTATACAACACAGTACAGCGGAAGACTAGTTGGTGTTACGGGATAGCACATTACTCACATCATAGACAACGCATAAAAATCGCGTCGTTTGATAATAAAGCATTTCCATTCATAAATATCAAAGTTACATCGGTCCCAAGTCATTATATTTCGTACAAAGTTTTACAAAGTATTTGAATGGAAAAATATTGTTTAAGTGCGGGCCATGAATTCTTGTCGTCTTCCCGAGAATTACCTTCAAGTACCTGAGATAAAACATGTTAAAAGAAAAGGTCAGCGATAACGCCGAGTGAATTCATAGAGTTTAATAAATTCCATCAATATAATATCAGTATAAAATTATTACTGAAAATCATTTTGTACAAATCATTTTAATAGGCCATAAAATAGCCAAAGTTATTTTATACAAATCTTTATCGAAAATCATAATATAGGCATTTGCCTTAAAAACCGTTATACGAATCATTATCGTTAAAAACACCGTACAATACGTTTTTGCAACGTTGTATAGATTAAATAAAACCATTATATGAATATGGTTATAAAAAGCCTTAAAAATCATTATACGAGCCAATGTCGTAAAAACGTCATACAATACGTCTTATAACGTTGTATGAAAATAAAAACCGTTATATGAATATGGTTACGAAAACCAAAACACAAACATAATATCAATAGTGTGACCCAGTATTGCTAGTCAGGCAATACATCGTAATTCGGAGCGTCTAGCAGTATTTCGTTAGTTTTGGATTATTATAAGCCGCATGACATTGTTACCTTACTAAACCAACAACGGGTAGCTAACCCGATACAAATTTTGCCCATCTAAAGTAGCGTGTCGTCACAAAGGTCACACTATTGAAATCTTCTCATACATAAATTCGCTTACCAATCAATGTGGCACGACGGGGATCAACCGTCAAGGCGCGAACTGGGGTGATCGTCCCCAAATAGTACTATTAAATGCATAAGCGTCTACCAACTCCCGGTAGTTCACAATTCATGCTAATGGGACTTTTAGTGACATAACCTAATTTTAATAATCCATTTGATTTCATCTATCGGGTCCATTAATCATTTATCGGGTCATACAATCGGGTCATTCAATCATTCGGGTCCAAAATCAATAAACAAACAATCGGGACAAATGGTGTCCTATTTAATAAAAACTAACATGTTATCCCCCTCGCGGGTTTATAAAACATTTATAAAAACATTCAAAAGAGTGCGAGGTTATGAACTCACGTTGATGTGGGAAGGCGGGTTATCGGCAATTCGGACGTACGGTACGTGCTTCAATCACGGAAACCTAGACAAATAATACTCGTCTTAGACTCATGTCCAATGACTTTATAAAAATAACAATTATGTATACATATGATGATTATATATATATGATGATCAAGTGGGTTTACATACTCTCGTTTACTCATTTTAGAGTTATGTGTCGATAACTTTTATACTAGTTTTCTCGTTTTACCTATTTACGTGTTTTAGGTCCAATAAGCCTATTATAAGTTCTTAACTTGTATTAATCCTTGTTATACTTACATTATCAGTATTTATACTTTACAAGTTGGGCCTAAATGGGTTAAGCCCAATAATAAGTTTATAAGTGTTTTAGTCCATTTTTGTTGTATTATTAGTCCAATAACGTTAATTTAGTCCGTTAACGTCCGTATTTCTTATATTCGGGTTTTTATCGGTTTTTACTTGTTATACATGTCTATATATCAGTATATAACTTTTATAAAGTTTTCATTAAACGGGTCCAACCATCTAAGTTTTATTTAACAAAAACGTTAATTTTACGGCAATAGTCGAAAAAGTCGTAAAAATCATGTTTATAGTTTTATAACTTATAAAACTTAACAAGTTTCCATTTTTATCATTTATACACTTATTACACCTTTTATATATTTATATAAATAAGTTTTATAAGTTAGTGGGTTTTTATTTTACATTTTATATATTAAAATGTGAGTGCTTATATAATAGTATTATTCTTTAATTTCCAAAAATCTGATTTTTAACTTCATCTTCACCAAAACTGCCATATCTTGAGTTCTATATGGAGATAGAAGCTCAAATTTTTATCACATAAACTACATGATATGTGCTACATTTAACTCTTCTATAGCTACTGTTGAATCATCCTTTAAGTAGTTTCTAAAAATCGTCCAAAACAGTAACTTCAGATTTATACCCTAAACTTATTTTGATCATATCTCACTCATTATTTTGATTCCATTGCATGGCCAACTCTCACATGTGTACAAGACCCATAGCTTACTGTAAATCTATTCCACTTCATCATTTTATCAGTTTATGACTTACTTCTTTACTGTTTTATACAGCCATCAAATTTAACCAAGATTTTAACCTTGTTTCTTATGGTTTTTCACCTTTTTATCCATGATTTCAACAACAAATCCCCACATAACATTTTTATCATCATATAATCATCATAAATATATAAAATAGAAAATAAAATACATGTTTACATAATCAAAATAACAAGAAGTTGAGGAGGACAATCTTTATACCACCAACTTGATGTAGGTTATGAGTTTGGCATGGTTTTGGATGGAGAAACTTGTAGACAACCATGACCATCTTCAAGACCACCATGCTCCATGAACTCCTTGTAGAAAATCAGCCTTAAGACACCAAGGAACTCCTCCATGGATGTTATAATCACCACCATTCAAGAGAGCTTCAAAAGGGCTTCAACTTAGGTGTAAATAACATAGGATTTTGTGGTTAAAAATCATATGATGGTGGTGTTTTGGAGGCTATATGGGACGGCAAGATGAGAGCCAAGAGAGAGAGATTGGGTGGATTTGCATGTAGGAAATGAAGAGTGGTTTGAGGTTTGCTTGTTTTGTGGTAAGCTTAGCTTACAAAGTAAGCATAAGTTAACATGTGTTGTGATTGTTTATGAGGTTTTGACACCTCATGGTGCTAGTATCTTAACATGGCCGGTTATAGTGGGGTGGGACAAGTGTCCCACTTGTCTCATCTCATTTATTTACGGGTACTCCTCGATTCTAGTTTCCTCGATTTGCGTGCCCTCGGGTCGTCTTACGAAAAATGTTTTTATAAATTATGAATCACCGTCATAAAACGAATCTAATAAAAATTGTCTCATCAAAAACGGAGTTCGAAAACGTAGATACGTAATCCTAAGGTTTCCGGTTTAGTCGTAAAGGACGTTAAAATAAAATCGTAAGTCCTAATCTCTTCTCGTAAATTTGTGAGTTTATGAACCAACACAAATTTAAAACTCCAAAATAATATTCATGGACAAATTTATTTTCTCAAATGTCGGACTGTCACCAAGGACGGTGTATGTAAACGTAAGCACGTAATGTTGAATCCTCCGGTTTAGACGTAGTCGATGCTACTCCAAGACGTAAATCCAAATTTCTTCCCAAAAATAAGTGAGTTCATATTGTATCATTAAAATAATGTTTTTAAATAATATTCGAGAATAAAATATCAACCATAAAGTGACGGATTGTCACACAACAAGTGGTATCAGAGCCTGGGAGAGTCTCTGTACAAGAAGAATCAGTTTTTCTTATTACTAACATCTTTGTTTAATCATGTCTGCCTCGAGTTCTACCCAAACGGGAGAAGATAGCACCCCTAAAACACAGCAACCTCAACAGATCATTGCTACGGTTTCCAACACAAATGGTAAGTTTCCTCTTCTAAAAAAGGATGAGTATGATAGCTGGGCAATGAAGATGGAATGTTGGATCACCAACACTGATCAAGATCTTTGGAAGATTATTCTGAATGGAAACAGCAAGAGGTTTACTGGAAGAGACAAAAATGGTAATATTATTCTTCTTGACCCTAAAACTTATGAAGAAATCACAGCTGTTCAGAAGGAGATCAAAGCAAAAACTATTTTGCTTCAGTCTCTTCTTGATGATCACATGGGTGACTTTTATCACCTGGATGATGCTAGAAAAATCTGGAACGGGATAAAAGCAAGGTTTGGTGGGAATGAGGAGTCAAAGAAAATGCGCAGATCCATGCTGAGAGATGAATTCACAGACTTCAAGATCTTAGAAACTGAAGGTATTCATCAAGGGTATGACAACTTCCAAAAGATACTAAGCCAGTTGAATCAACTCAGGTCGAAACCTGAAAATGGAGACATCAATGCAAGGTTTCTTAGAGCCTTACCCTACTCATGGAATCAAGTGGTAATCTCTCTTAAAGCAAAAGGTGGGCTTGACTATCTTAATTTTGATGACCTGTTTCATAAGCTCAAAACCTTTGAGCCTCATATGAGAGGATACTCAAGTGATTCTTTTCCCACTCCTGCTAACTCTGCCTTTGTAAGTTCCATAGGATCTATTCCCATGTCTTATGCTAGTAGCCCAAGCTATACTGTGTCTTCTCAGCATACTCAGCATACTCAGCATACTTCTACTCCTGAACCAAAAGCCAAGTCTGGTAGCATGGTAGAAGCTGTTCCTCACTCTTTTGTTGTTGATGTTGATCCACAACAGCAACTTGCTTTTGATGACTTCAAACAGGTTGATAAACTTGACCTGGGTGAAATGGATCTCAAATGGCAGATAGCCATGCTCACTCTTCGGGTTTACAAGTTTGAGAAGAAAGCCGGTCGAAAGTTTAACTACAACCCAAGAGAGCCAACAAGGTTTGATAGAAGCAAGATTAGATGCTATAACTGACAGCAGCAGGGTCACTTTGCTAGGGAATGCCCTAACAAGAATGACAAGGAGAAGAATAGGTACTCAACTTTCAAGATTCAGGAGGTGAAGGATGACAAGAAGGCTTTGGTGTCTGTTTACTCTATGGTCAACTGGAGTGATCATCAGAATGCTACCCTGGAAACAGCTGAACCTTCTACTGATGTGTTTGCAATGATTGCGGGGAATCTGTCTGATGCCGAGGAAGCAGAAGAGTTTGCTCTTATGGGCATCTCACCTCAGGTACAACATTGTCCTCTTGGTTGTCATGATAAATATTCAGAATTGTTTTCTCAATATAATGACTTAAATGAACAAAATGATAAGTATTTACTAGAGGTTCAAGCATATAAGAATTCTTTAAAAACATTGGAACAACAAAAGAGGTGGCTTCAAGACACACAACGTGAATATGAAGATAAAATTAGAATTCTTAATATTGATTTAGAAAACACAACCAATATGCTTAAATACACTGAAAAGGTAAAAGATAACAGTATCAAGGATAAGCAGGACATGAAGTCAAAGTTGGATGCTACACTGTTAAGATTTGAAAAATGGCAAAATGCACCTAAGAATCTTTCAAAGTTAATCGATAGTAGCATGTCTGGTAGGACTAAAAGAGGGTTAGGATTTGATAAATATATTGATTCAGAAGATGTGTTTGATTTATCTTTTTCAAGTGTCTTTGATCCTGACAAGGAGGGAGAGGGAAAACCTAGTTACAATAGGTTTCAACCAGCTGCAGCAATGCATGCTGTCCCTCCACCTCTTACAGGAACGTTTATGCCCATTTCTAGGCATAATGACTTGGATGGATCACAGATGCATGAGTCCTCAAAAAGTTCTACTAATACTAATGACTTTGTCTCTTGTACTTTCAGTGACAAAGCCAGTGACTCTGCATCATGTGGTTCAAGTGAAGAGTCGAGACCTACAAGCTCCAAAACAAATGACCATGCTGTTACTAGTGCTAGGAAGAATGAAGAGAGAGTTGCTTCTACTTCAACTGTGTCTAGTTCTGGTTTATTGAGTCCTAGGAATAATGTTTCTCCTAGAGTTATGTGTAATAAAGATAGCAGTATGAAACAAGGTCATTTGAATAAAAGATGTTTTGTTTATGGCAGTACATTTCATTTGATTAAAGATTGTGACTTTTATGACCAACAGCTTTCTGTTTATCAAGCATATCCTGCTCCTGGTCCACCCGGAGTTGCTCCATATTCTTCTAGAAGACTAAACCCATGTGCCCAATCTTTTTCTTCCTCTAGAAGAACCTCTCCTTTAGCTAATGATCATTGGAGACACAATGGCTTAATCCCTAATAGACCAACCAGCAACTACTTTCAGAACTTTAATCAAAATTATGCATTTAATTCAGGCCAAATGTATTTTGGGTTGGGAAATTTGGGTGCTGCTGTTAAGCCCTCAACAGGTTGTTCTTGGTCAAACAATAACACCCATATGATGAATAGGCAACCTAAGAATAACAGTGGATCTCATCAATCTTCTTGGCTATCTACTAAAGATCCACAAGGCAGGCTCAAACATGAAAAGGTTTGGGTCCCCTTAAGACACTAACTTTTGCATATATCTTTTCTTGTTGTTGTAGGTTACTCCATACCAAGATCCTACTCTAGGGATAGTTGATAGTGGATGCTCTAGGAGCATGACAGGGAATAAAAGTCTTCTATCTAACTTTGTACCATTTCAAGGCGGAAAGATCTATTTAGGAGGTGGTGAAGGAAGGATCACTGGCAAAGGAACGATTCAGACGCCTAACCTTAACTTTGAGTAGGTCTACTATGTGGAAGCACTTCAACACTTCAACTTGATCTCTGTCTCTCAGATTTGTGACAAGAAGCAGTTTGTCCTCTTTACGGATATTGATGCACTCGTGTTATCTAAAGACTTTAAACTACCGGATGACTCACAAGTTCTACTCAGAATCCCTAGAAGACACAACCTCTATAGTATCAAGCTGAATGAAGTCAATCCTACTGGTCAACTAGCATGTTTGGTTGCTAAAGCCTCAGAAGATGAAGCCACTAAATAGCATAGAAGGATGGGGTATGTGAACTTCAAGACCATTCACAAATTAGCAAATATGAACTTGGTCTCTGGTTTACCTCCCAAAACTTTAATAAATGACATCAATTGCCTTGCTTGCAGCAAAGGCAAACAACATAAAGCTTCCTTCAAGGCCATTACTGCTCTCAACCTTATAACTGAACCATTGCAGCTACTACACATGGATTTATTTGGTCCTACCTCCATTAGGAGCATTGACCACAAACAATACTGTCTTGTGGTAACTGATGGGTATAGCAGGTTCACGTGGGTTTTCTTCTTGGCTGCAAAAAGCAAGACCTACTCAATACTCAAGGAATTTATTACACTTATTGAGAATCAGTTGTCCAAAAAGGTTAAAGGCATCCGATGTGATAATGGAACAGAATTCAAAAATGCAGACCTCATAGCACTTTGTAATTCTAAAGGTATCAAACGAGATTATAGTGCAGCAAGAACTCCTCGGCAAAATGGTGTTGCAGAAAGGAAGAACAGGACTCTAATAGAAGCTGCGAGAACAATGCTTGCCGATTCCAAGCTTCGAACCATGTTTTGGACAGAAGCTGTCAATACTGCAAGTTATGTCTTGAATAGAGTTTCTATTACCAATCCTCACAAGAAGACTCCCTATGAGCTACTCACAGCTAAAGTACCTAGAATTGCTCATTTGAAGCCATTTGGGTGTCCTGTCACCATTCTGAATACTAGTGACTATTTGGGGAAATTTGATGGCAAGGCAGATGAAGGATACATAGTGGGATATTCAGCTCACTCTCGGGCTTATCGTGTCTACAATCTCCAAGCCAAGCGAGTAATTGAAACTATTAATCTCAGGTATTTTGAGGAGAAGTCAAACATACAAGGTACGGGTCCTGAATGGTATTTTGATCTTGATTATCTTAGTGATTCACTGGAATATTTTCGTTTCAAAAATAACCATGATGCAGGTCAACAAGTGTTTGCAACTTCTAGTGCAGGTGCTCATTCTAGTTTTTCATACTCAGATGAGGAGGATGATATTTTTGTTGTTCCATCCTATTCCACCGCAGTCTCTCTTAATGCCAATGCTACTCCTAGTGATCCTACTCCATCAGACATTTTGGACTCACAAGGAGCTCTTGACACATTGCTCAAGCAACAACAAGATGCTACTACAGCAGCTGCTCAAGGAGGTTTTGAGTTTCCTTTGAATACCTCTACTGACAAAGCTACTCCTAGTACTCCAAATGTTACTCATAGTGCTAGTTTAAGACCTATTGGTAGTCCTGCTAGTGATCCCACTTCCTCTACTAGATTCTCTGGTCCTTTTGACCTGGGAAACTATCAAAAGAAGTCTTCTAATAAGCTTGATGATATTCATAAGCAACCAATAGATGGCATTTTCGACTCTGCTTCATATGATGATGACTTTGTTGGGGATCTTAATAACTTGGAACCAGAAGTGGATGTAGCTTCTAATCAAGTTCTGCAGTCGCATAAAGACCATCCTACTACTCAAATCATTGGAAATCCTGGTTCTACTGTCAAGACTCGCATAATGCATAAGAAAGCAACGTCTGATCATCATGCTCTTGTGAGCTATATTGAGGACCAAAAGCGTAATAATCATACGGACTTTCAACATTGTTTGTTTGCTTGTTTTCTTTCACAGGTGGAACCTAGATCAGTCTCTCATGCTCTTGAGGATCAAAGTTGGGTGGAGGCTATGCAGGAGGAGATGCAGCAGTTCTTGTTTCAGAATGTTTGGATCCTCGTTGACTTGCCAGATGGAAAGACAGCAATTGGTACCAAATGGATTCTCAAAAACAAGAAAGATGCAAGGGGTATTGTGGTGAGAAATAAGGCTAGGTTGGTTGCACAAGGTCACAAACAACTTGAAGGCATTGACTATACTAAAGTTTTTGCTCCTGTTGCTAGGATTGAGGCCATTCACCTGTTTTTGGCTTTTGCTTCTTATGTTGGCTTTACGGTTTTTCAGATGGATGTCAAGAGTGCATTTCTTTATGGCAAGATTGATGAGGAAGTTTATGTCACTCAACCTAAGGGCTTTGTGGATCCACTTCATCCCAAGAAAGTTTACAAGGTGGTCAAAGCTCTATATGGACTTCATCAGGCTCTTAGAGCTTGGTATGAGCGTCTTTCCACTTTCTTGTTGAAACATGGCTATAGAAGAGGCACGATTGAGAAAACACTATTTCTTAAGAGGAATACCAAGGACATCATTCTTGTTCAAGTGTATGTGGATGATATTATCTTTGGTTCTACTAAGAAGGAATGGTGTGACGAGTTTGAACAACTGATGAAGGGCGAATTTTAGATGAGTGCAATGGGAGAGCTTACATTTTTCCTTGGTCTTCAAGTCAAGCAACAGTCGGATGGAATCTTCATAAGTCAAGACAAATATGTTCATGAGATCCTTCAGAAGTTTGATATGGACCCTCTTAGACCTGCAGCAACACCTTATGAAGTAACTAAAGTCAAACTCAAGAATGAGCCAGATCCTCCGGTAAATGTTCACATGTACAGGTCAATGATTGGCTAACTCATGTATTTGACTGCATCACGTCCGGATATTATGTTTGTAGTTAGTGCTTGCTCTAGACATCAGGTGGCTCCAACTGTTTCTAATTTAAATGCAGTTAAGAAAATTTTCAAGTACATCAAGGCTCAACCCAAGCTAGGCTTGTGGTATCCTAGAGAATCACCTTTTGTTCTTGAAGCCTATAGTGATAGTGACTATGCAGGTGCTAATAATGACAGAAAGTCTACTACTGGTGGTTGTCAGTTTTTGGGTCGAAGACTTATCTCATGGCAATGTAAGAAACATACGATAGTAGCTACTTCTTCAATAGAAGCTGAATATGTAGCTGCTGCTAGTTGTTGTGGACAAGTCTTGTGGATACAAAATCAGATGCTGGATTATGGGTTCAACTTCATGAACACCAAAATTTTCATTGACAATCAAAGCACTATCTGCATTGTGAAGAATCCTGTTTTTCATCAACGTACAAAACATATTGAAATTAGGCACCATTTTATCAGGGATGCCAACGAGAAGAAGTTGAGACAGGTTCTTAAGGTTCATACGGATGATAATGTTGCTGATTTATTGACTAAAGCCTTTGATGGTCCTCGATTCAAGCACTTGGTGGTTCACATTGGAATGGTCAATCCTTGAGACCTAGGATTGAGGGGAGGCTAAGCCTAAGGGGAGGCTTAGTGTACATATTTACTTGCACAGACTAACATATTTGTAGTTTCTAACAACAGATTTCTTGGGTATTTGTGGTGTGTGCTACTTCTAGTGGAGGATTTTGGTCACTTCTGGTGGTAGTTTTCAGCTTCTAGTGGGTACAAATTCTTCAGTGTCATTAATGGTTGGCTTCTAGTCTTGGTTTGGGTCACTGTTCACTTTGTTGACTTTCATTGACCACATTGTGCTTCTAGTGTTGACCCTTACGCGTTTTGAATTTTAGTCAACGCAAGTTACTTCTGGTATATATCTTATTATTTAACTTTGGTAACTAGGATTTGCAAATAAAGGTAAAAGGGGCAAGTGGTTACTTTTGCATTAACTGCTTAATTTGAAAGGGCAACCCACATTATTAGGGGTCAATGAACAGTTACAAGACCATTATTTATGGTCAAATCCCATACTTGACTCATTCATCACAACCATAACACACACATACGCTCCTACTCTTTCAATCTCCAATCAATCATCTTCTATCACTTCCAATCATCATCTATGGCTGCTCTGCTATACAACCCGATCATAATAAGGTGGCATATCTTGGAGATGGTCCTAAACGTGACGAGTTCACGGAAATCATCGAATTTATTGAGGCTTCTAACCTCAGGTATGCTTTTACGATTTTCCCGACTGTCTATGATAGTGTTATTCGCCAGTTTTGGGCCACTGCCCACCTTGTGGATGTTTTGGGACGCCCACTTGAACTCCATGCTACCATAGATGGATGTTAATATGTGGTGTCTGAAGCTTCTATTAGGTCTGCTCTTCATCTTCAGGATTAAGGTGGTGTTGTCTCCATCCCCAATTCTGAGGTATTGGATGGGATGGCTGCTCTTGGTTATAATCATGGGGGAAGTTTAACTTCCAGAAAAATAGGTTTTCCCCCTAATGGAAGCTTCTAGTGCACTTTTTGATTCATTGCTTAAACCCAAAGTCTGGGAGTTGGGATGCATTTCCCATTCCTTTGGCTACTGGTTTGATTTGCATAGCACAGGGTCGTGTGTTTAATTTTTCTCGCTACTTGTTTGATGGGATGGTTTGTAATCTTAGTAGTACTGGCTCTAGGAAGAAGTTTTTAATGTACCCTAGGTTCTTGCAGCAGGTTCTTATGTGCATACCTAGATATAGGGAGGAGTATGAGACCCCCAAGCTTAGTTCTAAACTTTATTCAAATATGGCACTTGGTTTTAAGGGAGCTTGGAGGCCTCTTACTGATGTAATGTTGGGCCTTGCCCAAGGTCCTCCTAATGTTATTCCTCCGACTGATGAAGCCGAGGAGGAACTTCCATTAGGGGATGATCCTATGGAGGAGGAGCATCCTGCTAGTGGTGAGCCTCATGTGGTGGTGGAGGAGCCAGCTAAGGAAGTGGTGGTTGAAATGCCATCCACTTCCAAGGCTTCCCCCTCTTCTATGCCACATAAGTCCCCATTTGTTGATAATCCCCCTTCTAATCCAGCACCATATTCTGCTGAAAATTCGTCTAGTTCTCGTGCTCATAATGTTGACTCCTTTGTTGCTTCTGGTTCCAATGATGTTTTCCCCGATCCAAGTCCTCTTGGTGGGGAAGCGGAGGAACCTGCTTCACTAACTTCTTTACTCGATCTCATGCACAGGTATTATGCAAGGATTGTTTCTTTGGAGACTGATCTGAATCAGCATCGCAAGCTTACCCGGGAATTTGTCCTTCCAATGGCGGACAGGATTAAGGCTTTGGAGACGCAACATAGGAGGCAAAAGAAGAAAGTTGTTCTTTCTGATTCTGATGAGGATATTGAGGAGGATGGGTTGACTTTGTTGGCGAAGGCTTCTTTTGCTGATAAGTCGTATGCTGATTTGCTTGTTCCTCCTAGTCCATCAAGCATCCCTACTGCTGCTGCTAGTCCTAGACCAATGGAGGATATTGCTGGTTCTTCTACTGGTACTACTGCTGGTCCATCTGCTGGGCCGTCTCATGATCCTAAGGGGAAAGCCCCTATGACTGATGCACCATCACCTCCAAGGAAGCGTACTCACAGACAACTTGAGGAGGAACAGTTGGGGGAGGAGGCTACACAGCGATTGCAGGCAGAGATTGATCAAGCAGCTAGGGCTGAAGAAGAAGCTCTTCAACAGCAGAGGCGTGAGCAGTTGAGGCATGATGCCATGCACTGGGATGATAATGATTGGATGCGGGTGCTTACTATTCTTACTTCTGATTACTCACAGTTTACTGATCTTTTGGGAGCTGATGTGAATCAACATAACTGTATCCCACGGGCAATGGCCTTAATGCGCAAACAACAATTGTCTCTTGCTGCTCAACTCCGTGAAAAGCGTCATAACAGACCTTTGTCAAGAACCGAGGAGAGGATATTAATGCAGCAATATGTCAAATATCAGTCGGCTGCTTACTTTAATGTTGGATGGACTTGGGAACGGGTTAGGGGATTGTATTTTGACGAGCTTAAGGATCTGTACCAGAGGATGATCAAGCGTCAAAACACACCGGTTCCTGAACGCTTCATCTATCGCCATCCTCCAAGAGTTGTTCCCACTTCTCATCCTACTGTTGTTCCTCCCACTCCATCTGGTGTTCCTCCTGTTTCTACTAGTGTTCCATCTGTTGCTTCCACTTCTACTGCTGGTCCTACAACCAAACCTTCGGTTGTTCATCCTACTTCATCTCCGGTTCCTACCACCACCACCAATGCTACTACTACCACCCCTGCTCCTCCTGCTGTGGAGCAATCATCATCACATGTGCCTGAACCGCACCCTAACCCTTCTACTGGTGCAGCAGACTTTGATCCTTTGGTTGGTCAAGGTTTTGATTCTACTCATGTTGATACTACTGTTGCTGGGAAGGTAAAGGTTGAATCTTCTTCTGGTGTTTCTGTACCTCGTCGATCAATCAGAAAGAAGAAGGCTAGACGTGGTAAGTCTGTTCCATTTGAGAAGCGAGATCCTGCAAATCTTGTTGATGTGGCTTCGGATAGTGAGACAGAGTTGCCTATGGGTAAGGGTTATATTGTTGCTTGGACGGTTAAGCCATCCTCGATTGTTGCTGGTACTTTCACACATAGGATTTCAACCAGTGATGGTTATGTTCGCTATGTCTCGGGACTGAAAAGTGTTTTGACATGGGCGGACCGTCAGGATCTTATGTCGTTATATGGGTTTGTGGATGCTGGTATTCTTGCCTCTCCGAGTGAGGTGGCCAACTGGCCTGGTTTGACAATGTGTGGTGATTTGAAGATGATGCTTGATTCTCCACCTGATGCTCCTCATTCTGGTGTCTGGAAAGATCAGCCTCGGTGGGTGATCAAAAGGTTGAAGCTTTATGCTGGTTGTGGGGTTCATATATTGGAGTTGGAGTCTGGTGCCATAGTGTTTATGCTTACAGATATGGAATATCCTTTGACGATTGCTACTATGAAGGCCATGCTGGAATGTCAGTTGCAGATATCCAATTCCCCATCAGGGAACGAGTCTACCATGGCTACTACTTTGGTGGAAGGAATACAATCCCGGTTGCAAGCTGACAAAGTTGCTGCTTCTGGTATGTGATGGGTATGTTTTTCTGTTTTTGTGATTATACTAACATTCTTTTCACCAATCTGTACAGTGATTGGTGACTTGCATTATAGGAGTTATATAGTTAAAATAAATAAATAAATAAATAAATTACTTTTTATATAATATCTGCTTATACTTTACACATATGATGGATTTCACACTGTACATGATATAATATCTGCTTATACTTTTCCATCATAACTTGGTTTTCATTTGACTGTTTCACACTTGGGCTGTTTTGGAGTTACTTCTGGTGTTGGACCTGGTCCACACAACCAATGGTGCTCAACTCACCATGTCTCACTGACAAGAAAGAGTTGATTCACCATGAGGGTACGGCTCTAGTGTGATAGTCAAATCCGTTGATGGTTGCCAGGTTACCCAAAACTGGATGGTTTTCACTTGCCATGGTCCTAGACTGAAAAGTGGCTAATCCAAGGGGGTACGGCTCTTGGTAAAGATTATATCAAATCCGTTGATAGCTATAATAGCTTGCTCAAAGCTATAGGGTTTGCAGCTCACCGATGCTTAATTGCTAAGAGTTGGCGAGTCCGGAAGGGTACGACTTCTGGTAAAGACATATCAAATCCGTTGACGGCTGTGATGGTTTGACTAAAATCATCAGGGTACCCCCACTCACCATTGATTCACGTTCTAAGAGTTGGGCTGGGTTCTGGTCTCCCAGCGTGATGCTTATTCCACCATAAAGACTTGTTAGCCCAAGAGCAAGCAGTTACTTGGTAAAGGCTCATAAAATTGGCTCATGTTGCTGTGAAGACTCAACCGGATGTAGATTTGTTTCAAGCTTTCAAGAAGCTTCTAGATTTTCTTTGTTGCAACAGTCTTTATGTTCTTTACGCTGATGGTTATGATGCTGCTGTTTCATTTGTTGTTCCAATCCTCATGCTGTTTTGCACGATTTACCAGGAAACTTGAACTCAACAGGTCAAATTCAAGTTTAGGGGAGGATTGTTAGGACCTTTGGAATAGTTATTTGTAATAGGTAGACTAGGAGGTATGTAGTTCCTCCTGGTCCTAGTAGTAGTAGGAGCAACACGTGCTCCTGGTCTTATAGAAAGTCAAACTTTATTATTTAAGAGTAGGGTTAAATCCATATATTAGCAACGTACTTTCAGCTATTTACATATCTAGGTAACAAACTGCCGATATTACTAATATAGTCATTCAAAGTTTTAGATTTATATACATATAGGTAATTTGACCGGTTATTTTTAGTTAAAACTAAACAATGACTTACACTTTAGTTCATATATTACAAACCGACCAATATTCAACAATGTTTTACCTTGATTTTGTCGTGGTATGTTCCTAAACCAATTTTTATGTCAAATTTATTGTTATGGTGTTGAAACATACCACGACAGGATCAAGGTAAAACATTGTTGAATATTAGCCGGTTTGTAATATATGAACTAACGTGTAAGTCATTTTTTAGTTTTAATCGAAAATCACCGGTCATATTACCCATATGTATATAAATCTAAAACTTTGAATGACTATATTAGTAATATCTGCATTTTGCTACCTAGATATGTAAATGACCGAAAGTACGTTGCTAATATATGGACTTAACCCTTAAGAGTATTCTGTTAGGATATGCATGAGATATGTTAGGAAATGATATGCATATCAGTTTTACATGTTTTGGTTAATGATGTATTAGGGTTTCCGTGTAGTTTAAAAGGAACCTTAGGCAGAAGGGTTAGATACACCTTCATCAAACATTATTCTAGTTCATATCAATATTAGAAATCCTTAGTAAAGGACCAAGTCGTTATAGTTATATGTTCTTCTTGTTCATAATATTTGTATTCCGCACTTATATTGTGTGATTTATCTAGAGTCTCTCTGTGAATAGACATGTGATTACAGAAGTTGTTCACCATTCCTAACAGGCTGCAAGATCCACATCTAGTTGACCCAACAGTGACGTCTTGATTATGATGCGAGTTGCTGCTTCTGAAGTAAAATGTTGCTCCTAATGTTATCCAACCATCACGGGCGAAGAAGTATTACTGAATGTCCAGGACCTCTACTGTCACGTAGTAAAGGGAAAAGGAAATTAGATGACACAGTGGAACATACATTTTCGTCAGCCGATTGTTCTAAGAAAACATGTATATATGAACTTTGAACCAGAGCGGCTGTTATTGGCAGTTATGGGTCAGGGAAAAATAGGTAAAAACTACAAGGTTTGGTAATTCGGTCTACAATGATAAGGATTTCCCTTTCTCTTCGGAAAAAAGGCGGCATTTTTTTAGGCCTATAGGTAATACCAAACACACAGATTTCTCCCATAGTTTGCAAATCGGTCAACGAGTATTATCTTCAACAAAGGTCTCTAAACATTTGATGCTAACCATTTTTTAAATATCTAGCGCACTATGGGTTAGCAGATAACTACTAATATAGTACCAACAGTTGTTGTTACAAGAAGCCATGCTATATCTTAAATATGAATGCAAATGTCAATACTGCATAGATATGAAGGCAAATGGAACTTCTAAGCCTCCATCGTTGGTGTCATTATCTGGTATGTTAATCTTACAATGTACACAATATTTTTGAAAGTTACTCTAGCACCAATTTGAATTCTATCCTATCATAAATCTACTCAATTAGCACATCAACCTACAATTAAAAAGGGTCTGTTTGGGATTACTTCTTGTTTCTGCCTATCCTTTATTAGCTGCAACACTTGGTGAAGATCTAGATGGTCTTCAAAAGTTGTTGAAGTTTTTAGTTGAAGCTGCATCGATGAGATCTGGGATAGTTTAGGAACAATAACCTTTCCGTACCCGTAATTCAACACCAACTCAACTTTCTACAGAAATCCATCTGCGAAATATTCAAGCTGACAAGGCCACTAATTTCAAATTAGTTACAAGCATAATCAGAAGAACTCGGTTCTCGAAGATACACAAGGTATTTTATATTTTAACCTGTTCGACATGATTTCATGATTCTTTTTCTTATTGCTAAGCCAAACGGCTTATATTATTATGATCAGTACATTGGTAGAATATTCAAATAATCCTTAGCTGAACTTCTAAGTTAGTTTTACAAGCCACCAAGACACTGGGCTAAGAAGATTCAAGAATAATGAAGGATTCTCAAAAACGGCTTGACGGGTCTGTTGCTTAATCTTACCTTTTTCTTGTGTGAGTTTGGGACATTTTGGTTGATTTATTCTTTGCTATTTGGTTGAGTTTGGGAAATTTTTGGTTAATTTAGTCTTTGCTATTTGGTTGACCTGCACATAATTGCCTGCTTCACTCATTTTCAAAAGAACTCTAATCATGAGTGCGTGTTTAAAGATGAAATTTTGGAGAATATTTTTGTATATCTAGAGTTTAAACCAGTTTTAGACGACTTAAAATCAGACAAAAAGACCACACTCACAATTCAAGACTTAGAAGAAAAAAAGCATAAGATTCCCTTAGTAACCTGTAAGTAGTGTGCATGTTCTCTGACATATAAGCCAATTAGGGGAACAAAATTTGGACCTTTCGTAACCAGAGGGTCTTGCAGAAAAAAACTTCTATTCAATAATTTTATCTGTGAAGAATTGGGGATCAAGGTAAAAAAACTACAACAAGCGTATTACTCAATGGACCTTTGTAAACCTAATTGCAGCATAATCATCCCAACTTGTGAAAATGCCACAAATTGCTATACAGATTATATTAAGAAAATCAAGCAAATCTAATGCTATATAATCGATTCATTATACTTAGTTGTTCTTTTGTTTTCCACTCATCCGACCCCAAATATTGGCCCGGTCTGACACAAACCAATATCGACGTATTAACCAACCCGAGGCAACCAAACATGTCCTTTTGTCTACCCATGTTACCTAAGTACTAATATTGTAGTTGACATGTCTATTAAGAATGTTTAAAATACTAAAATAATCATTAAGATCAGCTTAGCTTACCTTTTCTATGGGCTGATATAGGATTCCTTCTACTGATAAATCAGTTCCATGGTCGTCAAAATCAATTACAAGATCAACAATATTTCCGTCGCTAATGAATTGATACAGTTCGGCCAAAAAAATCGTTTTCTTTCATTTGCATGGTACACGGTACAAGTTTTTGTCTCCCCTCTTAATCTATATTTGAGGTCTACACAAAATTGCTTATATTCTGAGGGATTGTAAATGACAAGGTTGACAGTATATGTGATTGACTGGGACAAAAAATCAGCCTTCATATGCATATTGAATCCATTACAGTATATGTGATTCAGTTCTGCTGTTGGCCTGGTGTAAGACATTTCCTTGTTCAAGCAATACCACATCATCTGCAGGAACATCAATGGAAGATCCAGACGATGAAAATAATATGAACGATTGACAATGTTAAATCTGCTGATCCACCTTGCTCAAGCTTTCAATCAATGTAAGCATTGCCTTCATCTGCTAGGTATTTTTAGTAGTGGCTGCAATTTAATAAATGAGATTTAAAAAAGTGAGAATATAACCCCATGTGATTCTAACAATTAAGAGTTTCCTTACAGATATCTTGATTGAGGTACTTATCGAGCAGGCTGATGGTTTTGTTGGAGGCTACCCTGGTAAGTGTTTGTTATGGGTCAAAATGAGTTTTTTTATTCTAACTTAAATATATTTTAAATCTGCAGATGTATTCATCACTCCTGCAGAAAAAGTCAACAATATAAATTGTAGAAGCTTGCAAAGGTTATATAGTTTCTTTTAGTCTCTCGGCGCCTTACTGTTGTGCCTGTCATAGTGTAAAACATAGATTTTTTTCGACGCTGGAACAGTTGCGTTTAGAATCACTATGTGCTGACTTATAGTGGTAACCCAACTCATGTCTGCATGAATGAGTGGATTCACGTTATCTCTGATCTCTAACAGGTCCAAGAATAATACAACAGTCAAAAGGTTAGTTATTGTGATTATTTATGCAGACTATTGATTTGAACGCGTATGAAAGTCAAACATTATTGCAGTTGATGGCACTTTTGCAGGAGTCACAAATTATGCCAAACTAACAAATTATGTCAATAATTCATGTGATTGTTTTTTACCAGTGGTGCCCAGTATTGTGATACAAAAGTCAAGAGGCAATGTTGAATATCAATTATGATTATAGCAAAAACAATTGCATTCGTGTCTACGGGACTAAGGGGATGTTTGTTTTCGAAAAAAAACGTCGACCGCCTCTGACGTCTGACCAGTCAAACGCGGTCAGACATAGAGCTTGTTTGTTTTTCTAATGTGAGTCAGACACGATCATAACAATATCATCTGACTCGATCAGACATGAAATTTCGGTCTGACTAGATCTGAAAAGGCGTCTCTCACACCCTTCAAACCTAATTGGGTTCGAATTACAAGAAAGCGAAATGGTTGTTAACAAAAATCCATACACATGATTCGTCTATTGTTCTTCTATGAGTTGAAAGATATAAGACAAAAAATTCGTGGGTTTTGATTGGGTATAAATTAGATTTGTTGATTTTGTTACTATTGATGAAAGAAAATGAAAAAAATGAGAATGAAAGGCAATATTGATGAAAGATAGGCAGATACAGTTGAGACTTGAGAGAATGAACAATGTTGTTGGTGGCTGCTAAAGTTTTTTTTTTGCGGGAGAAGAAAGTGGATTAGGGCATAGTAATATATTAGGTTATGTATATTGGGCCATCTTTATAACTTATTTGTTTAGTTGTTTGGTGGGCTAAACATAAAACACAATCCAAAACTGTAATACCCAGAAACCGAGGTCACTTATCTTACCCTAAATTACGCCTATTTTTGAAATTTTTAAGAAGTTTTATTTACTATATATTTTATCGTTTTGGTTGAAACCAATGTTTGAGGTCGTAATCTTGACGATTGACGATTTAAGAAGAGCGATGACGACTACGATCCCGATGGATGCCCAAATTTCTATGTTTATTGTCGCTTTATCGATATTATAATTTTTCGAGGATTTTACTTTCGGTTCGTGTTAAGTCGAGTCGGGTGCGTTTTATTTCTTTCCGGGTGCATTTAAATTGTCCTAAAAGTATTTTGGAGTGTTCGGGATGACCCCCGACTCCCGCAAAATTTTCCAAGTCGACTAGTAAGTCATTCCCACAAACATTTGAGATCGTTTTTACACAAAGCCAAAAGAATCCAAAAATTGCACACAAGGACCCTACAAATTTACAAAAAGGAAAAGGGGGAACACACACAACAAACACACTCAAAAATTTTCACTCCCTATCTTTCTTTTCTCTCTAGGCCGCCGACCATACCACACCACCACCACCACCACATTCAAATTTTCTTGTTTTTGATTAATTCTAATTAGAGACCACACTTTCAAAACCTTTTGTAAGTACTAATCCAAGGTTTAATCCAACATGCATTAACTTGATTTTCCAAAAATTAAATGATTTTTCAAAAGTTTGATTTGATGTAATTAAACTTGATGCATATTTAATTTGGGTTTAGATTATGTTAATTCATCAATTAAAGTAACCAAAATTGGTTTGGTTTGGGTGTTTTAATCACCAACACCCCACGACCAAATGGGGGTGTTTGGTGGATCTTGGTGTTTGATGTTTTTGCTTGTGGGTTTATGTTTAGATTAATGTTTTAGATGTTTTTGAGTGGGTAAAACTTGTTGCATGCTTGATTTAGTAAATGGGTTTTAGGATGGATTTGATGTTCTAGGTCTTAAAGACTGATTAGGGTGTTTAGAAATGGTCATGAGTTGATAAGTTAAGGCTAGGTGTCGTTAAAATGGTTTGGAAACAAGTGTTGAGGTGATTTTGAAGTAGTAATTTTTAGGCATATTGTTTAAGGGTGTTTTGAAAATATTAAGCTTAGATACAGGTCATGAATATAGAATGTAGTTGTAGGGCTTGTGCTTAGCTACATTTTGGTATAAAGTAGAGCTTACGACTCCTAACGAGTCAAAAGTTATGATGTTTTGAAAATACGTGTACCGAGGGATGAGAACCTACATAATCCGAAATTATGTTTGGTTTTGGGTCAAATCCCCGGGACCATAGATAGAGTTTGGTAATTGATTAAAAGTTTATTTTTGGTCTCAAATCTGCATTTGTGAGTCTATTATTAGGCTTAGGTGTTGAACGGGTCAATGGTGTATTTTAAATGGGTCAAACAAGTCCAACATGGTCAATGTGCAAAATCAGTCTGAAAAACGTATGTCTAGTAATGTGTTGAGTAACGGGTCATAAAAGTGAGAACTTTTAATGGGATTAAAAATTGGTTTTCTATAGGTCATGAGGTATTTTTGTGAATTTTCTTAAATTTTATAAAAGGGTTTAAGTCTTAGAAAACAGCCCATACTTTTGGTAAGTATCGGCGAAAAATGTTAAAAGGGTAGTAACGTTAATAACATAGATTATAAAACTAATAACGACTACTTGTTTGGTTTTGGCGTGTGTTTGTAATTATCATAATTGACTAATATGTACATATTATACAGTACTTAAAGTTTTATAATTGAGATTTACTCATTACGCGTTATTGTTTGTTAGGTGTTGAATTTCCTGGGCATCCTCATCATCGTCAGTGATCGTCATTCGTATCGTCGACTACTTCTATATACATAAGGTGTGAATTTGTAGCCTCGCTTACTACTGTTTTAAATGGTTTTACCCTCGAGAGAGATGCATGCTAGTTTTATAAAATGAACATATGTCATGAATGATTGTTGGACCCGAATGTTGCCTTAAATTATGTTGAGTACCTAGTTGCAAAAGACCCTATATTCATGAACTATTAACTATTGTTTAATCCTTGTGTGGATTGAAAATAGCCGCTTATACCAATGATAGTACTATGGGTTTGACGACCCTATCCGAGACGAGGGCTAGTACGTTGAGTACCCCCTGCGGACGGATAACTTGTGATAAGAGATAAGGTGTAATTGCAACTGATGCCTTTAGAAGGGGCAATGGTTTCATCTTAATCACGCCGGTAATTATACGCGGGTGATTGAGTTAACGGATTAGTGTCATGAGCTTAAACACAATTGTTATAACCTTGATAAAAGATTGTTTGATCGACAATTCTATGAATGATCGTGAATGATTTTTATAACACATATGTTCAAAATGAGATTGTAAAACCTATGAATTCTGTAGAAACTAGAAGGGGGGGGGGGGGGGGGGGGTTGAATAGTTTCTTATATTTACTTGTTAAAATGTGGTTTCCAAAAATCCTTTTTCAAAAACTTAGGCTTGAGGAAATATGTGAAATCTTCTTATGCACAATATGAACAATGATAGTGTAACTAAACTAATACTAACAAAAATATATCCACAAAGAATAAAGAATGATAGTGTAACTAATCTGGTACTAACACATGTATATGCATAAAGAATAAAGAATGTAAAGAGTTAAGGGTAAAGAAAGATCAAACCGAACACCAAGGATTTATAGTGGTTCGGCAACGAAGCTCACTCCTCGTTCCTACTCCACTCCTCGAGTACTTCTTACTCGAGAGTTCACTACACAACAAGCTCCTTATGGTGGAGAAAACCGTACACGTCGCTTAACCAATTTCCGACTCTAAGCTAAAAGTCGAGCCCTAATCGTAGCTAGGACCAATCTACACAACTATACTTAGTACATACACAACTTCCAAATAGACACAACTACTTGGATCTTCACAACTATGACACAACTACAAGTGTATAAAATTAGATCTTCAATGGATCTTTGGTGGTGGACTCAACACTTCACTAGGATAGCGTTCTTCTCTTTGCACTTGGAGAGGAAGGGATGAAAGAACAAGATTCACTTCTTAAACAAGTAATAATCAAACAAATGATCAAAGATTTGAGTGATTAAAGAAGGGGTTTGAATCTGGAAATAAATGTGCAAAAGAGGTGAGGTGAAAAGCTGAGAATGGTCCACTATTTATAGGACAAAGGAGCCAACGGCTATATCTGCCCGCGGTACCTTATCTTAGCCCGTAGTACCTTATCGATAAGGTACCGCCTAGGTGCTAAGGTACTGCCGGACTAGACTCCGCTCCTTTTTGTCCTTTAGTGGTGGAGGTCTTATCTGGATATAAAAAATATCTCGAAAGGATATTCTTAACCAAATAAGAATATGCCATTTTCAAATTTCAAATAATTAATTTAATAAAACATTTTCTTAAAAAGAAAGTTTAATAAAAACTTGTCACACTTAATAAAAAGTGAGTTTTAAGAAAAGATTAAATCACTTGATCACTTGATTAAGGTTAGTACTTGTTTATCCATACCTTAAGTGAAAATGGGTAAAATGAAAAATACTTGAACTCAAGAATTCGTTTTTTGTTGTTTTCGTAAATGCTTGTTTTTACATATTGTCGTAATCAAAAATAAGCGAGAGACCGAAAATGCAAGTAACGTTTTTAGTCATTATTGCATTAACAATCTCCCCCTTTTTGATTCCGACAATACATAAACTCAATCACACAAAAACAAGATTTTCGAAGACGAGTTTATTCATTTCTCCCCCTTTGTCGAAGCAAAAAGGTTTCGTAAGCCTGTGTTGAAGAAACGGACTTTGCAAAGACTCCCCCTTGGTGCTTACTCCCCTAGCTTGGGGCACCGAGGAATCGAGATATGGTGACAAGCTACATAGAAGGGTTAGTTGAACAAAAGAAACAACCAACAATATATAGCAATAGGTCACAAAAAAAATTAAAAGAGAAGAAAACACAAAGACAAAGATCCAAGATAGGTTACTAAAAGAACATCATACAAAGAAGTATGGAAAAAGAAACAAGCCAAAAGCATAAATCTAATCCTAGATATTCTAGAATTCTAAGATTTGCTTGAATTTAGTGTCTTGCGGATAAGCAACCAATGCTTATATGAAAGACAAGGTAATAGCAGAGGGTGGTGGTGGTGGCTTGTTGGAGATCTCATAATCAAAGTGAAGAGGAGGCTTGATTAAGAGACTCTTGATGTAGCTCAACTCCTCATAGATGTGTGCCATAGCAAGATGTTGATATTGACAATAATGACAATATGTTCCATGGTGCATGACATTATCATGAGAAGGAGAAAGAACACTAAAGGGTGGTGGTGGAAGAAAAGATGTTCCACAATCAACATTCTTGGTAGGAGATATGTGATTAAGAGTGTTATTGGGTGGGTTTGGATTGAAAGCAATTGGAGAAAATGGAGGAGATTCAAGGCTTTCATTGGGAGAATAAGACATTTTGGATGTGAAGTAATGCAATATGCTTATGGTTTAAATAGGGAAGGCTTAGGGTATTTTTGGGGTGGTCAAAGGGTTTGAAACAAAGATTCTCAAAAATGTTGGAGCAAATTTGGAGGAAGATTTTTCAGCAAATCTTATTTTTCCAGTCTAACTTATCATAGGGATATTGTTAAAAGCAAAGATAGACAAACAAACATATGCAAACTTACCAAATAGAGATTTGACCAAAATACATGGATTAAAAAAAATCGATGTAGGAGGTGTGTAAGACAAGACCTTAAGTCATGACACAATGATCCTCCATGATTCTATCTTGTTCTTGCTATGTTTGAGAGAATCATACATATGAATTATGTAAGCTCTAGATTAATAGCGAGAATCTATGAAAAATCGTTTTTAGATTGAATTAACAATGTCAAACGAATTTCTCAACCATTTTCGAAAGAGACTTTGAGAATTTTGAAAAGGAGATGAGAAGATTTTTCAAAAGGAGTTTAAAAGACTCAAGGACTCAAAGTGGTAAAAGAAAACACACAAGAAGAAAAGAATTTAAGGAAGATGTTCCATTAATCCTAGACCTAGACGCAAGTAATTAAAAGGTTCCCTTTTAAGTGGCTTAGTGAAGATATCGGCTAAGTTGTCCTCGGAGGGTACCTTTTCAATAGTAATGTTCCCCTTTTGAACATTATCCCTAAGGAAATGGTGTCTAATTTCTATGTGTTTGGTTCGCGAATGTTGCACGGGATTCTTGCTTAGGTCTATAGCGCCTTTATTATCGCACATGATGGGAACATCATCAAGAGAAATCCCGTAATCAACAAGCGCTTGCTTCATCCATAAAGCTTGTTGGCATGCTTTTCCGGCACTCACATACTCGGCTTCCGTGGTGGATATCGCAAGAGCGGTTTGTTTCTTGGAGAACCAAGAGGTTAAACAACAACCCATGAAGGTACAAACTCCACTAGTGCTTTTTCGGTCCACATAGTCTCCCGCATGATCCGAGTCCGCGTAGACAATGGGTTCTACGCCGGTCCCTTTAGGATACCATAATCCTAAATGTATAGTGCATTTAATGTATCGGAAGATGATGTCCCTAATATTATGATTGAATAATCACGAATTTATGAAAGAAAGTAAGAAATGAGATGAATTTTAGAGAGAGAAACTAGAGAGAGAAAAGAGAGAGAAGTGTGTGAACTTGGTGAGATTAGATTAAGAAAAGAAGTTACAAATGACCATCCACCCTCCTAACATGCTAGGAGGGTAGTATATATAGTCCACCCACATGCGGGCTTTAATGGACTATATATTGGGTCGGGCTTGTATTTTGGACTTTAATTAGTTTAAATCCAAGCCCGTGAATCACGACTAAATAACTACTTATTACAACGTTCTAATAAATAATACAATAGAAACCTATGACCGAACATTCTTGTTTGACTCAATATTTTGAGGCTAACAATCTCCCCCAATGTGAGGTCATTCCTCTTTGATATTTGGATTCCAATGGAGATTTATGAATTTCGTCATAAATGAGTCTTGAACGTGTAACAGTAATTTTGTTCCTTCATGCTGTGATCTTTGAGCCTTTGTCGTTGTCTTTCGACTTTGTCTTTAAGTCTTGAGATCTTCAAATCATTCTTGACTTGTCTTTGCCATCTTGTGATCTTGTGTCTTTATCCACATGCTCACACTATCAATTGTTGGATAAGTCTTTGGGCATGAATATGTGGTTGTGTATATCTGACTTTGCTGAGTACACCGTGACGCCACCTTCTCGAGACAAAACATAGACACGGACTGAATGGCTTTGACATTCGTCCTAAATCGGTAGCGTTTTACCTCCGGTCGATGAAGACCGTTATACGATATTAAATATCGTACCTGTGATCATGTAGATTCAATTAAGAATCTCCTTGACAGGGTTTCGCGGCAGTACTAGCCGTTCTCTTTACTCGACCGTCTCAAAGCAAGACTGCGAACATAAAGAGTGAATCAATTGGATAAATATCCGCTTGATTAAAGTCGTCAATTCAAGTTCCTGGAACAAGTTTGATTCATAAAGAATCTTACCATTGTTGCTTTCCAGTTGACACAAGTTTGATTCATAAGAATCTCACAAGTTACCTACCGTAGCGCTGTTTGATGTTGACGCTAGAAGGATTTCCATTCGTCACTGTGAATATTAATAAATATCACTCTGAATGTTCTGGCAAGACCATAAAGATATTGCGTAGAAACCTGAAACGAGTTTGAATCAATTCAGAATCAAACCACTGTTGCTTTTCAGTTTTACATATGTTCAATTCATAAAGAATCTTGCATATGACCTACCGCAGTGCTGTTTGATGTTAACACTGGAAGGATTTCCACTCATCATTGTGAATACTAAGTAGTATCACTCTGAGTGTTCTAGCAATATCACAAGGATATAGCGTAGGACTCTCTTGATCTTCATCCGTGTGTCCTAATGAGATTTGATTGATCTCTTGGCTCTAGACTCGATTTGTGCACTTTTAGTGGTCGGAGGCTGGAGCAGATGCCACCTATTCAATATCAACTATCTCGGAGTGAGAAAGTCAATAGACGTCGTGTTGATCTCCGTGACAATAAAACAAACTTCTTTTGAGAGAAGCCTGAGTAGCTAGGAAAGGGTTGTGCTTCACATCACTGGGTCCATGATGAGTTTGTCTTCATGATGAGTTGACCCGGTTTCTGCCTAAGTTGTATGGAGGGCTTCTTTCTTTACACCCTTTATCCTTACATTTCTTTTTCATTCTTCAACCCCTTCAATGCTTACCAAGACATCATTACTAGCACCTTGTTGTGATTGTTCCAGTGCTAGCATCAGTACTTAGTCGGCATTCAGCTACGTTCACATTCTACTCCATCTTTCCTAAGGACTTCTAATAATCTATTGGATTGTCCCTGGGAAGATCCCTCCGGTTCTGGTTGGATCATAGGACTTAAACCTATCCACCCTTTTGACACCAATAACGTCGTGAATTAAAGATGTTGTGGGTATTTGATCGTAACCATGAAAACCACTTTAAATTCTAACAAAGTGTTTGAAAACATTTAACACCTTGCTAGTTTTATCGTTTTAGAAATGCTCCCCCTTCACATGTGCATCGATAATCGAAAGTGTTTTGCACATGTAGGTAAGAGTTAAAGTGCATGAGTCTTATATTAGATCACATTTTAATCACATTTTCTCCCCCTATCTCTAATATATAAAATCTTTTGATATTAGAGATACCAAATTTGATTAAAATATATTTTGAAAAATAGTCTTGAAATCTCCGGGAGAAAGATGTGTTAAGCTTTTGCATGAAGTTGAAATGCTCCCCCTCAAAAATTGATCCAATTGAATTGTCATTATGAGGATATGATCCACATTTCGCTTTTTGAGGATGGGAGTTTGTTGAACACACAATTTTTGAAAGATTTTGAATAATCATTGATAAATTCTTGAAAAAATTGTGTTCAACGCTTTTTAAAAAAATCCTATTTCTTTTTGTCGAAGAGGTTTTTCTAAAGCATAAACTTGAGTTCACAGACTTTAAATGTCTTGACGAATCCACTCAAGTGTAAGAAGATTTAACTTCTTTTGCTAAGGGTAAGAGCACGAAATCGTACACTCCCCCGTGAATATTGATCCGGGTTGCAATCTGAAAGTGATTACAAGCCATTGTGTTGAGCTCAAAACGTTGAATGTTTTGTGACAAGCTCAACCCAAGATAGATTGCTCTACCCGTTGTTGGAAATATTGTCCAAAATAGACAATTTCCTTTTGAAAAAAATAGAAATGACATGTTTTGAAAAATATTTACAACTTTCATTCGAGCTTTATGTACACACCCGTGTCGTTATTGAGCGACATTTCTAGGCACGTCCATATTATCGATACTGAAAGACATGTCGAGAAGAATATTTTTGGATTTTGAAAGATTTTTAATTTTGTGTTTTGCTTTTATGTGTTTTATATTTTTGTATTTTGCTTTTTCAAATATATTTACAAGTTGATGTTTGATAGATAAATCAAGCAGGCACCTTTGCCAGAATCTCCAGGTCTGCTGGAGTCAAACATCTCATACCAATTTGCCTAACGAGGTACTCAAACCTATCTTTCGACAGAGCTTTTGTAAACAAGTCGGCTAATTGGTAATCCGTTCCAACAAAGTATAATTCAACGATACCTCTTTCAACTTGTTCCTTTATGAAGTGGTATCTGACATCGATGTGCTTCGTGCGAGAATGCTGTACCGGATTGCAGGAGATGGCTATGGCCGACTTTGAGTCACAGTACATAGGTACTTTATCAAAATGGAAGCCATAATCCGTGAGTTGTGTTCTCATCCAAAGAACTTGAGCACAACACGCAGATAGAGACACATACTCCGCTTCGGCTGATGAAAGTGACGTGCAATCCTGCTTCTTGGAAGACCATCCCACAAGCTTATCTTGACCTAGAAATTGTGCACCACCAGAAGTACTTTTTCGTGTATCAAGACACCCTGCATGATCAGAATCTGAATAGGCCGTTAGAAAGAAACCGGTTTCCCTCGGATACCAGAGTCCCAAATGAATGGTATTCTTGAGGTACCGAAAGATCCGTTTAACCTCCTTGAGGTGCTTTTCAGTGGGTCGTGCTTGATATCGTGCACAATAGCATGTAGCATGATGTATATCAGGTCTGCTTGCTGTCAAGTACATGAGGGACCCGATCATGGAACGATATCTCGTTTGATCTATGGGTAATCCCTCCAAGTCAGCATCTAGGGATGTGGTTGATAATGGTGTCCCAACGGGGTCACATGACGTCATACCATGCTTTTTGATTATCTCTTGACAATACTTAGCTTGGTTAATGAAGATACCACTTGGGGATTGGTGAACTTGAATTCCTAGAAAGAATTTTAGTTCTCCCATCATAGACATTTCAAATCTGCTGTGCATTACTTTTTCAAACCATTTTGAAAGTTTTGGGTTTGTAGACCCGAAAACAATGTCATCAACATAAATTTGCACAAGCAGAATGTCATCCCCATATTTATAAGTGAACAAAGTTAAATCAATGGAACCTTTTGAGAAACCTTTGGAGACCAGAAATTTCGAGAGCTCGTCGTACCACGCCCTTGGAGCTTGCTTGAGTCCGTAAAGTGCTTTGTGGAGACGATACACCTTGTCAGGATAATGAGGATCGACGAATCCTTCCGGCTGCGTGACATAGACTTCTTCCTTCAAAGGACCGTTAAGAAACGCCGTCTTTACGTCCATTTGATATACGATGAATCCCTTATGTGCAGCATAGGCAAGGAAAATCCTGACCGCTTCCATTCGAGCTACTGGTGCAAATGATTCTTCAAAATCAATACCCTCTTTTTGTCCATACCCTTTAGCCACTAGCCTAGATTTATTCTTGATGATCGTGTTCTCTTCATCCATCTTGTTTTTCCAGATCCATCGAAGATTTAATGGTGTTACATCGTATGGTCTGTCAATAAGTTCCCAGACTTTAAGTCTTTCAAACTGTTGAAGTTCATCCGTCATCGATTCAATCCAAGCATGATCAGCCATGGCTTCTTTGATGTTTTTGGGTTCAGCAGTACTCACGGCGAGTGCGAACATACAAACATCGCCATCGGTTTCAAGCTGTCGTCTTGTACGAACTGGCTGTGAAGGGTTTCCAATTACGTGAACCAAAGGATGATCTCGAGTCCAATGATGTGTTGAAGGATGTCGTTGGTAGAACGTATGCATATTTGACGGATCAACATGGCGAGTAGAAGACTCTCCAGTTTCGTGTACCGATGTACCGAATGGGTTGTGAAAATCGTCATCGTCAGATAATGCACCGTCTGCTTGATTTGTGTTCTCTGGAGCAATGACAGTAGTTGTGGATGTTGAAGTGATATTCGGAGGAGGTAAATCTGCAACAACCCGTGTTGAAGTAGATGAAGTTGTATCCGGTTGTTGACGATGATCGGAATCATCATTCATATCATGAGTGACAGCGGAAGACTTCGATACAACTTGTTTCTCCCCCGTGAAATATTCATCATACGTTGGTCCATATAACATTTCCAACTCTTCAATTGTCGTATCGACTGTCATATCAGCTCTAGGAACATTTTCTGGAACCAGCGTTGAACTTGACGGTTCATTGCTGTGGTCTTGAGTTCCGAGTTCCGTGCGGTTTTGAACGGAAGTCGTTTGTCGTTGTGGGTCGGGACTTAAACTGTTTTGTTCAAGTGCCATTTCTTGAGATTCATCAAATCGGATGTGAATTGTCTCGACAATCAATTTTGTTCTTTTGTTGAACACTCTATATCCCTTAGACTGAGTTGCATATCCCACAAGAATACATGCATCACCTTTCTCTTTCATTTTATCCAAATTTTCACCATCTCGAATAATGTAGCAAGTACATCCAAAAACATGAAGGTGTTTGAGTGAAGGTTTTCGATCATGAATTATGTGATATGGTGTCTTTTCGTGTCTTGGGATAATTAAGGATCGGTTTTGTGTGTAGCATGCGGTTGACACGGCTTCGGCCCAAAAGTATAGTGGAAGCTTTGAAGCGGATAATAATGTTCGAGCAGCTTCAACCAAAGTACGGTTTCGTCTTTCAACAACGCCATTTTGTTCGGGTGTTCGAGCAATAGATGTTTCATGTTCAATCCCTTCGGCTTCAAAATACTTTCTCAGATTAGAATTCAAAAATTCTGTACCTCTGTCAGTACGAACCACTTTAACTTGAGCTTGAAGACCACGTTGTATCAATTTTAGGAAGCTGATGAGAACGTCGGGTGTTTCATCCTTAGAGCTCAAGAAGTGAGTCCATGTGTACCTTGAGTAATCATCGACAATTACCAGAATATATTTCTTTGCATTGATACTCTGAACACGCATGGGACCACACAGATCCATGTGAAGAAGATCTAACCGTCCTTTAGAGCTTGGTGTGGTCTTTGTTTTGAAGCTACTTCGTTTAGCTTTACACAGTTCACAAGAAGAACAAAGATGATCTTTGATGAATTTCAAGCTTGGAAGGCCTCTCACAATATCTTTCTTGGAAAGCAAGTTAATGGTATCAAAGTTGAGATGAGAAAGACGTTGATGCCATAACCATGCCTGAGTCGTTGAAGCTTTAGCCATGAAGCAAATTGGAGTTGATGAAGTTGTGTCTTGAAGTGAAATTGTGTAAAGATCAGTACCCCGTGTACCGGTAAGTAAGTCATTCCCATCATAATCACGAACAAAACATATCTTCTTTCTGAAAGCAACTTCCAAATCCGCATCACAGAATTGACCAACCGAGAAAAGATTGTGATTAATCCCTTCGACGTAGTATACCCTTTTAATCGTGATATTTGTCACACTCCCAAAATATCAGAGTATAATGGCGACAAGGGAGTGGTGACGTCATGATTATCATACACACATAGTCACAAAGAACGACCTCTAAATGGGACGTTCGGAAAATAGATCACTTGTAATTAATAAAATAAATTGTTTTAACAAAGTGCGGAAGCATAAACTGAATACGGTTACAAAACATAGTTTTCTTAAATGGTACAAATGATCGTTGTTTCAAAGAAATGACGGCAATGCATGAGACCTCATTTAGCATCTTTCTTCTTAATACCTGAGAAAAACATTGCTAAAGTGTCAACATAAAGTTGGTGAGTTCATAGGTTTAGATAGTTTGAAATGTTTAATGAACCACAAGATTTTCCCCAAATGTGATGACAATATAACAGATACAAAGTCATCCCAAAAGTATTTATTACAGTCTAAGCTCGTGACACCGAAGCGTTAACAACACCGACAGTATAATCATATAAATGTAGCCCAAACTAGATGCCTAAACCCACGACATCCTATATCAGATTCAAATGAAACTATGCCCACTTGTCCCCTTGTTGGACAAGACAGACAGGGACGTCAATCCCGATAGATCTATCCATTACATTCGCGCTTACACAAAGTAATTAACGGTTCACGATTCACGGGCCAAAGCAACTGGGTTTTTAGTGGGACTTAGACTAATATATAAATCAGTAAATGCACTTGTGTTCAAACGTTAAAATCAAGCAATGTCTCACCCCAAAAAGCAGTGAAAATAGTAAAGTATGGGGCTATAAACTCACCTCGTAAATTCAGCAAAGAGAACGAAGATAAAGTAGCTCGAGAGTACGGTTACGCTAGCCGCGACCTAATTAATTTGAGAATCGAGTTACGATACGACTAATTGTATTATTAAATGACTCGACACCCTAGTTGTGCTTGACGAAACCATACGTTTATGAAAAGTACGATTTTACGGAAAAATACGATAATTAAAGTCGGTTTATTAACGGGTCGGGTTTTACGGGTCAAAACATAACTTAAATTTAACAAATTTCATATGGGCTTTAACCAAACTAATTTAAACTCACAAGGCCCAAAATGGGAGTCCAAAACATTTACCCAGCAACCGGCCCAAGGTCAATAGACCCGGCCCGGCCCGCTTGGCGGATTAAACAAGAACGGGAGGAGTATGTATGTGTGTTTATCACACACAACTTCCCATAACTGAGAGATAACTCTCTCTCCTCTCTCGATATTACCTCCACCGCCCCAAAACTCTCTCTCTCTCTAAACCTAGATCGGTTCAATCATCCACTATGGTTATCAACTAATCAGTTTGAGTTATAGAATCAAATATGGGTGGTCTGAGGTTCTATATCGCGTGAGATGTGGGGTTTAATCCCCACATCAACCGATTTGGTTTTTCTGATGGTGTTTCCCTTGCGGTTTCGTGAATCAAATACCAAAATCAAAGATAAGTTTATTTTCCTTGTTTCTTTTAAAAAGATTAATTGATTTTTGATTTAATAAATATCAGTGGGTTTAATTGATTTGTATATACTTGTTGTAAATCATATGATTCTCGGATTGAAAGTAAACAAAATTAGGGTTTTGAAATATTTGGGGGTTTTCATCAAAATCGGGTTTAAACATGATTAATTGATGTTTTCATTTATAAAATCAAACCAATTTTAATATAAAGTCGATTTATAAAAATTAGGGTTTCGGTCATTTGGGGGTTTTTGTATAACTCACTTTTAATTAAATTAATTAAGGGGTTTGGGTTTAGATTAGGTTTAATTAGCATTTTAATTAATAAAAAGTAAATCTAGGGTTTTATAAAAATTGGGGGTTTTTATATATTCGAATGTTACTCGTGTTTATATGATGTTTCTGAAATGTGGCAATGTTAATTAGATGTTTAAAAAGGTTTTAAATAATTAGGGTTTTGATTTGAGTTGGGGGTTTCTATACCCGCGGCATGATTAATGTTTCTGTAAAAGAAAGCTTGATTAAGACTTTTGGATTGGTTGGTAAGAATGGTTAATAATTTGGCAGAAAGTAGAACTTTGGTTGGTTTGCTTTGATTCTCGGTTTGGTCCTTGATTGGGTCTCGGTTTGGTTGAACATGGGTCTCGGTTTGGTCTAAATTGGGTCTCGGTTTGGTTGAACATGGGTCTCGGTTTGGTTCTTGATTGAGTCTCGGTTTGGTTGAACATGGGTCTCGGTTTGGTCTAAATTGGGTCTCGGTTTGGTTGACAGCAAAATAATAACATAAACATGTTTGTATTTAAAAAGTTTAGCAATTTTCAGTTTTTGGTTAAAAGTATAAGGCCTTTACAATGACTAACCATTTTCTCGTTTATTCGCAGGTTCGTACAAAACAAGCACATCTAGACTTCATAACGAAAAGACGAAAAAGACAAAAGACTCACAATGGGGATGCTACGTTCGGTTTTGCAGGTTCGGACGGGATGAGGACTTTCTGTTTTGCAGGTTTGACGCGACGTATGGGTCGGCTGGAACTAATCTTCTACCCAGGAGTTGTATTGTGAAGATTTGTGCAGATTTTTGATGTTTGTATTTTGGACTGAGATAATTTGTATTTGGACATTGGATAATACCTTGGGTTTGTATATAAACTTGTATAATTAGTCTAGGGTTAGTGTAAATCTGGAAATGTTTACTTGTGATATACCCAAAAGGGGTAAACTAGGCAAATGTGCTGTCCTTTAGTGGAGCAAATAGACTATAAAGTTTATGTGTAGGTTTAGACATGTGACTGATTTTTGAGACCCTTGTATGACAAGTTTGGTAATATAAATGGAGGTTTTATATTCAGTATATGTACACATGTTGTGACAGCTATAAACTCGACTCGGGTTCACAATGTTTAGGTTTAGACGCGACTGAAATAACACGACAGCAAAACCGTTTAGTATACGATCCCAAAACAAAACAATTGTGCGAGACGTCACGAAAACTTAATAACTATGACAAATAAACGTACGGCAAAAACATAAGACGCTCACAACTTGTGTATTGCATTCAACTAAATAATCGCGAAACATTGAGATGTTACATATGCTTTCCCTAAAAAGGGCTTTGTCCGCAAAGCAAAACAATTAACGCGTTCATGACGACAACTAGTCGGTAAACAGTTAAAATACTCGTACAACATGAATAAATAAATGATGGAAATTTGACGAATGTCACAGTATTCCCATGTTTTAGAGATTTCGTCACGAAATCAAGACGTTGTCGTAGTAGGTTGGTTAACGAAAAGATGAGGATACTTGCTCTTGAACTGATCTTCACGTTCCCACGTGTATTCTGGACCTCTACGCGCGTTCCATCGGATTTTCACAATCGGTATACGGCTTTGCTTGAGTTGTTTAACTTGACGGTCCATGACTTCTACCGGTTCTTCTACGAAATTGAGTTTGTCGTCGAGTTGAATCTCCTCCAAAGGAATAACGAGTGCTTCGTCGGCTAAGCATTTCTTCAGGTTGCAAATGTGGAACACATTATGCACTCGGCTAAGTTCTTGGGGTAACTCCAAACGATAGGCTACGGGACCAATCCTCTCTATAATCTTGAAGGGTCCGATGTAACGAGGGTTTAACTTTCCACGCTTTCCAAAGCGAATCACACCTTTCCAAGGTGAGACCTTCAACATGACTTTGTCACCAACTTCAAACTCAAGAGGTTTGCGTCTCATATCAGCATAACTCTTCTGTCGATCTCTTGCGGCTTGCATACGGCTCTTAATCTTAAAGATCTTCTCAGTAGTCTCGTGTATGATCTCAGGTCCAGTGAGTTGTGCTTCACCGACCTCTGCCCAACACACGGGTGAACGACACTTCCTACCATACAGTGCCTCGAACGGCGCTGCCTTAATGCTAGTGTGATAACTATTGTTGTATGAAAATTCCACCAGGGGTAGGTGTCTATCCCATCTATTTCCAAAGTCAATCACACAGGCTCTCAGCATATCTTCTAAGGTTTGAATGGTCCGTTCACTTTGACCGTCAGTCTGGGGATGATACGCAGTGCTCATATCCAACTGCGTTCCCAATGCCTTCTGCAGTGACTTCCAAAACTGTGAAGTAAATCGGCTGTCTCGGTCGGAGATTATAGACACAGGCACACCGTGCTTCGTGCCTACTTCTTCCAAGTACGTCCTTGCTAACTTATCCATTCCATCAGTCTCCTTGATGGGCAGGAAATGAGCCGATTTGGTGAGTCGGTCGACGATTACCCAAATCGTGTCGAATCCGGCTGCTGTCTTTGGTAGCTTGGTAATGAAATCCATAGTGATCCTTTCCCACTTCCATTCTGGCAGTTCGGGTTGGACCAATAATCCTGATGGTTTCATATGTTCGGCTTTGACTTTGGCACAAGTCAAACACTTGCTAACGTATGTAGCAATGTCCGCCTTCATGTTCGGCCACCAATACAACATCTTCAGATCATGATACATTTTATCAGATCCCGGATGTATGGAATACTTTGACTTATGCGACTCATGCATAATCAAGGATCGTAGGTCGCCATGGCATGGTAACCAACTCCTATTATCAAGGCATAACGTTCCATCCGAACGTGCTTCCAACTTCTTTATCATTCCTCCAACATCTTCATTCTTGAGAATTTCTTCCTCGACTGCTTCTTTCTGAGCCTTGAGAATTAAGGATGGAAGGTCTAAGTCAATGGTCATCACTAAAGCCTTCACCCTAAGAACTCTCTCCTTTCGACTCAAAGCGTCGGCCACGACATTTGCCTTGCCTGGGTGATAACGGATCTCGCAGTCGTAATCACTGAGCAACTCTAGCCAACGTCGTTGTCTCATGTTGAGTTCCTTTTGATTCAAAATATGTTGTAGACTCTTATGGTCAGTGAATACAACACACTTAGTACCATAAAGGTAGTGTCTCCAAATCTTTAAGGCAAACACCACTGCTCCCAACTCTAGGTCATGAGTTGTGTAGTTCTTCTCGTGCACTTTTAGTTGTCTTGATGCGTAAGCTATGACCTTAGTCCTTTGCATCAGTACTGCACCTAATCCTTTTATGGATGCATCACAATACACCACAAAGTCTTCATTACCCTCAGGTAGGGCTAGTATCGGTGCTTCACACAACATCTGCTTCAACGTCTGGAATGCCAAATCTTGCTCCTCCTTCCACTCAAACTTCTTATCCTTTTGAGTCAATTCTGTCATTGGTTTAGCTATCTTAGAGAAACCTTCAATGAATCTCCTATAGTAACCAGCAAGACCTAAGAATTGACGGATCTCTGTGGGTGTTGTTGGAGTCGCCCAATCCTTTACAGCCTCGATCTTAGCAGGATCAACGTGAATACCACTGCTGTCGATCACATGCCCAAGGAATTGCACTGTGTTTATCCAAAACTCACATTTGGAAAACTTTGCATATAACTTCTCCTTCCTTAGCAGCTCTAATATGGCCTTCAAATGTTCCTTGTGCTCTTCTTCGTTACGAGAATAGATAAGGATGTCATCGATAAATACAATCACAAACTTGTCCAAGTATGGTTTGCAAACTCGGTTCATGAGATCCATGAATACCTCAGGTGCGTCTGTCAAACCAAAAGGCATAACTTGGAACTCGTAGTGTCCGTACCGGGTTCTAAAAGCCGTTTTATGAACGTCTTCCTCTCTAACCCTTAGTTGATGATATCCTGACCTTAAATCGATCTTCGAGTATATGCTAGATCCTTGCAATTGGTCGAAAAGATCGTCAATCCTCGGCAATGGGTAGCGGTTCTTTATCGTCAGCTTATTCAATTCTCGGTAATCGATACACATTCTAAAGGATCCATCTTTCTTTTTGACAAATAAGACCGGCGCTCCCCAAGGTGAGGAACTTGGTCTAATGAAACCTTTGTCAGAAAGTTCCTTTATCTGTTCAGCTAACTCTGTCATCTCGGCCGGTGCTAGACGGTATGGGGCTCTAGCAACAGGCGCGGCTCCTGGTGTAAGCTCGATGTGAAACTCCACTTGCCGTGCTGGTGGTAGTCCGGGTAAATCCTCTGGGAATACGTCCGGAAAGTCTCTAACGATCGGTACATCTTCCACTTTCTTCTCGCGATCTTCTTCTCCTTCCTTTTGTGTTACTTGAACCAAGAATACAGGACATCCCTTCTCAATGTATCTTTGAGTCCTGATACATGAGATGACTTCCAATCTTGATCCATTCTTCACACCACTTCTTTCGCCTTGTATGATGAGTACGTCGTTTCCATAAGGAACACGGACACACTTCTCATGACATACAATCTCCGCGTGATGCTTCGACATCCAATCCATTCCAATGATGACGTCAAAACTTCCCAATTCTATAGGGAGTAGGTCGATACTAAACGAACGACCTTGTAGCCTTACACTACATCTTTTCAGAATAACGTCGGTGGTTACTGACTTCCCATCGGCTAATTCTACATTATACTTAACGTCTAACGCAGTAGGGGTAACATTTAGGCGTTCACTAAATATAGACGACACAAAACTCCTATCCGCACCAGAATCAAATAGTACTGAAGCATAGTTGTTATTGACTAGAAACGTACCAGTCACAACATTGTTGTCTTGCACAGCAGCTTCAGCACAGAGATGATACACTTTGCTAGGTGCCGTGAATCCTCCAGGAGTACTAGTTGTGGCTCGGTTATTCCCTCCTCGGTTCCCTTGATTCTGCTTCTGGTTCCCTTGGTTCTGATTTTGATTCCCTCGAATCTGGTTACTACGACCTTGGTTCCCACCGCTCGGACATTTGTTCTTGTAGTGACCTTTCTCTCCACATCCAAAGCAAGTGACATTTGCTCCTTGGCCACCTTGCGTTCCAGGTCCTCTTTGATTAGTAGCACGAGGTGGTGCTCGGCATTCCTTTGCCTTATGTCCCGCCTTCCCACAATTGTAGCACGTAGGGGGACATGCTCCTTCGTGGTGTCGACCACATTTTCCGCAGAAAGGTAGTCTCCCAGCGTAGTTCCCAGTATTTCCTTGTCCAGCAGTGAACACTCTTGCTACTTCTTGTCGCTTGTTCTGGTTGTAGTTGCTTGGGTTGTTGTTGTTGTTGGTATTGTTGTTGTAGTGGTTGCCAGACCACTTTCTTTTATCCCCAGTATTTTCTCCCAACTCCTGTACCACTTGGTACATCAGACTCTGAGCCATGTCGATTGCCTCGTGCAAATCAGTCGGCTTGGATGAAGTCACATTCCATTTGATGCTCAAAGGTAGTCCTTCAATGTAGCGCTCCAACAATCGGTCATCGTTGGGCACCATTTCAGGACATAACAAAATCAGCTCCTGAAAGCGCTGATTGTAAGCAGTAAGAGCAGTACCCTTGACCTTCAGGTTCCACAGCTCAACTTCCATCTGCTTGACTTCATTTCGGGGACAGTATTTCCTCACAAACATAGCTTTAAATTCACTCAAGGGCGTCGCTTGGGCAACGTCAATAGTCACTGCACGAGCATAGACGTTCCACCAAGTCAAAGCACCATCCACTAACGTGCTTGACGCAAACTTCACCTTGTCGGCTTCAGCGACATTGCTAATCCCAAATTGGGATTCTAGCTTCTCAAACCATCTGGTTAATCCTACTGCTCCTTCAGTACCTCGGAAACTTACTTGCGTAACTACACGAAATTCCTTGTAGGTACAAGTCCGTGCAATAGCGTTAGTAGCTCCTTGGTTGGTCTCCTCCTGTGTGCTAGCTGTACGGTTTGCTTCAGCGGTCACGAGTGCCTCGGCCACTCGTTCGGCTATCATTTGGCTTAACAGGGCGGTGTCAATTCCACCGGTAGCGGCTGGCGGATTCTGCGTTTCGGATCTTCTAACTGGCGCCATAATCTAACAAGGTAATAGGATAATAAGTTTTTGCCAGACATAACATGCATGGCACACACAACACAATTTTGAAATGCTCCAGAATATAATACACGGTATAAAATGATCTCACAATTTTTGCAACTCATAATATCATTAATGGAATCGTTTGATAATACATCATAGTTTGTCATAACATAATAAGAGAAAATAAAATACCAACTAGCTAAGACAAACTTCAAAGCTTAGTGGTCATACAGGGATAGGTCGATGGTACAATATAAATCTAACTAGTGCCCTCACGGCGCTGATGAAGCTCCTTCTCCAACTCTGCTAATCTCCTCTCAACCACTAGCTCACGAGCCTGGGAATCTCTCAATCTAACATCGGTGTCATGACAAGCGGCTCTAAACCTCTTATCCAAGTCTGCAACAGGGTCATCCACTGGTGCCTCTAGTCCTCCTGTCTCCACCAATGGCTCTACTCCCCAACGGGTCATCAGGCTCTCAATCTCCTCAAGACGAGTGTTTGGCATGGATTCCATCTGATCAAGAACAGTAAGAAGCTGTCCTCGTAGACGGGTCACACATACTGTCAACACTGTCTCATCCCTGACTGGACTCTTCTTCGCCAGTGCCTCCAACTTATCCTGCACTTCATTGTACTCTTCACCTAAAGCCTCTACATCATCCTCCAATCTGTTCAACCGCGTCGTCACACATCCATCTGCCGCCCCAAGCATCACCACCGTCGATGTAGCTCTCCTAGGAAGAGGAGTCGTAGCTCTCGGTCCTGTAGAGATACCAGCGTCAGTAAGCATCTCCTGGTATACTGCAGGTACAGTCTCTGGTGGTGGTAGCAGTAATGGTGTCTCTGGGACAGAACTGGCAGGTGTGCGGGCTGCATGCCTGTCAGTGGCAGTGAAAGGTATGAGGGGTCTGTAAGGTGAAAGTGGTGGTCGAGCAGCTCTCCCCCGAAGACGTCGTCTCACATAGTAGAAAGGTAGAGTACCAGGTGCTGGAGCAGGAATAGCAGTCCTTTCTCCTTCGTCTTCAGATGAAGATGAGGAGATGTGTGCTAGGGAAACCTCAGGAGTAGCGGCATATGCAGTAGGAGGGTCCTCAGTGTCTGTGACCTCCATAGGCTCTCCTTCCCCATCTGTAAACTCCATCCCATCATCCTCTGTCTCCTCTACCGTCTCATCTCCAGTCACTGATGTCTGACCTGGTGACTGCACCACGTCAGTGTCTAAGTCATCCTCTCCCCCGCCTTCTAGGCTAAGCACGTCGTCAGCTGATGCATCAGGAATACGAATCGGTGAATGACGAACCTCCTCAGCCTCTCTCTCTATATCGTCATCTGAAACCATCCGGTACCACGGATATCCTGACGGCGATCCTCTAGGTAGTCCTACTGATGAACTGATGGTCGACTGTGAACTACGGTTGTAGTACGCTCCTGTAGACGTGGAATCATCGGATGAAGACATCGCTGTAATCATGAACAAAATAAAGGTGTGTAAATATCTCATAAAATTAGTCCGTAAAAAGGACATTAGCATAACATAGCAATCATTGTTGAATCCACATGTATCCCATATAACATAATTCAGATTTTGTTGTTGCACATGTAACCCATGTAAATATACCTCGTAATTGTTAATTCACATGTATCCCATTTATTACTTATGTATCTACATATACTTAATACTTACAATCTGCATGATAATCGATTAAACATAGAGCAGTTATAGTCTAGAATTACTAAATGCAACCTAGTTCTCTATAACTAGTGCTCTGATACCAATCTGTCACACTCCCAAAATATCAGAGTATAATGGCGACAAGGGAGTGGTGACGTCATGATTATCATACACACATAGTCACAAAGAACGACCTCTAAATGGGACGTTCGGAAAATAGATCACTTGTAATTAATAAAATAAATTGTTTTAACAAAGTGCGGAAGCATAAACTGAATACGGTTACAAAACATAGTTTTCTTAAATGGTACAAATGATCGTTGTTTCAAAGAAATGACGGCAATGCATGAGACCTCATTTAGCATCTTTCTTCTTAATACCTGAGAAAAACATTGCTAAAGTGTCAACATAAAGTTGGTGAGTTCATAGGTTTAGATAGTTTGAAATGTTTAATGAACCACAAGATTTTCCCCAAATGTGATGACAATATAACAGATACAAAGTCATCCCAAAAGTATTTATTACAGTCTAAGCTCGTGACACCGAAGCGTTAACAACACCGGCAGTATAATCATATAAATGTAGCCCAAACTAGATGCCTAAACCCACGACATCCTATATCAGATTCAAATGAAACTATGCCCACTTGTCCCCTTGTTGGACAAGACAGACAGGGACGTCAATCCCGATAGATCTATCCATTACATTCGCGCTTACACAAAGTAATTAACGGTTCACGATTCACGGGCCAAAGCAACTGGGTTTTTAGTGGGACTTAGACTAATATATAAATCAGTAAATGCACTTGTGTTCAAACGTTAAAATCAAGCAATGTCTCACCCCAAAAAGCAGTGAAAATAGTAAAGTATGGGGCTATAAACTCACCTCGTAAATTCAGCAAAGAGAACGAAGATAAAGTAGCTCGAGAGTACGGTTACGCTAGCCGCGACCTAATTAATTTGAGAATCGAGTTACGATACGACTAATTGTATTATTAAATGACTCGACACCCTAGTTGTGCTTGACGAAACCATACGTTTATGAAAAGTACGATTTTACGGAAAAATACGATAATTAAAGTCGGTTTATTAACGGGTCGGGTTTTACGGGTCAAAACATAACTTAAATTTAACAAATTTCGTTTGGGCTTTAACCAAACTAATTTAAACTCACAAGGCCCAAAATGGGAGTCCAAAACATTTACCCAGCAACCGGCCCAAGGTCAATAGACCCGGCCCGGCCCGCTTGGCGGATTAAACAAGAACGGGAGGAGTATGTATGTGTGTTTATCACACACAACTTCCCATAACTGAGAGATAACTCTCTCTCCTCTCTCGATATTATCTCCACCGCCCCAAAACTCTCTCTCTCTCTAAACCTAGATCGGTTCAATCATCCACTATGGTTATCAACTAATCAGTTTGAGTTATAGAATCAAATATGGGTGGTCTGAGGTTCTATATCGCGTGAGATGTGGGGTTTAATCCCCACATCAACCGATTTGGTTTTTCTGATGGTGTTTCCCTTGCGGTTTCGTGAATCAAATACCAAAATCAAAGATAAGTTTATTTTCCTTGTTTCTTTTAAAAAGATTAATTGATTTTTGATTTAATAAATATCAGTGGGTTTAATTGATTTGTATATACTTGTTGTAAATCATATGATTCTCGGATTGAAAGTAAACAAAATTAGGGTTTTGAAATATTTGGGGGTTTTCATCAAAATCGGGTTTAAACATGATTAATTGATGTTTTCATTTATAAAATCAAACCAATTTTAATATAAAGTCGATTTATAAAAATTAGGGTTTCGGTCATTTGGGGGTTTTTGTATAACTCACTTTTAATTAAATTAATTAAGGGGTTTGGGTTTAGATTAGGTTTAATTAGCATTTTAATTAATAAAAAGTAAATCTAGGGTTTTATAAAAATTGGGGGTTTTTATATATTCGAATGTTACTCGTGTTTATATGATGTTTCTGAAATGTGGCAATGTTAATTAGATGTTTAAAAAGGTTTTAAATAATTAGGGTTTTGATTTGAGTTGGGGGTTTCTATACCCGCGGCATGATTAATGTTTCTGTAAAAGAAAGCTTGATTAAGACTTTTGGATTGGTTGGTAAGAATGGTTAATAATTTGGCAGAAAGTAGAACTTTGGTTGGTTTGCTTTGATTCTCGGTTTGGTCCTTGATTGGGTCTCGGTTTGGTTGAACATGGGTCTCGGTTTGGTCTAAATTGGGTCTCGGTTTGGTTGAACATGGGTCTCGGTTTGGTTCTTGATTGAGTCTCGGTTTGGTTGAACATGGGTCTCGGTTTGGTCTAAATTGGGTCTCGGTTTGGTTGACAGCAAAATAATAACATAAACATGTTTGTATTTAAAAAGTTTAGCAATTTTCAGTTTTTGGTTAAAAGTATAAGGCCTTTACAATGACTAACCATTTTCTCGTTTATTCGCAGGTTCGTACAAAACAAGCACATCTAGACTTCATAATGAAAAGACGAAAAAGACAAAAGACTCACAATGGGGATGCTACGTTCGGTTTTGCAGGTTCGGACGGGATGAGGACTTTCTGTTTTGCAGGTTTGACGCGACGTATGGGTCGGCTGGAACTAATCTTCTACCCAGGAGTTGTATTGTGAAGATTTGTGCAGATTTTTGATGTTTGTATTTTGGACTGAGATAATTTGTATTTGGACATTGGATAATACCTTGGGTTTGTATATAAACTTGTATAATTAGTCTAGGGTTAGTGTAAATCTGGAAATGTTTACTTGTGATATACCCAAAAGGGGTAAACTAGGCAAATGTGCTGTCCTTTAGTGGAGCAAATAGACTATAAAGTTTATGTGTAGGTTTAGACATGTGACTGATTTTTGAGACCCTTGTATGCCAAGTTTGGTAATATAAATGGAGGTTTTATATTCAGTATATGTACACATGTTGTGACAGCTATAAACTCGACTCGGGTTCACAATGTTTAGGTTTAGACGCGACTGAAATAACACGACAGCAAAACCGTTTAGTATACGATCCCAAAACAAAACAATTGTGCGAGACGTCACGAAAACTTAATAACTATGACAAATAAACGTACGGCAAAAACATAAGACGCTCACAACTTGTGTATTGCATTCAACTAAATAATCGCGAAACATTGAGATGTTACATATGCTTTCCCTAAAAAGGGCTTTGTCCGCAAAGCAAAACAATTAACGCGTTCATGACGACAACTAGTCGGTAAACAGGTAAAATACTCGTACAACATGAATAAATAAATGATGGAAATTTGACGAATGTCACAATATTCCCCTGAACCAAATCTCCATATCCTAGGATCGGTGCAAATAGATCATTTCCGAATCGGACCGTACCTAGGAACTTCTCCACGAAGTTAATTAGAAGCTTGAGATTCCCCGTCATGTGCTTCGTGCATCCGGAGTCCATTATGAAGAGAATTATTTGTATCACCTGCAGAAGAGTTAGAACACGATGGAGCATTTGCTAAATTGGATACCACAGTAGTTGTGATAGTAGAATCATTAGTGTCCTTATCAACATTTAAAGGCAAACTAACACTCGTTTTCACATTGTCTGTCCTAACTTTAGGCATCCATTTATATCCGGGAGGACATTGATTAGCAAACCACCATTTCTAAGACTTGCTAGCAGACTCATATAATTCCTTAATTTTGCTTCTAGGATTCTTAGTGGTGGAGTCTGATGCATTACTATTCTTAGTGGGGGTAGCACCAGAATGGTTCACTTTGCGTTTGGGTTTACTAGCACTAATAGGCATCACAATTTGCTTCTTAGTTCTAGTTTCTACGCCTTTGACATTATTCATAGAACACATAGAATGATTAGCATTAGCACACTTGCCACATTTGACACAAACAAATTTCACATTCATAGCATTCAAAGTCGAATCATTCAAATCGTCATGACACGCGATTACAGACGTTTTATTCTTAGAAACATTGAAAATCCTAGGGTGTTCTTCTACTTGCTTCATCTTCCCTTGATTCTTGTGTATCCAGACCTTATCATTCACTTGAGTGCTCTTAAGCTGAGGCCGGCTAACACTAGTAGTGGAGACTATTCCTGTAGTAGAAGACACATGAATATTAGTGTTTCTAGAAGTCTGAGGCGAGTGAGTATCTTTGTTTGTGGGCTTAGTGGACATTCTATACATCCCTGGTTTAATGACATTATTGTGCTTAACGCTTGGTGCTATAGGATTCCTTATAGGTTGAGCTTGTGGTAACCTTTCCTTTCCATCCATCTTGGGGGCAAACACAGGTTTAGCAAACGAGGAATTAGATAAAGCAGATGGTTTTCCCAAGATGGAGGATCTATTCTCTTTAGAGGCATTGGGTTGTCTAACAACATTTTTCTTAATGCTAGGGTCCACAATTTTCCCACCCGTTTTAGCAATGAGTTTCTGCAACTCAGCTATCGCTCTGTCCCTGTCTTGTAATTGAGCTTTCAACCCTTTAATTTCCAAATTTTGTTCATTCATTTCTCGAAATGTTTGGGAAAGTTTTTCTTGCAATTTATTATCATGTGGAAAACGACCAACATCTTTTTGCAAAGCAAGTTCAAGTGAATGACAATGTTTTTGAAGGAAATCAGTTTTGTGTTGAAGTAACTCAAAAGCCTTTTTGTCAACATTTTCTTTACGTTTCGAAAGCTCAATTTCAAGACGTTCACATTCTTTGATCTTATCAAGATATTGGCATGCAACTTCAGAATATTCATCAATATCAGCACAAGATGTAAAATAAGCACACATAACATCTTTAGAAACGCATTCTTGCAAGAGTAAATCATATTCATCTGAGAAATCAGACTTCTCCATTTGAAGATCATCAATGTGTTTCTCAATAGATTCAACATATTTTAAATCATCAAACATTTCAGTCCGAATGAACTCCTCAAGTTGAAGAACAGTTTCTTTAATCAACGCTGTGTTTGGAATTAAGAGTTCTTTGACAAGCAAGGTAATATCTTGAGGAATCGGACGTGTCCATTCAGCATTTTCACGTTTTGCCCAGTCTCGTTTAACAATAGATTTAACATTATCTATGTGATGTTTAAGAATACCTAATGTTTTCCTACTCTTGCTTTTAGATTCATCTAGAGGGAGGTAGTTGATGTATTTGTAAACATTAGATTTCTTAGGGGCAAATGCTTTCTTCCATTGAATTCTCTTTTGTTTGCATTCTAAGAACACTTCCTCACGAGTTTTCTGAGTTTGTTTGTTGAACAGGCCATAGAGACTATTCTCATAAGCATAGTTATAAGGTTTCACAAACTCCTTATTAACAAGTGGTTGACTATCGGCATCCCAAAGGGCAGTCTCTTCACTATTGGCACTAACAGGCATGCAATCAAGATCTGTCCTTTCAGTCTCATCAAGATAAAGATGCGGGTTTGCAGCTTGAGCTTTGGCAAGGTACTCAGGACTTGCAAAGCTAGCTTGACCCTTAAACATCGATGGAGGTGCTAGCATTCTTACGGATTGAATAAAATCATGCATTTTGTAAACAACGTTCTTCAAAAAGTCGACTTGTGCTTCTAGTTTTGTAACTTTTTCGGTTTCTTTATCATATCTACTTTTGAAGTCTTGTTTTAACGCATCTACCTCTTGTTTCTTATCCTCTAGAATTTTAGCAGAATCGGTAGTGGTCATAGAGAGCATTTGTTCAAGTTCATTAACTTTGGTATTGGCAAGGTACGTTTTTTGACGTTCATCCATTAAGAAAACATTATATTGACGCTTCTCTTTAGCTAATAACTCAAGAGTTGTATTATATTTGTTTTCAAAATCGTCCTTTTGACTTTTTAACGCACTTCCCTTGTACCCCTCAAGCTCTTTGGTTTTCTGAAGGAGCTCATCTCTATAGGTTTCAGTCATCTCAGTAGATTTGATAAGAGCAGCTTTGCATTCTTCAAAGCTTTGAGTGAGCGTAGCGTTTGCCTTCTTTAATTGCTTTTGACTCTTTTTATTTTCAGTGACATCTTTTTGTAAAGTAGCAATTAAATTAGCAAGCGCAATACGTTCCTCTTCATCATATTCATTTGCATGTTGATCATCCTCAGACTCATTATTGCACATGTCTGATGAATCGGGTGTGGTATTGCTATCAACCGTTTCCATCATACACGTGTCATTAATGGCATTGGGTAGATCGCTATGCTCAGGAATATCACCAAACACATTATATTCATCAGTAGTGTGTACCTTATCGATTGGCTCAGTGTGAAAGATAGGACCATTGTCATCTTCAGTGACTTTGAGAACTTCTTCAACCTTTGCCATGTACGAGTAATGTGCATCAAGCTCTTGATCAGAATCTTCATCATCAGTATCATCAAGCATGGCTCCTTCCTCAGCTGACAATTTAACCCCTGCTTCCATTTTCTTGCATAGCAGCATCTTTTCCTTGTGATAGCTGGAGTCTCTAACCCTTTTCGGCTTCCTGCATTCCTTTGCCATATGCCCATAACCTTGGCAATTAAAACATTGAATCCCACTCTGCTGAACCACTTGACTTCCAACCGTTTCCCTATTCCCAGTAGCAGCAGCAATCCTCTGAGCATCATACTTAGCAGTTTGTCGATCATATCTTGCAGAACCCTCAACATGTGTTGGATTATGTCGATCATACCTAGAAGGACTTTCACCACGTCGACGTGTGTCATACCTTGGAGGACTCTCAACATATCGGTTCTTTGTGTTAGATGATGTGCGAAGATTGTTGTTGGTGGGTTTGTAGATTTTCTTGTAAGTCTTCATTATGTAAGCAATTTGTTGTTTCATCTCTCGGTTCTTTTGAGCTTGGTCTTCATCACTATCTTCTTCAGATGAGGACTCAGATGGTGGTGATGGTGCTCTTGGCGCTTTACCTCGAGATTTTGTGGAAGATGAAGACTTAGATGATGTGGAATATCGTGGTGAAGATGATGTATTGGAGTATGGCTTAGGAGCACGAGAGTGAGGATCTTGAACATGTTGAGTGGTAGTCACTAAAGCAAGTGGATTAGCCGTCTTGGCAACACGTTCAGCTCGAATTTCATTTGCTTCATTCTGAAATTGCTTCAAGATGTCAAAGAGTCGATGATATGAGACCTCGTCTAACTTTTCTTGTTGTTTCACCAAAGTGACAAACCGTGTCCACTCAGGTTGAAGTTGTTGAAGAAATTGGACATTGACTTGCATGGTGGATACTTGCAGGTTATTTCTTGTCATGTCATTCATCATTTTATAAAACCTGGAGTAGTATGAATCAATTGATTCTCCATCCCTTGAAGTAAACTTGCCAAAATTCCAAAACAAGTTTGTTTTGACATCTTGTTTGTTGAGTGATTCTCCTTGTTGCAAGCGTTGAATAGCAGTCCACATTTCATGTGCTGTCGGGCATGCATCAACCGTGGAGTAAATATCATCTCCAATCCCACTTAAAACCATATAGATGGCTTCCTTCTCCGCATCATGCCAAGCATAATTTTCAGGTGTGAGATCAGCTCTTGTCTCGTCACGTTCACTTGCAGGTATTGGATCAGTAGTATCTGTGGCTGCTCTTGGAGGAACTGAGATCTTCTTAAATATATATGGTCCATGAGTAATACATTTCCTCAAGGCATCACCATTAGGTCTTGTATCAAGATATCGTATGAAACGTGATTGCCATTGAGCATACCGACCAGATACAAGCATTGGTGGTCTCTCTTTGTTACCTGCCACCATTATGTTGTTGTTCAACACACGATATTCGGCAGTAGAATCCATCTCAATATTCTCTGAAATGATGAAGTGAATATGGATCTTAAGTAGATGTGTTGTGATTGTTGTTGTGGTTCAAATTCCGAAATTGCGATTTTTCTTCAGTCCGACAATAAATTCCCCAGTCCGACACAACGGTAGACCGAAAAATTTTGTAATCGCCAAAATTTGAAATCGAGCTAGAAATAGCCTAAAACTAGTATGGAAAAAATTTGAATTTAAATGGCGGAAAAATTTTAACTCTTTTTTTTTTTTTTTTTTTTATCTTCGTGTAAACTATGGTCCGAGACTAGTCTAGATAGTGGCTAAGTCACAAAATTGCTCAAACAAATTTTAGCATCACAGTGTCACTCATCGCAATATAGCCCATCGCAATATAGCCCATCGCAATGTCACCCATCGCAATATCACCCATCGCAATATCCTGTCGCAATGCTATCGCAATGTTCTGTCGCAATGCTATCGCAATGTTCTGTCGCAATGCTATCGCAATGTTGTATCGGAATATCTATATCGCAATATTGCTATCGCAATATCTATCGCAATATGGCTATCGCAATATCTATCGCAATATGGGGTATCGAAATGTGATCGCAAAGTAAAACCCTAGGGTTATTGCGATCGAAACCGTACTTACCTTTCCTAAATTCAAGCTGTCGCAATAATGGTGCTTTTTCTTCCAACTTTTTAGGCAACGGTTTTTGGCAACTTTTAGGCAACAAATTAGCAACTTTTAGGCAACAAATTCGTGATTTTTACCAAACCAAAACAACCAAATCTCTACAACAAGTATATAGATGATTTGTAGCAAGATAAAGAACACGAAAACCAAAAAAAAATTTGAATTCGAGTTGATTTATGGAAGAAATCACACGAATCAAATATAAGAAGAACAACTAATAACAAATCTACCCCGTGGCGATTGATACCAATTGATGTCCCTAATATTATGATTGAATAATCACGAATTTATGAAAGAAAGTAAGGAAGAAATGAGATGAATTTTAGAGAGAGAAACTAGAGAGAGAAAAGAGAGAGAAGTGTGTGAACTTGGTGAGATTAGATTAGAGAAAAGTAGTTACAAATGACCATCCACCCTCCTAACATGCTAGGAGGGTAGTATATATAGTCCACCCACATGCGGGCTTTAATGGACTATATATTGGGTCGGGCTTGTATTTTGGACTTTAATTAGTTTAAATCCAAGCCCGTGAATCACGACTAAATAACTACTTATTACAACGTTCTAATAAATAATACAATAGAAACCTATGACCGAACATTCTTGTTTGACTCAATATTTTGAGGCTAACAGAAGATACGCTTAACCGCTTCAAGGTGAGAGGTTTTGGGAGCCTCTTGGAAGCGAGCACAAAGGCAAACACTAAACATGATATCCGGTCGACTTGCCGTTAGGTACAACAAACTACCAATCATACCTCTATATTTGGTGTTGTCTACCGACTCACAATCATCATCTACGGTGAATTTAGTATCCGAGGCCATAGGGGTCTTCATTGGTCTAGATTCTTCTAATCCAAATTTCTTTAGCATTTCTTTAGCGTACTTAGATTGACTAAAGAAAATACCATCGTCCATTTTTTTAATTTGGAGTCCTAAAAAGAAGTTAAGTTCTCCTATCATACTCATTTCAAACTCATCATGCATGCTTTTGGCAAAGTCATCACACAATTCTTGACAAGTTGAGCCAAATATAATGTCATCAACATATATTTGTACGATTATGAGGTGAGGACCTTTCTTCTTTGTAAAGAGTGTATTGTCTACCATTCCCATGGTATACTCATGTTTAACAAGAAACGCTTTAAGTCTATCATACCAAGCTTTGGGTGCTTGTTTGAGTCCATAAAGTGCTTTCTTAAGCTTGTAAACATGGTCCGGTTTCTCAAAATCAATGAAGCCGGGAGGTTGCGCCACATATACCTCCTCATTGATCAAACCGTTAGGTAATGCACTCTTTACATCCATTTGTTGAAGCTTAAAAGCTAAGGCACAAGCGTAGGCTAAAAGGATTCTAATTGATTCTAATCTAGCTACCGGTGCATATGTCTCGTCATAATCAATCCCTTCTTGTTGATTATAGCCTTGAGCTACAAGTCTAGCCTTGTTACGAGACACAACACCATTCTCATCTAGCTTATTCCTAAATACCCATTTGGTTCCTATAATGGTAGAACTTCTAGGTGGAGGAACAAGTTCCCAAACATCATTAGCAACGAATTGATTCAATTCTTCTTGCATCGCAATGACCCAACTCTCATCCGTCAAAGCTTCTTTAACATTCTTTGGTTCAATCAAGGAGACAAAACAAAAGAAGTTGCTTTGGTTTTGGACTTGAGATCTTAGGGTCCTTTGATTTAATTCACCAATGATATTATTGAGAGTATGATCCCTAGACTCCTTAATGTTTACTTCCTTTTCAACACTAAGGTCTTCAACTCCTATTTTTCTAACCTCTTTGGCTTTAACTACTTCTAATTCATCCAAGTCATCATCAACCAATGGTGGTGTCTTGGGTGAAGGAGGGGTTTCATCAAAGGTTACGTTGAGTGATTCTTCAATAACCCCCGTGGTTCTATTTAGGACTATGTAGGCTTTACTAGTTTGGGAATAACCTAAAAGGATACCTTCGTAAGACTTTGGGTCAAACTTGGTAAGGTAGTCTTTGGTGTTGAGGATAAAGCACTTGCTTCCAAACACCCTAAAGTATTCTAATGAGGGTTTCTTACCTTTAAGAATCTCATAGGGGGTCTTTCCTAGGAAAGGTCGAATAAGAATTCGGTTGAGAATATAAGTCGATGTGTCCATGGCATTGCACCAAAACTTTTGAGGCAAAGATTGCTCGTTTAACATCGTCCTACTCATCTCTTGGAGAGTCCTATTCTTCCTTTCAACTACCCCATTTGATTGTGGAGTGCGAGGAGCCGAGAAGTTATGGGTAATACCATGAGCTTCACAAAAGGCACCAAATTGCACTTCATTATCAAATTCCCTACCATGATCTGTCCTAATAGAAACAATTGAACATCCTAGTTGATTTTGAATTCTTCGACTAAAGATTTCGAAGTGATCTAAAGCTTCATTCTTAGATGCCAAAAATCTAGTCCAAGTGAATCTAGAATAGTCATCAACTATAACTAGGGTATAAAGGTTACCTCCATAACTCCGTATGGCGGAAGGTCCAAAGAGATCCATATGTAGGAGCTCTAAACACCGAGAGGTCGAAACCAAATTCATGGCTTTGTGACTTGAGTGAACTTGCTTTCCAACTTTGCAAGCATCACAAAAGTGACTATTAAACTTAATCTTGGGGAGATGTCTTACCAACTCCTTAGAGACTAAAGATTGAATTAGACGCATATTAGCGTGACCTAATCTCCTATGACAAAGAGTAGAACTATCATCTATAGTCGCAAGACATATGTTGTCTTTTGACTTCTTATTAACCTTCATGACATAAAGCCCATGCTTTCTAACACCTTTTCCAATGACTTTTCCATCTTTTACGTTTTCATTGTCATGTTCCGAAAAGACGACCTTACACTTATTATCACAAATTTGACCTATACTTAAAAGGTTAAAACCTAAGTTATCTACGTGCTCAACATTTTCAATGGTCATGGAGTCAAGAGAAACCGTACCTTTTCCAATGATATTACCACGTAGACTACTAGCAAATGTGACGTTACCTCTATCATATGCTTTGTAATGCGAGAACAAACTTCGATTACCCGTCATGTGTTTAGAACATACACTATCCTTAATCCACTCATCGGGCTCCAAATCAATTCCCAAGCATATCTAGGTAACAACACACAAGATCAAACATTTGGTCCCCAATATCTCATGGGTCCAAAATTGTTAGTTCCAAACATCCCTTGCATTTGGTTGGGATGCATGAATGAGGAGGGGATTCCCCATGAAGAACAAAATGGATGAGGGTAGTAATTCATGTAACCATTTTGTTGTTCATTATTTCTCCTAGGTGTGTTTGATCTAGGTTTAGAGTTATTATTATTCCTTCTATGTGTTGGAGTTTTACTTCTAGGTCGTGAGTTGTTTTGATTATCTCTTCTAGGCGTTGTCGTTCTACTTCTAGGCTTAGACTCATTCCGTACTCTAGGTGGAGTAGAGGATAGTCTAGATAAACTTCTGTTTCCCATGAGAGGTTTACTTAATGGCTTGTAGAACTTACCAATAGCATTGTCGTCAAGTATGGGTAATTGTACCTTATTAACAGTAAGATGCTTTAGTTTTTCATCTAACTTAGACTTTTCAGAAAGTTCAGGATTTTCACAAAATTCATCTTCTGGCCGCGGTACCTTATCTATGGCGGCGGTTCCATAGTGATAAGGAACCGCGCCATACAATTTGGAACCGCGTCCAGTGGGCGTTTTTTGTGAAAACCTGACTTGTTTTGGTTCACTAGTTGAGGCTTCATTTGAGTTAAAACCTAGACCAAGTCTTTCCTTAGAATGAACTTGTTTGTTTAACATATCATCAAGAGCACTAGTACCTTTCATGAACTTTTCCAATTTAATGGAGGTGCTCTTGAGATCTTCATTTTCTAATCTAAGTTTCTCACAACTTAAGCAACCTAAATCAACCTCTTTGTTTTTCTCAAGTTTAGCCAATTTCTCCCTAAGTTCATTGATCTCATTTTCAAGCTTAGTTTTGGTTGATTTTAAGGTTTTATTCTTTTCTATGAATTTAAGACTAAGTTTGTGTAAGCTATCATATTTACCTTCAAATTCAATATCATCTAAAATGGAACTATCATTGCTATAATATTCGGTTTCGGAATGTACCTCTTTAGAAGTGTGAGCCATAAGACATTTCTCCTCTTTGGGGTTGTCATCATCATCTTCACCGCTATCGCTCCAAGCGCCACTAACGAATGCCGTGTAGTTCTTATCACGAGCGGGCTTTGGACAATCACCAATGAAGTGATTTGGATCACCACATCTAAAGCAATTCCTATCACCTTTTTCATTCTTGACAAACCGATTCTTTGACAATGGTTTCTTGTCGTAGTTGGGTTGCCTAACGTGTTGGCCTCGTCTCTTGAATAACTTCTTGAAATCTCTCACCGCCAATGCATACTCCTTGTCATCGCTTTCCGAGGAACTATCATGGTCACTTTGTGCCTTCTTGGCTTTAAGTGCAAGAGATTTCCTTTCACTCTTGGTTTTCACTAATTTCGAGTCCTTCAAAATTATCATCTCATGAACCTTCAAGTTTCCTATGAGTTCATCGAGTGATAAAGTTGAGAGATCTTTCGACTCTTCAATCACCGTGACTTTTGCTCTCCACTTTGGATGTAAGGCCCTTAGAAACTTCCTAACATTGTTCTTGCTAGAAAAACCTTCATCAAGTGCTTTTAGACTAGTAATAATGGTGTTAAACCTAGCAAATGCACTATCAATAGTTTCATCTTCTAAGATGACAAATTGTTCATATTGTTGGACAAGAAGATCGATTTTGCTTTCTTTGACTTGGCTATTACCTTGGTGGGTTACTAAAGGAGTGTTCCAAATATCTTTAGCGGTTTCACACATAAAAATTCTTTCATACTCTTTCTTAGGCAAAGCATTATAAATTACCATTTTAGCCTCATTATTTTTTGAAAGTTTCTTTTTAGTATCGTCATTAGCTTTGTCAAAAGTGACCAATTCTTTTGTTTTAGAAACTTCATTAAATTGAAAGGGTAAAAAATCACCATTGGTAATAACATGCCAAAGATCTAAATCTTTTGATTTCACATAAGTTTCAAATCTATTTTTCCAATAAATAAAACTATCGGTTTCAAAAAGTGGTGGTCTTTGCATAGATTGCCCTTCTAGGTACTTGTTGGAATCCATAGATCGATTCAAGTTTTAAAATACAATTTACTTTAAAAATTCTTGAGCAACCTGCTCTGATACCAATTGTAGAAACTAGAAGGAGGGGGGGTTGAATAGTTTCTTATATTTACTTGTTAAAATGTGGTTTCCAAAAATCCTTTTTCAAAAACTTAGGCTTGAGGAAATATGTTAAATCTTCTTATGCACAATATGAACAATGATAATGTAACTAAACTAATACTAAAAAAAATATATCCACAAAGAATAAAGAATGATAGTGTAACTAATCTAGTACTAACACATGTATATGCATAAAGAATAAAGAATGTAAAGAGTTAAGGGTAAAGAAAGATCAAACCGAACACCAAGGATTTATAGTGGTTCGGCAACGAAGCTCACTCCTCGTTCCTACTCCACTCCTCGAGTACTCCTTACTCGAGATTTCACTACACAACAAGCTCCTTATGGTGGAGAAAACCGTACACGTCGCGTAACCAATTTCCGACTCTAAGCTAAAAGTCGAGCCCTAATCGTAGCTAGGACCAATCTACACAACTATACTTAGTACATACACAACTTCCAAATAGGCACAACCACTTGGATCTTCACAACTATGACACAACTACAAGTGTATAAAATTAGATCTTCAATGGATCTTTGGTGGTGGACTCAACACTTCACTAGGATAGTGTTCTTCTCTTTGCACTTGGAGAGGAAGGGATGAAAGAACAAGATTCACTTCTTAAACAAGTAATAATCAAACAAATGATCAAAGATTTGAGTGATTAAAGAAGGGGTTTGAATCTGGAAATAAATGTGCAAAAGAGGTGAGGTGAAAAGCTGAGAATGGTCCACTATTTATAGGACAAAGGAGCCAACGGCTATATCTGCCCGCGGTACCTTATCTTAGCCCGCGGTACCTTATCGATAAGGTACCGCCTAGGTGCTAAGGTACCGCCGGACTAGACTCCGCTCCTTTTTGTCCTTTAGTGGTGGAGGTCTTATTTGGATAAAAAAATATCCTGAAAGGATATTCTTAACCAAATAAGAATATGCCATTTTCAAATTTCAAATAATTAATTTAATAAAACATTTTCTTAAAAAGAAAGTTTAATAAAAACTTGTCACACTTAATAAAAAGTGAGTTTTAAGAAAAGATTAAATCACTTGATCACTTGGTTAAGGTTAGTACTTGTTTATCCATACCTTAAGTGAAAATGGGTAAAATGAAAAATACTTGAACTCAAGAATTCGTTTTTCGTTGTTTTCGTAAATGCTTGTTTTTACATATTGTCGTAATCAAAACTAAGCGAGACCGAAAAATGCAAGTAACGTTTTTAGTCATTATTGCATTAAAAAATTCCACTCAACATTATTTGTTGACCCAATTTAGCATGTGTTTCAGGTAATCGATGAAGTATAGCATGGAGCATGAAAAGGATGGGAGTTGTGTGTGGCTTGGCGGTCTACTTGTTTTCCACCCATTATTTAACTTGAACACTTTTATTTTTCTGTCATGTGAACAAAAATGTATCTTTTGGGGTTGAGATTCGTGGGGACCAAACGCAAACTCTGTGTTGTATCATCTTGGGATTTGGAAAACCGTAGACTTGTATGTTTTTAACAATGTTTAAATTATGCTAAAACTTTTACGTCTCTTTGAGTCGTTTGATATGGCTTGTGTGTGATGATAACTGCCTAGCACCCAAATGTTGTAGTTTCGCTGCGCATAGCATTTGTGGGGGTGTTAGAGATTGGTAATCAGAGCCATGAGTTATAGAGAACTAGGTCGCTTTGAAAAATCCTAAACTATAACTTTTGGTGTCGTAAGAAATTGTCCAAGCACACAACTATCCTGCATAGCTCCGGTAAGGTTTATTTTTTTAGTATTGATGGTATAGATGTACACTTTTGAGTTGAAGTAATATATGAGTATTTATTACGTAGATATTGAACTACTATATGTAAACATTGTAATTATACGTGGAGTACTCGATACCGTAATTCTTGTATTACATACGCATGAGCATCATATTATCGCATTTTGGGCATGTGTACCACCTTTGCATTGCATTTGCATGCATATATTTATAAATATTGAATAATAATCTTACGTACCCTCCAAAATTCTCTATTATTGCAGAAATGGCCGAGGTACCGCCTAACGGAAATGGAGACGAATACATCGTAGGACACGAAGGGGGACCGTTTCCTCCGAACCCGCCAAATGGTGACAATGGATGGATAGCTCAAGAAGAAGCGATAGAGCCGGCAAATGACAGTGATAAAACTGATGTGGACAACTTTAGCGTTAGTGACGATGGTGGAGAGGATTCTGAGGAGGAGGATCCGGTGGATGATGGAATACCAGCAAATGCCGTCGGTCAGACCGAGCCCGAATTGGTTCAATCTTTAATTCACCGAAAGGATATGAAGTGCCTCTAACAGGCCGATATGATCAGCAACCTGTTCGTCCCCCAATGGACATTTATAAGGATTACCTGAGGACGGTTCCGGGGTTTACTCGGGTAAGTAATGAGTTTGGTGCGGAATCCAGTAATGCAACTAGATCGCGTTCTCTTCATGAAAATGTGGTGAAGGTTTATTTTCCAAGGCCAAGAAACTATTAGGATCCTGAAAATCGTTTGAGAAGGATGGATAGACTGATGTACGAGCGGTACGTGGTGGAAACTAGAGTAATCAAAAGGTTTGACGAAAATGAGAGAGCACATCAGAAGTTATTGGCAAGAACTGCAAGGGCTGAGTTCGACGAAGTAGCGAATAAGAGTGATATTAATAGTTTGAGATCGATGATAGCAAACCTGAGTACTTGTAACACCCCATTTTGGAAATGGAAATATCACAGCAATTATGGCGTGTCATCAAAGCATACAAGGTAAAATGTCTAAACATTACTTGACCATATAAAGGAAAATACCGGAATCAAACATCGGTAGTCCAAAAGTAAAGCTCATCACACACAAACATAGTATAGTAAGGAATAAGGACGAAACAATGTCCAAAGCATAAGTATCATAAAGAAAGGAAATGCATAATGTAAAGAAGGCTAGACAGCTTCCAGTCCATATGCACGTACTCTTAGTGTCTACGAGCGTCCCTGAGTACCTGCCGTTTTGGGAACATAGAAAAGGAAAACGGCTGAGCAATACGCTCAGTGCACGGATGTACAATAAGGCATGAATAGGATAAGCATATAACATAATAACAGCGGAAGAAACTAAGTCCCGAGTAACCTGGTTAAGTCATAATAAAATTGGTTTTATAGTTTGAAAGTCTTACGTTTATCTTATAAAAACTGTTTGTCATATTTTACCATTAGCCAATATAGGTCATGAATATCCACCGTGCATGAATAATTAGAGGGGTGACCTCATCATGCAAATTAGAGGGGCTGCCTCTAATTTAATATACTGGTTTTATGGGTAGGAGGGATCAGCTCCTTGTGAAGGATGCAAGGCACACACCACATTCACCATGTAATCCTGAATAAAAACGTGTAACTAGGATGCACCCATACGCCCTACATGATAAATATAAATAAATGGCCAAAAGCTAAAGGGACGCCACGAGCAATCACTCCGCCGTGGTGAAGTCATAACATCAGTGCCTCTAATGTTATGGTTATGGTACCTCCATAACTAGGTGAAACTGGTCATGCATGTATATGGCTATAGGTAATCATAATTAAACATAAGCAATCAAACTCATACTTATACTACGGGAAAACAGTTGGCTGCATACGGGGAAATCCTAATAAGGAAAGAATGTCCATACTGAAAGGACGGGAATCCGTACCTTATGTCCAGTGAACGAGAACGATGAACTGCGAGAATCCTACTTCTGAAACACTAGTGCTACATAAATACGTACATGAAATAAGTATCTGCTTACTACATACATAGCTGGTTTTATATCATGTCTTAGCTTATTTTATGTGTTCTTACTATTTACACTGTTTAAAGCCTTAAACTGTGTTAAATCCTATATTCTGTTCATTCTGATTAAGTATTACTGATATTTCACGTGTTATTATACTTACTGTGTAATAATAAGTAACTTCCAAAAATAGCAGGTTTCCTTAAATAGAAAGTTTCCAAAAATAGAAAGTTTCCAAAAATAGAAAGTTACCAAAAATAGAAAATTTCCAAAAATAGAAAGTTTCCAAAAATAGAAAGTTTCCAAAAATAGAAAGTTTCCAAAAATAGAAAGTTTCCAAAAATAGAAAGTTTCCAAAAATAGATTTACTGCTTAAAATAGATAAGTTTCTAAAAATAGAAAGTTTCCATAAATAGATTAGCTGCCTTAATTAAATAAGTTTCCATAAATAGATTAGCTGCCTTAAATAAATAAGTTTCTAAAAATAGCTGGTTTTCATAAATAAAATAGCTGCCTTATTTAATTAAGTTTCTAAAAATAGAAAGTTTCCATAATTAGAAATAAGCTGGTTAAAGTAAATAAGCCTAAGTATTTTCATGATTATTTTCTAAGTCATATGATATATTATATTAATAATTATTTCATGTAATTTAATTAAACTATAGGTTATAATATTTAATTAAAGTATGACATGTTTTTAATTAAATATATTAAATACTTAGGTTAAAATATGTATTATTAAATACTAATAATACAACCTAAGTCATGTTTAATTAATTAATTATATCCATGGTTTATAAAATAATTTATTCATTATAAGTCTTAATAATAAAAATACTTAGGTTAATATAATTCATGTTTATTAATAATTAGTTAACCTAAGTCATGTTATTAAATTAATTACATCTTTATTAATTTAATTCTTAACATAAGTTTATAACATAAACAACTAACATAATCATGATCCGGATCTAAGCTTAAAAACATGCACCGGATATGAACAAACACCATACCCCGAACCAAATCGGGGTACCCCCTTACTGCCGTGGGACCCACACGCACCAACCAAGCCAAAAAGGTCTTGGTGGTGGTCGGCTAAAAACAAACCGAGCCCCTTTTGGGTCGGTTGTACCTGCGGCCCAAAACAAACACCCCTTAGATCCACCCTTTTGATTAATTAATGACCAAAACATGTTAGATCTAGGTTTAATTAATGTGTTTTTATGAAAAACATCACGTGTTCATAATTAATAAAAGATTAATTAAAAAGAAAAGGGTTTAAAAAGGTTTTACCGTATTCGTGGATCAAGAGGGTGAAGAACAAACACGAACAAGCACTAAATTAACAAGATCCAAGATCAAAGAAATCACCTTGATGGTGATTTGATGGTGGCGGCACAAAAGGAGGAGGAGGAAGGGTTTCTAGGTTTTCTTGAAATTCTTCTGTAAAAGTAATTTAGTAGTGAAAATTACTTAACCCTTCCTTTTAGTAAAATTGACAATGGGCTTGGGCCATTGTCCCTATTTTGGCCGCGGGTAGGGACTCCCTTGTGGGGGTCCCGTACCTCGTTTCGTGTCTTGTAATTTCGTACACGTTTACGTTTAATTATGTTCGTGTTTTAAATGTTCTCGTTACGTAAATACCATACTCTTATATATTTAATTACGCTCGTATTAAATATATATATGTAATTAATAATATCTCGTGTTTTAATTACGCTCGTCATCTCGTGATCGTATGTTCGTGATTAATTATTGCTAAATAATTATTACGTGATCGTTCATATAAAATACTTATCGTGTTCTAACACGTACGTAATACATAAACTCCTAATACGTAATCGTAATCATGCTATATTAGGAAAGTTTTTAACTAGTACGTACGAACTTAAGGTACTATGCATGGTAAAAGCATGCGGGTTTTACAACTCTTCCCCCCTAAAAAGAATAATTCGTCCCCGAATTATAGATAAAATAAACTAGAAAAGAAGAACATACCCGAATTCAAAATATGAAATGAGGGTAAGAAGTCCGGATAGACTCCTCTGTTTCCCAAGTGGCTTCCCGCTCGGTATGATCCCTCCATAGAATTTTGACGAATGGAATCGTCTTCTTTCTCATGACTCGTTCTTGCCTGTCAAGAACTCGTTCGGGTTCTTCTATAAAAGTGAGATCTTCACGAATCTGTTCCAGTGGATACTGAACCATGTGAAGGGGATGATATTGGTACCCTCTGAGTAAGGACACATGAAACACATTGTGCACATGCGAAAGCTGCGGAGGTAACGCCAATCGGTAAGATACTTCACCGACTCGTTCAATGATATCAAACGGTCCGATGAAACGAGGACTGAGCTTCCCTTTAATCCCGAAGCGTCTAACACCACGTGCCAGTGAAACCTTAAGGAAGATGTGATCTCCTACGTTAAAGTGTAAATCCCTACGATGCTTGTCGGCGTAACTCTTTTGACGTGACTGTGCCTCCTGAATTTTCTGCCTAGCTACTGCGATCTTCTCATTTGTCATCTCTATGATTTCTGGTCCTTCGAGTGTTCGCTCGCCAACCTGATCCCAGCAGATTGGGGCGCGACACTTTCTGCCATACAACATCTCAAATGGAGCACACTTGATGCTCGCGTGTCAGCTGTTGTTGTACGCAAACTCCACCAAACAGATGTATTCGTCCCAATCACCCGTCCATTCCAACGCACATGACCTCAACATATCTTCCAATGTTTGAATGGTTCGCTCCGACTGTCCGTCCGTTTGAGGATGAAAGGTCGTGCTAAGCTTAAGTTGTGTACCCCAAGCTTTCTGCAGACTTTTCCAAAAGCGCGAAGTGAATCGAGGATCTCTGTCTGAGACGATGCTGGATGGTGCACCGTGTAGTCTCATGATCTCTCGTCTGTACGTATCTGCGAGTTTACTTACCGGATCTTCCTTGTGGATCGGTAAGAAATGAGCTGATTTGGTAAGTCAATCAACGATAACCCAAATTGCATCGTGCTTCCTTTTGGTAGGCGGAAGACCGGTAACAAAATCCATGGTGATTTTATCCCACTTCCACACTGGAATGTCTAACGGTTGAAGGAGACCGCCAGATCGCTGATGCTCGATCTTAACCTGCTGGAAGGTAAGACATTTGGAGACGTAAGTGGCCACATCCTGCTTCATACCACTCCACCAAAAGTACTGCTTGATGTCATGGTACATTTTGGTTGAACCAGGATGTATCGAGAATGGGGAGCTATGAGCTTCTGCTAGCAAAGCTTCCCGGAGTTCTTGGTCATCAGGAACACAAAGTCTAGTGCCCTGCCATACGATACCATCTGCATCTACTCTGAACTCTGTCTGCTTCTCCAAATTCTGTATTATCGCCTGATATGAGCTTAAACTCATATCCTTTTAGCAACAAATAACCCTAAAACATGAAGCAAAATACCAATTTATCTTGCAAAAAACAGTGTTATGTGGTATGTTTGTGTTTGTGTACACTTGTGTAGGTAAAAGGATACATTTTCAAGCAAACAAAGAAAAATCAAGCTCAAATGGATGAAAAAGACAAAGAAGGATCAAAAGTGACAAGACTTTGAAGTACAAGGACCTATCTTGACAAACTGCCAAAGTTGAAGGACTAAAGTGCATGTAACACCCCATTTTGATATATGGAATGTCACGCGTAATTATGGCGTGTCATCAAAGCATGCAAGGTAATATGTAGTAAAACATACATGACCATAGGGAAAACCGGAATCAAACATCGGTTCCCAAACATAAGCCCAAAACATAACAAAGTAAAAGAAGCGAATGAAAGACTAAACAAGCACAAATATATGAAGGAAACAGGAGAAGAAGTCTATGGCAGCTTCCATCCTATGCATGTCCTCCAAATGCTTGAGTCTTGGGTACCTGCCGTTTTGGGACATGGAAAGGAAAGTAACGGCTGAGCAAAACGCTCAGTGCACGGATATACAATATAGCATGAAATAGGATAAGCATGTAACATAAAACAGCAGAAGACTAAGTTGTGAGTAGACTGATTAAGTATTATGAAAGCTGGTTTTATAGTTTGAAAAGCCTTATGTTTATCTTATGAAAACTGTTTTAACATATATATACCATAGCCCATATAGGTCATGAAAAGGTCACGTGCATGAATACTTGGAGGGGTGACCTCATCATGCTGATTAGAGGGGATGCCTCTAATTAATATACTGATTTTGGTAGGAGGGATCAACTCCTTGTGAAGGATGCAAGGCACACACCACATTCACCATGAAATACTGAATAAAACATGTAACTAGGATGCACCCATACGCCCCACATGATATAATAATATGGCCAAAACTGAAAGGGACGCCACGAGCAATCACTCCGCCGTGGGGAAGTCATAACATTGGTGCCTCCAATGTTATGGTTATGGTACCTCCATAACTAGGTGAAACTGGTCATGCTTGTATATGGCTATAGATTATGCTAATTAAACATAAGCAGTTCAAAACAATAAAACAAATACTGGGAAAACAGTTGGCTGCATACGGGGAAATCCTAATAAGGAAAGAATGTCCATACTGAAAGGACGGGAATCCGTACCTCAAGTCCAGTGAATGAACAGAAGAAAGACTCCTACTTCTGGATCACTAACGCTACATGAATACACACGTGTATAAGTATCAAATCACTGATTACGTACTGGGTTTTATGTCTCACCTTAGCTTACTTTGTATGTTTTAGGTCATGGTTTACTGTTTAAAGCCTTAAACTGTGTTTATCTTGTATTCTGATTAATCTATTTAAGTATTACTGGTATTTCATGTATTATTATACTTACTGTGTAATAATAATAAGTAACTTTCCAAAAATAGCAGGTTTCCAAAAATAGAAAGTTTCCAAAAATAGAAAGTTTCCAAAAATAGAAAATTACCAAAAATAGAAAGTTTCCAAAAATAGAAAGTTTCCAAAAATAGAAAGTTTCCAAAAATAGAAAGTTTCCAAAAATAGAAAGTTTCCTAAAATAGAATTTACTGCTTAAAATAGATTAGTTTCTAAAAATAGAAAGTTTCCAAAAATAGATCAGCTGCCTTAGTTAAATAAGTTTCCATATATAGAAGGTTTCCATGATTAGATTAGCTGCCTTTAATAGATAGATTTCCATATATAGAAGGTTTCCATTGATAGATTAGTTGCCTTATTTAATTAAGTTTCTATAAATAGAAGTTTCCATATTTAGAATTAAGCTGGTTACATAAGCTAACATATAAGTCTAAGTGTTTATAAGCTTATTTCTTAAGTCATATGATATAGTGTATAGTTTAATTATTATTTCATGTATTTTAATTAAACTATAGGTTTAGCATTTTAATTAAAGTATAACCTGTTTTAATTAAAATGGAATAAAATACTTAGGTTAAAATGTGTATTATTATGTATTAATAACATAACCTAAGTCATGTCTAAATTAATTAATTATAGGCATGTTTTAAATAATTAATTAATTATAACTTATAACATAAAATACTTAGGTTAAATTAATATCATGCTAAATTAATAATTAAAATAACCTAAGTCATGATTTAATTAATATCTCATGTTATTAATTAATTTATATCCTAAGTTCATAATTCATAAAAATTAACATGTAGCATAAATCATGATTTAACCAACGAACCATGAATCGGGCATGAACTCGACACCGTACCCCGAACCAAATCGGGGTTCCCCTTGGTTCCTTGCTGCCGTGGGACCCACACCACCAAACCGGGACCATATGGTCTCGGTGGTGGTTTCTAGGCCAAGCCGTGACCCCATTGGGGCACGGTCTAGGCGTCGGCTAAACCAAACACCCGTAAAACACCCTTTTGATTTTACCTCTTAACCAAATACATGTTTATTTTATGTTTTTAAAATAGGTTTTAAAAACATCATGTTCTTAATCAATTTTACCAAATCAAATCAAAAGAAGGAATTAAAAAGAAAGGTTAAAAAGATATACCGAACGTGTGGATCAATAGAGGATGAACAAACACGAACACTTGTACAATATTCAAGATTAAAATCAACAAGAACACCCCCTCTTGGTGTGTTATAGGTGGCGGCCACAAAAGGAGAGGAAGAACAAAATTAGGGTTTTAATTGTTTTCAATAAAATGTGATAAATGAATGACTTTTTCCCTTAACCCCTTAATACTTCGCTTTTGGCTAGGTATAAAATAATTTCGTTAGTTCCAAGTCTTTTCGAATTGAAAACCGGTCTTAAGTGCGACTCAATCGTCTTTTGGTGGATCAAGAGAATGGTTTGGTTTGTTTTAAACTAATTGCAAGTAATTAAAGTGTCGTTGAGTAAATGGAAGTTAAAAGATTAATATTGAAATGACAAGTAAAATAAATGCATGGAAACTTAAAGATAAAATGGAAAAGAACTAACTCACTAAATAAAACTAACACTTGGAAAATTTTCAGAAAATAAAAAGTACTATAAGAAAGTGATATCGAAAGAAACCAAAACAAACCAAAAGAACCCCCGATCGGAATGTTTTCCGATCGGTTGATCGGAATATGGTAATGATCGGAATATGGTGGAAGAGCACACAATCGGAATGTGTATAAAAAAGGTCAATCGGAATGACTGCTAAAGGGGGTACCAATCGGAATACGGGGCAATCCCCAATCGGAATAACACTAAAACTCACCGTCGGAATATGCAACAAAGCAACCCAATCAGAAAATGGAGATGGGGTGCCGATCGGAAAAGGGTTTTAAGCCCTTTCCGAAAATGGTGGAAATCGGTTAGGGGGAACACCCGGTCGGAATAATGCCAATCGGAAAGGGGTTTTACCACCCTTTCCGAAATTTATGGAAATGGGGAAAAGCTAGGTAATAAGCTAAAGTAATAAGCTAATACCGAAACCAACCCGAATCAATGACAAATCCGAATCAAATAAGCACTTTGATCAACTTATTCAACTCGAAATTAATCAAATTTTTAGATCAAACCATAAAAACTTAAACTTTTTGATAAAACTTTTATAAGAAAAATAAGCTAATCATAAAGATAAGCCAATAAGCACAAAAGTCTTAAAGCTTAATCTAATGAAAACTTATAAAATGATCAAAAGATTAATTTTTAAGCACGAAATCAATTAGAACAACACGGATCTTATGATATACGCACCAAAATCAATCTTAAATTAAAGAAAAGTAGAATGAGATTAAGAGATAAAAGCTTAAAATGGAAGTTTGATTAATGAAATAAGCAATACAAAGATGTTTAATCTTGAAAGATTAAAAGAAAAAGATGAACTAGTGAGAGAAAGTTTAAGACTTTCTCTCTAAAAACTAAAAAGTGAAAAATTAACTAAAAATCTAACCACTCTCCTAATGACTATTAGGAGGGTATTTATAGGGAAGGTGGAAGGAGTGCATGTGTTGCATCTTCTTTCTTGCTTTCTTCACGTTTTCTCGACTCGACTTTAATTCTTCGTCTTTGTCGTCTCGGGATTTGAACTTGTCTTTTAATTTTCTTCTTCTATTAGACTTAAGTTCTTCGACTTCGTTAAACTTCCGTCTTTTAACTTTTTCTTCGATAAATCTTCAGAATAGGTCTTGGACTTCCGTTCTTTTTGCACTCTTGATCTTTTGACTTCGTCTTTTCCCGTTTTCTTCGATAAAAGCCCGTGAAAGCCCGTGTTTTCTTCCTTTTTAATATTTTGGTCCTAAAACACAATAAAAACACAAACCACGCATAATTCCGACTTTTACGACATAAATCACACGTTTTAGTCTTGTTATTATTGGAAATAAGTGGTAAAAGGATAAGTGTTTTCACACTTATTAAATCCCCTACACTTGACCATTGCAATGCCCTCATGCAATGCATTAATTTTAAAGCACGGTTTACATTTTCCATAATAAATAACCCACCTTGGCCTTTATTAAATACTAAACATAAAAGATAGAAATAAGTAAAGAAATTAAAAACTTACATTGGGTTTTGGCGGTCATGAACGTTTATCATCCTCAAGTTTCACGTTCCCCATACCAAGCTTAAAAACGAGATCATTGTTATTATAAGTTAGCAAACTATCACAAACTCATGTGGGCCAATTTTTCACTTAGACTCCCTTATTCCTAGGTGTATCTCTTATATTTTATTTTTGTCTTGAATGATCACGAGGATGCATTGTTTGACTTATTTCGATAGTAATTTAGTCCGAAAATAAGGTGAACGATTTAATCAATAGTTAGCTAAAGGACCAAATCTTTTAAAACTGCTTCTCGGGATATCGGAAAGTTCATATCTTGGCATAACTTGGTTCGCGATTTGAGACCTTTCTCAGGCCGATATTTGGCAGCGACTTCATACTTCGAATCTTCGAGAGACGTTCTTGAAATTATGGTCTTCTCTTCATAATAGGAATTTCTTCACTTGAAGTTTTTGAGAGATTCTTCATCTTTGGACCACGACTTCTTCATTTTTCTCCAATCTTTATTTTGGACTTTGATATACAACGATCCGCCTCCTTTTAGGACTTGGATCTATTTATCCTCATACCTTGTTAGGGTCTTTTCGGATAGACTTCTCCATGACTTTTGGGGAGTTCTTGCTTTTCGTCGTGTGTCTCGATCCTTCATATTGATTTTCGATAAATGATTCTTCACATCACTTTTGGATCTTTAGCAACAAAATGTAGCCCTCATGCCTTGTTAGGGCCTTTTCGGACTCGCCAATCTTCGCGCCCCGCTTCATAAGTTATGCCTTGGCTATGAACTCTCGTCATTACCGAGCAACTTTTAAACGATCTGGGGCTAGAAGCTAAGTAACCTTTTAAATCGTACAACCTTATTTATTTACAGATTAATTTATTAACAAGCGGAGGGAGAATAGGCTCATAATTAACTCACATAAATTCACGAAAGAATACCGAACTTATAATTGGCTCTATCATCTCTCGTTCTCCACAGTTTAAAATCTCAAGGAATGAGACTCGTGGATGCTTAGCCTATTAAATCAAAGTTTTGGGTTTTCGAGTCGCCTATAGGATCTTGCAAATTCTTAGACTTTTTCAAGTTTAGAAATCGCATTTTAAAGTTCCCTTGATAAACGACTCTCTAGGATCAATTATAGGAACTTGCGAAAAGTTCTTGTTCTTAACCCGTGAGAGTTAAGACTTTCGCGTTTTATAGCTCCCTATATAAAAGCCTAGCAAAACTTGACTTAAACACGTTAAGGATACTAGCTAGAGTAGACTTAGGCAAGTAAACTCGGGTTGAGTCAAAATGTTCACGACTAAGAAAAATCTAAAACCACTTTATTAAAAATTTATTCTAGCAAAGGAAACATAACAAAGGCAAATACAACTATACAACTAGGCCAAAATAGATTAAAAATTTTGAAAAATGTCGAAAAATCAAATTTTCCGGTTAAAATGAGGGCAAATTCATGGAAAAGACCACTTACTTTGATAGAAGTCCCCCTTACACTTGAGATAAACATTGTCCTCAATGTTTAAGTATGTGGGAGTAAACTCCCCTACACTTAGGACATTGTGCATTTTGTTTAAATCTTGCGAAGGAAAGGACAACTAAAGTGAATTCAATGTGAACATATAGAATATGAAATATTGAATCACAAGAGTTTAGGATAGAACCGGGAAGATAGGAAACACGGTATCACGGTTCGTCAAAAGTCATCAAGATGCTTTCTGAAACTGTAATCCCTGCACAGCACAAGAAACAAGACAACAAACATATGTGGGGCTCCCCCTACACTTATTATGAAAGCAGTAAAGGATAGAACACGGGTTGCCTCCCGAGAAGCGCTTGTTTTTGTTCACCGAGTCATGAGCCTGACTCGACCCAATTTTAGTTCATGGGGAACGTGGTGAGGGATGGAATCATCTCCTGAGAGATGTCCTCACCAAAGTACAGCTTCAAACGCTGGCCATTCACCTTGAAATTGGGCCCATTCGGCTGAGAAAGCTCAATGGTCCCATACGGAAAGACTTTGGCGACGGTGAATGGACCAGACCAGCGGCTCTTCAACTTGCCAGAGAAGATCTTCAAACGAGAGTTAAAGAGTAAGACTTGATCACCAACGTGGAACTCTCGGTTCTTGATTTTAGCATCGTGGATCATCTTCGTCTTCTCCTTGTAGATCAGCGAGTTCTCATAAGCTTCATTCCTCAGTTCATTTAGCTCGTTGAGTTGAACCTTGCGATGATCACCGGCTTTGATGATGTCAAAGTTAGCCCACTTCAAGGCCCAGTGCGCCTTATGTTCCACCTCAATGGGTAGGTGGCAGGCTTTCCCGTACACAAGACGATAAGGTGTACAACCGATCGGGGTCTTGTAAGCAGTACGGAAAGCCCACAGAGCATCATCTAACTTATCGGCCCACGCGGCACGATGCTCTCCCACAGTACGCTCCAAAATTCTCTTCAAGCCACGATTGGAAATTTCGGCTTGCCCATTCGTTTGGGGATGATAGGCGGTGGAAAGACGGTGATTGACACCATACTTTGCCATGACTCGTGTAAATTGATCGTTGCAAAAATGAGTCCCGCGGTCACTGATGATAGCACGAGGAACGCCAAATCGAGCGAAAAGCTGCTTCAAAAAGTTCACAACCACCCTCGCATCATTCGTAGGAAGAGCCTTAGCTTCAACCCATTTAGAGACGTAGTCGACAGCGACGAGGATGTACTTGTTCCCTTTGGATGATTGGAAATGGCCCCATAAAGTCGATGCCCCATACATCAAAGATTTCACATTCCTGTATGAAATTTTGAGGCATCTCATCCTTATGTGTGATCTTGCCTTGACGTTGGCAAGCATCACAATGCTTAACCATTTCGTGAGCGTCACGATAAATGGTGGGCCAGTAGAATCCAGAATCAAACACTTTCTTAGCGGTGTAGTTGGGACCAAAGTGACCACCGGTGGGTCCTTTGTGGCAAGCTTGGAGGATATCAAAAGCTGCCGGTTCGTCAACACATCGACGAATAATCAGATCAGCACACTGTTTGAATAGATAAGGGTCATCCCAAAAGTAAGTCTTGACATCATTCAAGAACTTCTTCTTTTGTTGGGATGTTAACCCTTGGATGAGAATACCACCCGCTAAGTAGTTTGCAATGTTTGCAAACCACGGGGTGCCATCAAGGTTGAGATTTATAGACATTAGAGTCTCCAGGGGGAAAGAGTCATTGATCTCTTTGTTCAGATGATCCCCCTGATATGGATCCTCAAGTCTGCTCAGATGATCCGCGGCCAGGTTTTCGGCTCCCTTCTTGTCACGAATTTCAATGTTGAATTCTTGAAGGAGCAAAACCCAGCGAAGAAGTCTTGGCTTAGAATCGTTCTTTGTCATCAAGTACTTCAACACGGAATGGTCCGTGTATACGATGGTGGTGGATAAAACAAGATAGGGGTGAAATTTCTCAAAAGCATAGACAACAGCTAAAAGCTCTTTTTCGATTGTCGTGTAATGCAATTGGGCCCCCGTCATTGTTTTGCTAGCGTAGTGGATTGGTTGGAAGTGTTTATTAACTCTTTGGCCCAAAACCGCACCCATAGCAAAGTCGCTAGCATCGCACATCAATTCAAAAGGCAGCTCCCAATTTGGGGTAACCAAGACCGGTGCCTTAGTTAGCTTATCCTTAAGAAGATTGAAGGCTTCGAGACACTCTTTAGAAAAGATAAAAGGAGTATCTTTTTCCAAGAGGTGGGTCATCGGCCGAGCGATTTTAGAAAAATCTTGAATGAATCGACGATAGAAGCCCGCATGACCCAGAAAGCTTCTCACACCCTTCACGGTTGAAGGTGGAGGTAGTTTGGCTATGACATCTACTTTAGCACGGTCGACTTCAAGACCGGCGTTAGAGATTTTGTGTCCTAGCACAATGCCTTCTTTGACCATAAAATGGCATTTTTCCCAATTCAGAACAAGGCGAGTGTCTTCGCACCGCTTAAGCATACGTTCCAAATTGGCAAGGCAAGAAGAGAAGGAATCCCCGAAGACCGAGAAATCATCCATGAAGACTTCCATGGTTTGCTTAACCATGTCATGGAAGATAGCCAACATGCACCTTTGGAAAGTCCCGGGGGCATTGCATAAGCCAAAAGGCATTCGTTTGTAAGCAAAGGTGCCATAGGGACAAGTAAATGTTGTCTTCTCTTGATCTTGGGGATCGATGGGTATTTGGAAATAACCCGAGAAACCATCCAGAAAGCAGTAATATTCATTACCCGCTAGACGTTCAAGCATTTGGTCCATAAAAGGTAGAGGGAAATGATCCTTTCTCGTGGCATCATTGAGTTTGCGGTAGTCTATACAAACTCTCCACCCAGTAACGAGACGGGTAGGAATTAACTCGTTGTTTGCATTGGGCACAACGGTGATTCCGCCTTTCTTAGGCACACAATGGACTGGACTAACCCATGGTGAATCCGAAATAGGGTAAATCATACCCGCATCAAGAAGTTTGATAACCTCTTTTTTGATGACTTCATGGATTTTAGGATTCACCCTTCGTTGACTTTGAATTGTGGGCTTAAAGTCGTCCTCCATGAGAATTTTATGTGTGCAAAAGTGAGGATCAATTCCACGGATGTCGGAGATTTTCCAAGCGATAGCTCGTTTATGCTTCTTCAACACAGCGACAAGTCGGGCTTTTTCGTCTTCTTACAGATCCTTGGCGATGATGACCGGTAGCTTCTCGTCGTCTTCCAGAAAAACTTACTCAAGATGAGGCGGTAGGTCCTTAAGCTCAAGAGTAGGAGGATTATCAATAGATGGTGAAACTAACGATGGATCATCATTAGTCACCTCTTTAGGAGCAGGAGGAGACAACAGGTCCTCATGGAGAAGTCTCTCAATAGTACTAATGGCTTCATCCCAATTGGTGGACAAATTATCATACTTAATATCGAGAGGACCCAAACTAGCTTCGAAATCATCCAAGTCACTTTCTCCAAAAGGAGTCAATGCTGGAGCAATTGAGGCAACGGTCTCAACATTGGGTAGAGAAGAGAGAGTACTTTTGCAAGCATCATGAAAATGTTCTTCACAAGCCTCATCGAGAACATCAATAGCATTAACACTCTCATATGAATAAGGTTGCTGAGAAATCTTACCCATGTTGAAGACAATTTTATCGTCACCAACTCTCATGATTATTTCGCCTGCGGCTACATCAATGAGAGTACGACCGGTCCTCAGAAATGGACGTCCAACGATTAATGGAACACGGGGATCCATCTCGTAGTCAACGACAACAAAATCCGCCGGGAAGGTGAATTTGTCAACGCCAACAAAGACATCTTCGGCTATCCCCACTGGATAAGCAACCGTACGGTTGGCTAATTCCAAAGTCATTTTGGTGGGGACTAGCTCGGGGAGAGATAATTGCTTCCAAACACTTAATGGCATTAAGTTTATACTGGCACCTAGATCGGCTAGGGCCATGCAATTCTCTACTCCCGGGAAATTGCAAGGAATCAAGAAGCGACCCGGATCACCAAGTTTGGTGGGCAATTGCCTTAAGAGCACTGCGGAGCAATTCTCATTAAGGTGGGTCTGAGCAATGTCAAGAAGCTTTTCCTTATCACTTAAAAGATCTTTAAACATCTTAGCGTATTTGGGCATGTGAGCGAGAGCCTCGGCAAAGGAGATGTTAAAATTCAGTTGTTTAAACATTTTAAGAAAGTTTGAAACCTGAATATCATCCTTGCTCTTTTGCTTCTCTTTCCTCAACCTTGAGGGATAAGGTATATTGGATGAAGAAGAAGGCTTTAAGGGAATAGGATCACTCACAACCACGGGTGGTGGGGAAATGGGGGTAGAAGGTGAAGGAGGTGGGGAAAGTTGCTCTTTTTCCTTGTTTACAATCACCGGTGGAGGTGTAGGAAGCTCGGATTCCATATAACCTTTTCCACTTCGAGTGGTGATTGCTTTCATCTCCCCTCTTGGATTCGCAACGGTATTACTCGGAAGAGTACCCGAAGAAGAGGGTTGATTACTTTGGATGAGCGAACCAATCATATCACGAAGGTGAAGAGCTTGATTGTTAAAAGAGTTTTGCATGTTGGCATTAATATCATTGCTGTGTTTGGCCATATCATTCCTTAGCTCGGCTCGAATATCGCTTCCTTGTTTCACCATGTCATTCTTCAAGTTGACAAATTGACTCTGAAGATTCGTCACCATCTCACGATTAGTCTTCATGAACGTCTCGACGTCTTGACTTACTGCCATCGGTTGATTGAGAGGTGGAGCTTGAGAATTTCCGTGAGTTGGGTATGGGTTTCTTTGGGATTGATATTGGTTTTGAGCACGAGGTTGGGATTGGTTGTTTCGGTTGTAGCTTTGTTGTTGGTTTTGGTTTGCAGGAGGGAAACCAGGAGGAGCAAGATAATTGTTGGAACGATAACTTAGCAAGCCACGGTCTCCTTGAGGGCGAGCTTGATAGCCTCCCGTGGGATAAGTACCATATGCTGCGTTAACGTCTTCAGAATAATTTCCGTGAGTAGAAGGACACTCATTGTAGGAATGAGGACCACCACATGTGTCACAAGAAATAACAACGGCTTTAGCTTGTTTAGTTTGGTTAGAAGTAAAAATTTGGAGACTTTTGTTAATATCAAGAATAGCACGTTCCAAAACAGACGAGTTGGTGGTGGAAGAAGTAGATGAAACATTGACTCTCTGATTAGATCTTGAGGATGCGGATGAATCCCAATTCTTGTGGTGAGTAGTCATGTTTTCAATCAACTCTCGACACTCCTCCGGTCTCCTTTTCATAAAAGTACCACCGGCGGCGGCATTGATCGTGTCACGATCACGAAAGGTGAGACCATTGTAGAAGGTGTCAATGAGAGTGACGGGGAGCATGTTGTGATTAGGACAGCGGTCGATCAAATCATTGTAACGTTCCCAAGCATCGAAAAGCGATTCATCATTCTCTTGCATAAATCCACTGATTTGGTTACGAAGGCTAGTGACCATGGATGGGGGAAAGTAGCGCGATAAAAAGCGTTGAGTCATGTCGTTCCACGTATGAATAGAATTCTTAGGAAGACGGTCAAACCATTTTTCGGCATGGTGAGAAAGCGAGTGTGGAAAAAGTTGAAGGCGAAGGTCATCCATAGAAACACCGGGGCACTTCATGCTTTGGGTAATGGTAATGAATTTGTCGAGGTGTTTGTTGGCATCATCATCCGGAATTCCACGAAACGGGTTCGTTTGCACTTGCTGGATCATGTGATGCTTCAACGAAAACTCCTGAGCCGTGACGTTCATTGGCGCAATCGGGCCTCCGCGTCCGTTCATGCTGGGTTGGCACAATTCCTCCATGGTTCGTAAATCAGGTAGAAGGACATTGTTGTTGTTGTTGTTGTTATGGTTGTTATTCAAATTATTTTGAGGTGGGTGATTATTGTTGTTGTTAACACCAGCCATATCTAAATCTTCATGATTCTCGGGCTCAGAATAGTTTGTAGATCTAGTACGCATGCACCTGCAGAAGAAAAATATACACACAAAGAATATCTATATAATATGTTTGGTTTTTATAGGTTTTTTTAATGTTTTTGTATTTTTGAAGAGTTTTTTATTTTTTAGGATTTTTGGAAATTTTTATAGCAAATGAAAATAACGTTCAAAGAACGGATCCCAAAATTCAATGCGTCTCTCACTAGAAACCGTTTATCTTAACGAAAAGAGCCGACAGCGGCGCCATTTAATACTTCGCTTTTGGCTAGGTATAAAATAATTTCGTTAGTTCCAAGTCTTTTCGAATTGAAAACCGGTCTTAAGTGCGACTCAATCGTCTTTTGGTGGATCAAGAGAATGGTTTGGTTTGTTTTAAACTAATTTCAAGTAATTAAAGTGTCGTTGAGTAAATGGAAGTTAAAAGATTAATATTGAAATGACAAGTAAAATAAATGCATGGAAACTTAAAGATAAAATGGAAAAGAACTAACTCACTAAATAAAATTAACACTTGGAAAATTTTCAGAAAATAAAAAGTACTATAAGAAAGTGATATCGAAAGAAACCAAAACAAACCAAAAGAACCCCCGATCGGAATGTTTTCCGATCGGTTGATCGGAATATGGTAATGATCGGAATATGGTGGAAGAGCACACAATCGGAATGTGTATAAAAAAGGTCAATCGGAATGACTGCTAAAGGGGGTACCAATCGGAATACGGGGCAATCCCCAATCGGAATAACACTAAAACTCACCGTCGGAATATGCAACAAAGCAACCCAATCGGAAAATGGAGATGGGGTGCCGATCGGAAAAGGGTTTTAAGCCCTTTCCGAAAATGGTGGAAATCGGTTAGGGGGAACACCCGGTCGGAATAATGCCAATCGGAAAGGGGTTTTACCACCCTTTCTGAAATTTATGGAAATGGGGAAAAGCTAGGTAATAAGCTAAAGTAATATGCTAATACCGAAACCAACCCGAATCAATGACAAATCCGAATCAAATAAGCACTTTGATCAACTTATTCAACTCGAAATTAATCAACTTTTTAGATCAAACCATAAAAACTTAAACTTTTTGATAAAACTTTTATAAGAAAAATAAGCTAATCATAAAGATAAGCCAATAAGCACAAAAATCTTAAAGCTTAATCTAATGAAAACTTATAAAATGATCAAAAGATTAATTTTTAAGCACGAAATCAATTAGAACAACACGGATCTTATGATATACGCACCAAAATCAATCTTAAATTAAAGAAAAGTAGAATGAGATTAAGAGATAAAAGCTTAAAATGGAACTTTGATTAATGAAATAAGCAATACAAAGATGTTTAATCTTGAAAGATTAAAAGAAAAAGATGAACTAGTGAGAGAAAGTTTAAGACTTTCTCTCTAAAAACTAAAAAGTGAAAAATTAACTAAAAATCTAACCACTCTCCTAATGACTATTAGGAGGGTATTTATAGGGAAGGTGGAAGGAGTGCATGTGTTGCATCTTCTTTCTTGCTTTCTTCACGTTTTCTCGACTCGACTTTAATTCTTCGTCTTTGTCGTCTCGGGATTTGAACTTGTCTTTTAATTTTCTTCTTCTATTAGACTTAAGTTCTTCGACTTCGTTAAACTTCCGTCTTTTGACTTTTTCTTCGATAAATCTTCAGAATAGGTCTTGGACTTCCGTTCTTTTTGCACTCTTGATCTTTTGACTTCGTCTTTTCCCGTTTTCTTCGATAAAAGCCCGTGAAAGCCCGTGTTTTCTTCCTTTTTAATATTTTGGTCCTAAAACACAATAAAAACACAAACCACGCATAATTCCGACTTTTACGACATAAATCACACGTTTTGGTCTTGTTATTATTGGAAATAAGTGGTAAAAGGATAAGTGTTTTCACACTTATTACCCCTTGTTTAGTAAAAAATGATGGGCTATGCCCTTTTCTTGTCCCTAATTTCGTGGTTCATGGGGCCCACATGGAGTAACCCAAATGTTTTTCGTGTCTAAATAATAAGTGTGTTCTCGTGTTCGTGTTTTACGTGTTTTAATTAGTTAAGTGTTCATTCGTGTTTATTGGTGTTCGTGTTTAGTGTGTTCTCGTTAAATATTTACCGTGCCTAATATATTTATACGTGCTCGTAATTATATTATATGTATTTACGTGATTATTTTAGTTCGTGTTTTAATGGTGATCATGATTTAATTATGTTCCCGTGAAATACTTATTAACTGCTTATCACGAGTTCGTACGTAAACGATACTTATCATGTTATACACGTATGTACTTACTTGATTAATAGCACATGAATGTGATCAATACTGAATAAGGTAAGTTTTAATCTAGGACGTACGATCTTAAGGGCACTATTCATGGTAAAAGCATGCGGGTTTTACAATTCTTCCCCCCTAAAAAGAATAATTCGTCCCCGAATTATAGATAACGTAACTGGAAGCGAAACATACCCGAATCAAACTGGAAAGGTCTGCAAAATAACGGAATGAAGGTGACATGGTGGAAGGGAACGTGGAACGTGACATGTCTTGAAAAGACATGGAACGTGACGTGACTGAAAGGACATATCTAATCGATAAGAGAAAAATGGATAAGAAGTCCGGATGAACTTGTCCGTTTCCAAGTGGCCTCCCTCTTGGAACGGTTCCTTCAGAAGATCCTGGAACTAATGATAAATCTTGGTCCTCCTGACCTTGACTTGGAATACGAAGAAATTCTTGGTTATCAACGGAAGGTAGATACCCTAAATTCGATCGAGGAAAATAAGAGTTAACGTGCAAGGGTAACTGAAACGTTACGATGCAAGACAATCTGACTTAACTGATAATTAGGAACGATGCGCGAGACATAAAGAAACGTAGTACATGAAAATTTTTGAACGTGATACGTGAAAAATTTTGAACGTGCTACGTGGAGATATGGCGAGTATAGTATGAGCAAACGTATCGTGATCCATGATACGTGTAACATATCTTGATCATGATATGAGGAACGTGGGATGAACATGACATGTGAAACATATCGTGATCATAGAATACAATGGCGGTAACGCCAAACGCTACAAGGTGAGACGTGGAATATGACGTGAAACGTCTATCTGATGATGGAGAGTTATACTAAACTTGGGTCTGGTCTCTCAAGTTCTTGCAAAACTTCCCAGAACGAAATAAACGTAAAATCGTAAGCCCAGATACGATCATGAACGTGAATAGTGTCATGAACGCGAGCGCGAAAGCAAGTCGTGGAATCAGAATGAAGGCGTGAAGTAATTTAGGAGTACAATTGGGAATCTTTGTCTGACCCGATAGCTGCGGGATTACCAAGTGGTCGGATGAGCCTTGGATGGAACATGTCCGATCAATCTGTCGGTTCTACAATCCTTGCGGATGTAATGATTCTGCAGACTTGATCAAACTGTTTGCAATAACCCAGATAGCAACATGCTTCTTCTAAGTTTGCATTAATCTGGTAACCAAAATCCGTGTAGATCTTGTCCCATTTTAGTTCACAATTCCAGATGATGAAACATCCCAGTTTGTTGGTGTCCTATCTTAGCCCGTTGGTATGCCAGGTACATAGATATGGACGTAGTTGTATCCTGCTTCGTAGAAACTTGATACATAGAAGGTTGCGAAACTCTGAGTCTTTGAATCAGACTTCTCCTAGCGTAGGATTTCCTAGAACACCTAATGTAGTGTAGGGTTCTCTCCTTTACGCATAAGCAGATTCATGGTAAGATTAACCGTAGGAACCCATGTGATTCTGCGTGTCACTGTAAGAAACAGAATTGATATTGGAAAAAATTTCCAGGGTAGAATTTCTCTTGTCATAGAATTTGCAACATAGTGCAGATATGGTCTTCCTGTTCTTCTCTAGGCTTAGAGGAAATCAGGTTATCCTCAATGAAAACGCTGATGAATTTGTTTAGGAGTTCATGGAAACTCAATTTATTAAGTCCATAATGCGGTTGGAGCATTGATGAGACTAATTCAAAATCATATATCTAGCATGATCGAGTCGTGCACGAATAGCCGTCATGGACATGTCCTGCTCTTTCACCCGTCACTATTGGCAGCATGATCATGAGTTCAATCTTGGAAAGGTGATTAACACCCTAAGGTCGATTGGACATGTTGTCAATACGTGGAGGAAAATAACGGTCATGAATGGTGATTTGTTTAAGTCGACGGTAGTCGACACATAATCTCATGGTACCGTTCTTCTCCTTGTAGGTTCTTCTGGAATGTATAGGAAGATTTTGGAATAATCAACTGGCTATGCGTAAAAGGACTTTAGTAGTCGTGTCTTACTGACAGCTAGAAAATTTTAGCAATATGGCTAACAAAGCACGTGCTTGAAAAGCATAGATAATTTGTACAGATTTTCCTGATGGAAAATCAAGCTGAATGTATTCAGGAGCCTGAACATTACTGTACATAATTATGAATCATAGCATGGTGTGGTGTTCATAGTACATAATTAGGATAAAATTCATCTCGCGTCTGTCCGAGGAAATGCGTTAGCAGCTTGGATCTTATCATTAAGCTGAAGGACAACCTTCGTATACATGGGAATACGAAAGGCGTCCTTCATGGTTATGAATATATGAACTATGGTGAAAGAAATGAAAGTGACATCGGCAACGTGACAGTTCTCACCGATGCGCCGATAATGGTATTGAAATTCTTGTGGCCTGATTAATACATGGCACAACAACATAGATATACCCTTGGAGGGTACCCTGAATTTCTTAGAAATGTTCCATAATTAGACGTGAGTCATGTGTCTTGACTCGTGTCTTGAGAAATGTAAGCGTGACATATGTCTTGACTGGTATCTTGACATGTGTCCTCAGAAAGTATACGTGAGACATGTGTCTTGACTGATGTCTTGACATGTGTCTCGAGATGTGAAACAATTAGAACTACAAATTAGGTTAATATGCCAGAATTGGCGGATCGGTTGGACTACTGATCATTTGTATGTCTGATCACGTCCGTGGCCGGAGCCTCGGTTGCGATTTCTAGGATAGTTGCTGTCATAGTAGTGGTTACTATCATCTTGTCTGTCGGTTCCATGACGGTCATTCTCATGACCGTGACTCATGTAACTATTTAGCTGAGTGTCCGGCTGGTACTGGTTTGCACTCATATGGCTGAAATGACAGCCGAACGACATGTGACATGTAACTATGAATTTGGGACAATGATTGATGGGAATTGTCTGATGGTGAAGCATCTTCTCGTCCAATTGCTTTGCTCCGACGCCTTTGTCTTCGTCTTTTAGGATCTCCAGGTTGTGAACAGCATCAGCATCAGCATCAGCATCTCGTAGCGTCTCCCAACATCAGCAGCATCAACCTTCAGTAACATCTCCAAGCTATGAGCGGCATCGACAACCTTGTAGAATATCAGCAAGTGAACATACGCCTGAGATGATTTAGAATCGACTAGCGAATACTCGTGAAGTATTGCAAGTGGAATACACATGGATTAAGGTACATGTAATACACATGAAATACGGTACGTGGAGTACACATGGAATGCACATGAAATGATCGGTATGGGCTCGATCATTTGTCATGATTTAAGGAAAGTAAACCGGTTAAACGGTTAGGAAAACCATCATGATAACCTGGCAGTATTAGCATAGACATCATTCTGGTTGCATAGAGAAACGCTAAAGTGTGGTTACATAAAATTCAACGATGATTTGCCTGACAGCATGATCAATGGAACCCAACCATGACCATCATGAAAGCATGATTCAAGAAATCTAACAATGTCTTGCAGGACAACGTAAATAACAAAAGAGGCGTGAAACATAATCAACATGAAGACGGAATTATCATGAGGAAACATGAAACCATCTATTACGAAGAAGTGTATAACATAATCAGCATGAAACTGAAGTTAACCATGACAGTATGAAGGCATACTTGACATAAAACATAATAACTTATGATGGGACATGAAAAAATTTTTTTATGCCAATTTAAATCATGAGAAAAATTTTATGCAAGAAAAACAGTGCATGAATGCGTAATGTAGTTTATAAAACCTTTATATGTGCGAGGGAACGCCTATGGGTCGGTACCAAAACAAAAGACATGGCGAGGGGACGCCTATGGGTCGGTCCCAAAGTTAAAAGTTTCGATAAAAGCACATGCGACTAAATAGGGCCAGTCCTGTACCAACCATTACTTAGTCAAAATTCCTGCAACAGATGACATATGATATAAATGCATGAATGCATGGAACATAATAATTAAAAGTCATTGTCAAAACTTAACAGAAAAAAAAAAAAAAAAATTTGTGAAAATTATGAACTACTGGGGTCAGTCCACATCGTCACAGTTCACGAGGAACATCATGCATAGACAATGACACATAACTAAGTATGGATGACGGTTGTTCATTCCATATTAGTAAGACGATACTGGTGAAAACATCATGGTGAAAACAACAAGGTGCTGAAAACGTCATGGCTAAAACAAAAAGGTGCTGAAACATAATGGTTAAAACAACAACGCGCTGAAACATCAATACGTGGAATAACAATCGTTGGCTTAGGAAGCTCCTGGTGACTACCCACTAGTCACAGGTCGAGTTTTAGAGCCTACAGGTCGAAGCCTTGGCTCTGATACCATAATTGTAACACCCCATTTTGATATATGGAATGTCACGCGTAATTATGGCGTGTCATCAAAGCATGTAAGGTAATATGTAGTAAAACATACATGACCATAGGGAAAACCGGAATCAAACATCGGTTCCCAAACATAAGCCCAAAACATAACAAAGTAAAAGAAGCGAATGAAAGACTAAACAAGCACAAATATATGAAGGAAATAGGAGAAGAAGTCTATGGCAGCTTCCTTCCTATGCATGTCCTCCAAATGCTTGAGTCTTGGTTACCTGCCGTTTTGGGACATGGAAAGGAAAGTAACGGCTGAGCAAAACGCTCAGTGCACGGATATACAATATAGCATGAAATAGGATAAGCATGTAACATAAAACAGCGGAAGACTAAGTTCTGAGTAGACTGATTAAGTATTGTGAAAGCTGGTTTTATAGTTTGAAAAGCCTTATGTTTATCTTATGAAAACTGTTTTAACATATATATACCATAGCCCATATAGGTCATGAAAAGGTCACGTGCATGAATACTTGGAGTGGTGACCTCATCATGCTGATTAGAGGGGATGCCTCTAATTAATATACTGATTTGGGTAGGAGGGATCAACTCCTTGTGAAGGATGCAAGGCACACACCACATTCACCATGAAATACTGAATAAAACATGTAACTAGGATGCACCCATACGCCCCACATGATATAATAATATGGCCAAAACTGAAAGGGACGCCACGAGCAATCACTCCACCGTGGGGAAGTCATAACATTGGTGCCTCCAATGTTATGGTTATGGTACCTCCATAACTAGGTGAAACTGGTCATGCTTGTATATGGCTATAGATTATGCTAATTAAACATAAGCAGTTCAAAACAATAAAACAAATACTGGGGAAACAGTTGGCTGCATACGGGGAAATCCTAATAAGGAAAGAATGTCCATACTGAAAGGACGGGAATCCGTACCTCAAGTCCAGTGAATGAACGGAAGAAAGACTCCTACTTCTGGATCACTAACGCTACATGAATACACACGTGTTGGAAATACGTTTTACGTATTTATGAAGGATCGGTCGCTCCAACTATAATTATGTAACGGGCTCGTGATCTATTTACTTATTGTATAGTCCATATAGCCCACATGTAGGGTGGGCTATATATAACCCCTCCTAGCATGTTAGGAGGGGGTTGTTGATTCCACATTTTTCACTTTAATCATATTTTCCATTTTACTTTCTCTCTCTAATTCTCTCCCTTCTCTCCTTTCTCTCTCTAATCCTTCATCTCATTTCTTCATTTCTTCTTTAATTATCAATCAATCAACCAACCTAATCCACCAAATCCATGATCTAGAATAGGCCATTAATTCCGTAGACCTTCAATTGGTATCAAGAGCCTTGGTTAGTTTGGTTTATTCTTCTTTTATTTTGTTTGATTTTGGTGGGTTTTTGATTTAATCATGTTTAAACTTTAAAAAGTTTGTATTTTTTTATAAAAAGTTTGTGTTTTTTTTGTGTTAAATCATATCAAATCTTCAAATTTATTTACTTTTTATAAAAAATTGGTGTTTTTTCTATAAAAGTTTTTGTTTTTCTCTTTTTAATTTTGTGTTTTTATAAAAAGGTTGTATTTTTTTTATTGTTTTTTATCACAAGTTTACTAATCAATTTATATAAAAAGTTGGTATGTTTTCTAAATTTTATCAATTTATATAAATTTTTATCAATTTTTATTTTTTTATTTTTTTTTATTTTTTATTTTATTTTTATCAGTTTTCATCAGTTATCAGTTATAATTTTTTCCATTATTAGTTTTCTTTAAGTTTTTTTTATAATCAGTTTTTTTTTTTTTTTTTTATATTTTTATATAATCAAGTTAAACTTTTTATATATACAAGTTTTTATATACCCGTTTGATTCGAGTCTGTCCAGTTGTCCAATTGTTTTTATTTTTTATTTGAGTTGTCCAATACCAGTCCTTCAGTCATTCAGTCAGTTACGCAGTTTTTTTGTCCTGTTCCGTTTCATATTCACTAGTTCCGTATCCAATTCATAACTTCCGAATCAATTTTTTAAGACAAAACTTCCGAATCAATTTTTTTTGAAAATCTTCCGAACCAAACACTTCCGATTCGGAAGTCTTCCGAATCAAAATCTTCCGAATCAAAATCTTCCGATTCGGAACTGTTCCGAACGAAACAAAGTTCCGAACGAAACAAAGTTCCGAACGAAACAAAGTTCCGAACGAAACAAAGTTCCGTTTCGGAACTCTTCCGAATGAAGACCATTCAAATTAAACGGGCAAATCATCGTCTTTTCAAAAAGACTCATTCCCTCTCGACTCACAAAACTCACCCTCGACTCGATTAACAGACAGACCCACCCTTTCGACTCAACTCTCTCGGACACACTTGACCAGACCCTTACTCCCTCACACCCTCTCGACACCCTAGACCTTCACTCACCCCAGACTCAAACAACATCACCTCTATTTTTAGAACGACACCACACCAACCCGACTCGACCTCTCGTCTCTCGTAATACCCACCCAACCAACCCTCGACTCCCTCTCTCGACTCTAACCCCGACACCCCTCGCACCAAACAAACACAAACACAAAACAAACACCCTCGCTCACAACTCTCGACATCATACTCACAATCACCCTCACGTAACCTACCCCTCACCTTCGTCACCCTTCAAAACCCAAGTACCCTCACCCACCTTCTCGACTACCCACCATCAAACAAAACCTCACCCACCCTCGAAAATACTCACAACCCTTCCACAAACACAACTCGACTCAAGAACTTCATTACTCAAAACCATATTTTTCTCGACCCACAAGACAGAACGACTCAACAGTAGGAGAGAGAGACTCAACAAAAAGTTAAAAGAAAAGACAACATAAACCTACCTGAGACCTTTTGATTAAGATCTTGAAGCCATAAAATTGTGTTGATCATTGATGCATGGGATATTTTAGATTGGAATGAGATGATGATTCGTTTGGTTTGAGAAGAAAAGATTTGGGTGGTGGAGTTTTGTTTTTTTGGCAGATTAGAATGAGAGAGAGAGATGAAGTAGACGGAGGATACATTGTGTGAAGGAGAGAGAGTGAGATACAAGGGATTTACAGATATTAGGGGAGAGAGGGGCGGAAGAAACAAGAAGAGGAAATTTGGGCCACGTGTTGACTGACGGAGATAACAATGTTATCTAACATTTGACTAGGCGGAGTAAACAATGTTATCATTTAACAATGTTATCGTTTCTTTCCATTAAATTAAGTAACGTTTATTTTTTATATATATCCGTTTTTTATTTCTCTTTAAAACGTATCCTTTACTTTTTATTTCTCTAATTTTATTTTTCATTTTTAGAAAATATTTTTTAGGTTTTATATTTTCAAAAGTTTATTTTAGTTAAATTTATTTTCGTATTTTTTTTTTTTGTATTTTGTACTTTTGTCACTTTTATATTTTTAGCATTTTGTTTATTAATTTTTGTCAAAACGTGTTGAGGCGGGTATATTTTCAAAAAGTTATCGTGAAAAAATTTTTGACGGGTTATCGTGACGAGTTATAGTGACGGGTTAAAAGTTTTGTGGCCGGATTTAAAGACAAACGTGACGAGTCAAAGCGACGAGCTTCATTTATACCATCCATCGAGGAATTTTAAGTTTACGGGTCTTTCGTTTTAATCGATCTTTAATGGATTCGTTCGATTCGACATGTCAAAAGGGAGAGTTGTATTTAAGGCAAAACGAAGTTAAGAAAAGTGGCATCACCTCCTTTCAACTACTCCAGTCTCATCTTGTCACTCTTTCGGGGATTCAAGGAGGGAGCGAATTTGTGACAATCTTTGGACAAGATCGTCATATATTCATCGACTCAATTTTCACCACTTTGACCCAACTCGCCGAGGAACTTAACAATAAAAGCTTTAATCACTCTGCATCGGCACTTGCTTATAAGGCTCTTGTGACACAACTCACGCCTTTCCTCCAATTTAATATCATCAAGCCTGAAAGTTCAATGATTTGCCAATCGTTTCTTCGAGATACACATACCGAGCTTCGAGTTTTCCGTGATACGATTTTGAAACTCATGTCATCGGTCTCGTCTTCGATTTATGAAAGATCTCGACTTCAGCAAGGGTATGATAATGGAGTGCAAGACTCTTCGATGCAAGCGGAACTTGGTCATACGATTGACAACTTGGAGCCTAACGATGTCAAGAGCACAGAATCAGGAGGACAACATGATGCCAGTGGCACGTCAGGGAATGTTCACGAGATTTCTCTTGATGACACCTTACCCATTTATGACGAAGAGCCTGCAAACATGGTACAATGTGATGTTGATGATGTATATGCTGATGATATGCAGCATATTGAGCATTCTGAACCTAATCATGACAAACATGGGATGGAAAAGAGTGATAGCAATACCACTTCTGATTCATCCGATGTAAGTCATAATGGGGGAGAAAGTGTTCAAAATGCTATAGTTCATCATGATAAATGCTTTATAACTGCCTCGTTAACTGATTCTGATTCCAAGATTAAAGAGCTCGAAACGATCGTAGCTCGGCAATCAAAAGATCTTGAGGATGCCAAACTTGAATTTTCTAAGAAAACGGACAAATTTGAAACATATTTTGAAAAACTTGAAAAGTCAAACGTTGTTCTTGAAAGAAAATTGGATCAAACTGTTCTAGATTCTAAAGCTGAAAAGGATAATCTTTTGAAACAAATTCAACTGCTTGAATCTAAGTTGTCATCCCAAGATAACGTGCTCAAAGAAAATGAAACATTAAAGGCCCAATTACAGGAAAAGGTTTTTGCTATAGCTGCGTTGAAAAACGAGTTAAGGAAAAGTAAAGGACCTAGTGTGGACACTAAGCTTGAAAAACCATCAATCTTGGGGAAACCGCCTACAAATCAGTTCGTCAGACAACCGATTGTCAGACAACCTACTGCATTTAGATCCGAGCGACCACAATCCTCGAGACCGCGGTTTGCCTCCCAAGTTGATTTGGTTCATCTTATTAGACCAGTCACTCCAGCAACTAGGCCCAATGTGATCACTCCAGCTTTAGCAAGACCAAATCATATGATTGCCTCTAGTTTCCCTAAAAATACCAAGACCACGTCTAGAACTAGTTCAAATGACGTTTGCCATGAACCTGATCTTAGGGAAGCTAAGCAAAAGACACATGTAAGAGATAGGAATTCCAAACCCAGTCAGATGCCTTCTAGTGTACCCAACACTGCTAACCGTAGCATGTCCAATCCTAGGAGCATCAATCAATCATCTAAGGATTCTAGATCTTACTCGGACATTAAATATGCTACTTGCAAAACATGTAGAAAATGTGTCTTTACGGCAAATCATGATGCTTGTATCAAAAAATTGCTTAATGAGGTGAACTCCCGTGCTAGACTTAAATCCCAGTGGGTCGCTAAAATCAAACCCGTTGGTAAAATGTGGCGCCCCACTGTTAGATCTTTCACTCTTGTAGGAAACGAGTGCCCTTTAACTAGGATAGTCTCCAATTCTACTAAGTCTACTAGGGAGGAAACTGATAAAGATGATACTTCACTTACGCCTAAACTTAAGGTTTTCTATAAAAGGAAACGTTTGCCAGCCAAGACTAGTGAATCATCTACTCAGGTCGCCTCTGAAACAAGTAAAGCCAACTGTGAACCCCCATGTGCTTCTATAATTGATATTGCTAACCCACGTCAAAGCATGCAAATTCCTAATGAGATTGCAGGTACCAAAGTTGATGTTCCAAAAGAACGAAGCGGTCCAATCGTTGTGTACCGGTCAACTAAGGACACTCTTAGAGTTTGGTTGCTGAAGAAGCAGATATCAGAGAAACAAATGTCTCAGGGGATTCATGGTTAAGCTGCAAAAAGGACTTACAGTCACATAACAGACTGTAACTCGATCTCCAAAGACAGGAAAGTTCATCCCGATGATGACTTATCCTAAAAACGAGAAATTCATTTTTCTCGGGCATGAGCTTATGTTAAAAACATTCCACGTTTTTAAGCTCATGCACTAGGACTTATAGTCATATCACAGACTATAACTCGCTCATCAAAGAAAGGAAAGTTTATCGCCGATGATAAACTTATCCTAAAAACGAGAAAGTCATTTTTCTCGGGCATGAGCTTATATCAAAAACATTCCAAGTTTTTAAGCTCATGCATTATGGTTTATCATTAAATATCAGATGGTAACCCGTGCTTCAAATAAAGGAAAGTTTATCGCCGATGATAAACTTATCCTTACAACGAGAAATTAAATTTTCTCGGACACGAGCTTACATTTAAACCATTCAAAGGTTTTAAGCTCGTGTATATGACTTACAGTTAAATGTCAGACTGTAACTCGCACTTAAAATAAAGGAAAGCTTATCGTTTATGATAACTTATCCTCTTAACGAGAAATTCACCTTTCTCGGTCATGAGCTTGTATTAAAACATTCGAAGTTTTAAGCTCAGAAAGGACAGTGTATCTTTTAAATAAGAGAACTTTTCCTCGTAACGAGAAATTAACCTTTCTCGGTCATGAGCTTTCCGTTAAAACAGTCAAAGTTTTCAAGCTCATGAACACGACTTCTAAGTAAATGTCAGCTTAGGACTCGTTCTTCAGATAAAAGGAGAGTTTATCGCCGATGATAAACTTATCCTTAACAACGGGAAGTTTACAACTTCTCGGACTTGAGCTCGCTTTTAAGATATTCAACATCTTAAGCTCAAGTAATTGTTTTTCAAAACTTTGAACACAATTTTTCGAGAATTTCTCAAAAGGTTTTTCTAAATCTTTCAAAATTATGTGTTCAAAAACGTTTTGATAAAACGAGCATGTCTTCTGGAATCGATAATATTTACGAACCTAGAAATGTCATTCAATAATGACACGGGGTTGTAAATAAAGTTCGAGCAGAAGTTCAAATGATTTTAAAACATGCTCAAAATGGTTTGCTATTATTTCAGATAGCAACCCGCTTTTCATAATTAAGTCAAGCATTTCACCGGAAAGCTTTGACTCTACAACGAGAATTAATTTTCTCGGGGACGTGACGAGGTGACCATCATTCGTGAACAAGAACCATGTGCTTCTTTCATATGCTGTTCTCCATTATTCAGGTCCAACCTCGTACATTGCTAATCTTGTGAATTCATTATTATATCTGATCTTTGCACGTAATAAATACCTTACACTTGTGTTTAAAAGGTATTTATTTTACGTTTCAAGTACACCCTCATTAATTTGAGGGGGAGCTTGTTAAATTCATGAAGATAATTGGATTTGCATTTTTCTTCCCAAATTTTTTTTAAAATGCTATTAAATCAATTGATATTAAAAACATCGATTGGGTTAATATTTTTAATATGGGGGAGAAAATGTGATTTAATATGGGATATGATCAATCATAATTGGTTTGACTTAACGTGATAGCTTATCCCGACATGTGCAAAATGTTTTCGAATATCGTAGCATATGTTAAGGGGGAGCAAAATGGATTTGCACTTCAAAGTGGATTTCATGGTGACATACACTTACCCAAAAACATCTCTATTCACGACGGTGACGATTGTGGTGACATAAGGATGGTAGGATAGGTTAAAGTCCAATGATTTCTCTAGAACCAGAGGAATCTTCCCAAGGACATTCCATAGCTAGAAATAGTAGTCCTTAGGAACGATGGAGAAAGAATGTGAACGTAGCTGAATGCCGACCAAGTACTTAAGCTAGAACTGGAACAATCACAACAAGGTGCTAGTGATGACGTATTGGTAAGCATTGAAGGGGTTGAAGAATGAAAAAGAATTGTAAAGATAAAGGGTGTAAAGAAAGAAGCCCTCCTTACAACTTTAGGCAGAAACCGGGTCAATACATATGCTATTGAGATCATTTTTGCTAATGATTCTCGGTATTGAAGAAAGACATCATGGACCCAGTGATGCAATGCACAACCCTTCCCAGCTAACTCAAGTATCTCTCAAAAGGTATTTGTTTTAATCACACGGAGATCAACACGTTATCTATTGATTTATTCACTCCGAATAAATTGGTATTGAAAAGGTGGCACTCCTCTCCAGCCTCCGATCACTAAAAATCCAAAATGCACGATCGAGTCTAGAGCCATTTGAGATCATCAAATATCTCATTAGGACACACTTTCATTATTCCTTGCTTCTTCACACACTGTGAAAAGTAAGAACGATCTTAAGAGTCCTACGCAAAATCTTCATGATCTTGCCTGAACATCCGAGTAATACGAAAGTATTTACAATGAAGATGGAAATCCTTCTTGAGCGAATATCAAAAAGCTCATGGTAGGTGACTTGTGCGGTTCTTTATGAATCAAACTTGTGATAACTGGAAAGCAACAGTGGTTTAATTCTTAAATGGATTTAAACACGTTCCAGGCCTCTACGCATTATCATATGATCTTGCCAGAACACTCAGAGTGACTCTTTATTGATCACAGTGACGAGTGGAAATCCTTCTAGTGTTAACATCAAACAGCACTTGGTAGGTAACTTGCAAGATTCTATATGAATCAAGCTAGTGACAACTGGAAAGCAACGATGGTGCGGTTCTTAATTGAACTTCACTTGTTCCAGGAACATGTATTGACGGCTTCAAATCATGCGGATAATATTATCCAAATGATTCACTCTTTACGTTCGCAGTCAGCTTTAGACGGTCGAGTAAAGAGAACGGGTTTACCCGCGAAATCTTGTCAAGGAGGTTCTTTATTGAAACTACCTGCCACAAGTACGATATTTAATATCGTCCAACGGTCTTCACCGACCGGAGGTAAATTGCTACCGAATTAGTATGAAATGTTCAAGGCCATTTCATCCGTGTATATTGTTTTGTTGCTAACTGTCTTATGCAGCGTAACAAGAAGGTGGCATTGCGGTGTACAATCCAGAAGAAGTCGTCACCACATGCTTATACTACATACAAATAGTACTTCAACAAATTCAAGAAAGCCTGAAAGTCAAGTCTTCCGCTGTATCAAACTCTGAAGCTTTCAAGAATTTAAAAGTATAAGTATGTGGAACATGAAGTCACAAAGAGGCAAATATCACAAGTGAAGAATGCACAAGGTCAAGGCAAGGAAACATGCTCAAGACTAAAGTCAAAGATCACATCAAGCATATTCACAAGAACAAGATCGAAGACTCAAGCATAGATGCTAGGTTTAAGATTTTGTAAAAAGATGTGACCTCCCTTAGGGGGAGATTGTTGGAAATACGTTTTTCCCAATAAAGTCTCGGTCACATCATTATTAGCATAGATCACGAGTTATAGACTATTTAGAACTTTGTAACTTGGAGCGACCTCCCTTAGGGGGAGATTGTTGGAAATACGTTTTATGTATTTATGAAGGATCGGTCGCTCCAACTATAATTATGTAACGGGCTCGTGATCTATTTACTTATTGTATAGTCCATATAGCCCACATGTAGGGTGGGCTATATATAACCCCTCCTAGCATGTTAGGAGGGGGTTGTTGATTCCACATTTTTCACTTTAATCATATTTTCCATTTTACTTTCTCTCTCTAATTCTCTCCCTTCTCTCCTTTCTCTCTCTAATCCTTCATCTCATTTCTTCATTTCTTCTTTAATTATCAATCAATCAACCAACCTAATCCACCAAATCCATGATCTAGAATAGGCCATTAATTCCGTAGACCTTCAACACGTGTATAAGTATCGAATCACTGATTACGTACTGGGTTTTATGTCTCACCTTAGCTTACTTTGTATGTTTTAGGTCATGGTTTACTGTTTAAAGCCTTAAACTGTGTTTATCTTGTATTCTGATTAATCTGTTTAAGTATTACTGGTATTTCATGTATTATTATACTTACTGTGTAATAATAAGTAACTTTCCAAAAATAGCAGGTTTCCAAAAATAGAAAGTTTCCAAAAATAGAAAGTTTCCAAAAATAGAAAGTTACCAAAAATAGAAAGTTTCCAAAAATAGAAAGTTTCCAAAAATAGAAAGTTTCCAAAAATAGAAAGTTTCCAAAAATAGAAAGTTTCCTAAAATAGAATTTACTGCTTAAAATAGATTAGTTTCTAAAAATAGAAAGTTTCCAAAAATAGATCAGCTGCCTTAATTAAATAAGTTTCCATATATAGAAGGTTTCCATGATTAGATTAGCTGTCTGAAATAGATAGATTTCCATATATAGAAGGTTTCCATTAATAGATTAGTTGCTTTATTTAATTAAGTTTCTATAAATAGAAGTTTCCATATTTAGAATTAAGCTGGTTACATAAGCTAACATATAAGTCTAAGTGTTTATAAGCTTATTTCTTAAGTCATATGATATAGTGTATAGTTTAATTATTATTTCATGTATTTTAATTAAACTATAGGTTTAGCATTTTAATTAAAGTATAACATGTTTTAATTAAAATGGAATAAAATACTTAGGTTAAAATGTGTATTATTATGTATTAATAACATAACCTAAGTCATGTCTAAATTAATTAATTATAGGCATGTTTTAAATAATTAATTAATTATAACTTATAACATAAAATACTTAGGTTAAATTAATATCATGCTAAATTAATAATTAAAATAACCTAAGTCATGATTTAATTAATATCTCATGTTATTAATTAATTTATATCCTAAGTTCATAATTCATAAAAATTAACATGTAGCATAAATCATGATTTAACCAACGAACCATGAATCGGGCATGAACTCGACACCGTACCCCGAACCAAATCGGGGTTCCCCTTGGTTCCTTGCTGCCGTGGGACCCACACCACCAAACCGGGACCATATGGTCTCGGTGGTGGTTTCTAGGCCAAGCTGTGACCCCCTTGGGGCACGGTCTAGGCGTCGGCTAAACCAAACACCCGTAAAACACCCTTTTGATTTTACCTCTTAACCAAATACATGTTTATTTTATGTTTTTAAAATAGGTTTTAAAAACATCATGTTCTTAATCAATTTTACCAAATCAAATCAAAAGAAGGAATTAAAAAGAAAGGTTAAAAAGATATACCGAACGTGTGGATCAATAGAGGATGAACAAACACGAACACTTGTACAATATTCAAGATTAAAATCAACAAGAACACCCCCTCTTGGTGTGTTATAGGTGGCGGCCACAAAAGGAGAGGAAGAACAAAATTAGGGTTTTAATTGTTTTCAATAAAATGTGATAAATGAATGACTTTTTCCCTTAACCCCTTGTTTAGTAAAAAATGATGGGCTAGGCCCTTTTCTTGTCCCTAATTTCGTGGTTCATGGGGCCCACATGGAGTAACCCAAATGTTTTTCGTGTCTAAATAATAAGTGTGTTCTCGTGTTCGTGTTTTACGTGTTTTAATTAGTTAAGTGTTCATTCGTGTTTATTGATGTTCGTGTTTAGTGTGTTCTCGTTAAATATTTACCGTGCCTAATATATTTATACGTGCTCGTAATTATATTATATGTATTTACGTGATTATTTTAGTTCGTGTTTTAATGGTGATCATGATTTAATTATGTTCCCGTGAAATACTTATTAACTGCTTATCATGAGTTCGTACGTAAACGATACTTATCATGTTATACACGTATGTACTTACTTGATTAATAGCACATGAATGTGATCAATACTGAATAAGGTAAGTTTTAATCTAGGACGTACGATCTTAAGGGCACTATTCATGGTAAAAGCATGTGGGTTTTACAGTGCAAATATTGTAAAAAGTCAAGATCAAAGTCAAAATTGGTCAACTATCAAGTCAACAAAGTCAAAGGGTCAATCCTGCTCAAAGATGAAGTTTGGAGGACTTAAAGTGTCAAAGAAATAAAGTTACAAGCCTTTAATGCAATCTGCCAAAGTACAAGGGTTGAAACTGCCAATATTGGAAAGTTACACAAGTTTAATCCATGTGTACAAAGAATTGGCCAATGAGAGGAGAGTAAACAAATCACACGGATCACCAACTCAGCCTCATTTATTGCCCACTCAGCCGCCACATTAAATGAAAAAATCTCAACAGTATGATCCGTGTGACACTTATTCAGCCATTTACATGTTGACACGTGGCATCTTCTTCATCAAAAATATTTGCCAGGATCGCGTTTGAGCTACAATCCATTTCATGAAAAGATGTCAACACCAAAATTGATCATTTTGAAGAGACGAACACAATGGTACAAGTCAATTAACATGAAATCAACTATTGAAGAAAGGCCCAATTTGTGTTCATACTTGGAAGAGGAAATTTGCAGAATTGTCCACGTGGAGAGCTGGGATTGGTCCCAACACGTCACCAACCCCAACAAACTCCTCCTTCATGCCTATAAATAGATTGATTAGCCTTCATTTGTAACAATTAGCAATTTGTAGAAAAACACATACTTTTTTAATTCCTTTCCCTTTCCTCCATTTTTACCCTAGCTACTCAAGAGTCTGACAAACTCTTGAGTTAGTTAGTTAGTTACTTACCTTCTAACAACTTTGTAACCGTTCCATTAATAAAATTTGAATTCATCCTTTCCCGCCAAATCTGTTCTTCATATTACTGCTCATTTCCTGCTGCTATTGGATACTTGTGTTACTGCATTGTGTTTGTTATGATCATTCCTTGATCATAACTTACTTTGAAGAAGTTTGTTAGCTGTTTGAGAAGAATTCAGTTCAATCCATAGATTTTTGAAGATTTCAAGCATGTTGATGATTTCTGTTGATTTGTAGCTGAATTTGATTGATTGATTGTTGTCCTAGTGATAAGGTGGTGGTTATCACTAGGCTAAGAGAGCACAGCGCTCCTCTTCTTCCCAATGGATTACTTCAAAAGGTTTTAAAGCTCTCATTTTTGTTCCATTGAATTTGTCAAGTGCATGATACTTTTCATAGTGTAATCTTGATGTTTGCATGATAAAAGCTGTTTAGAGTTGCTGATTGCTTGATCTTTGATTGCTTGTAGTTTGTTTCTGTTTACTTGTTCTTAGATTTGGATTAAGTTCTAGCTTATTGCTTAATTCAGTCATTTTTATCCTTGTACTTTGATTGAAGTTCTAGTAGTGATAAGTACTTGCATACTTCTTTCAAACATTTCATTTTGATCACTGAGTCTGGTTTGCTATAGAATTTCATTCAGTTCAATTTCAAAATCAAATAGTCTTCACAAATTTTCATAAAAATCAGATAAAGGAGTGTTTGGGATTAGCTTATAAAGAGTTTTCAGGAATTGAGTCCTGGTGTTTTAAAGTTCATTTGCAGTCAATTGGTGATAATAAAGTGTTTCAAGTCATTTACAAGTCAATTTGAGAGTCAAACAGGCAAATGGCATTAAAAAGGTTTGGGTCAATTTCATTCAGTTTTATCATTTAGAACTTGTAATTTTCATTTGGCTAGAATTCATTCAATACTTGATGAAATTGTACCAAATTTGTTCTCAGTTGTAGCTAATATCATATAGATTCAGATTCCAAAAGCATTCAATACAGTTTTCAATATTCAAATAGGAATAAGCATAATTCAGATAAGTATAGTTAAGGCAAGTTTCTGTAAATTGAAACTGAAAATTTGAATCTCTTAATCCTTTTCATAAACATGGCCATTTTTCTTCACAAATCCACTTAAATCATAGAGTTACTTGATTTTTGAAAGTTTCAGCTTTTTGAAAAATAAGTTGGTCAACGCTTGGTCAACGATAAGCTCTTTTCAGCTTAATCCATTTTTCTAGCTTATTTCTGGATGAAAATTGTTCTAGTTTGATTTCCCGTTCATCACTTGAGTAGCTTAATCAGTTTCATTAAGAAAATCAAGTTGTGATTGTCTAGATTTTGCTGTAGCTTATTTTGGGCTTATTGATAAGTGCTCATTTGCTTATTTCACAACTTTAGCCAAAATCCTTTTACACACGTAGTTTATTTGGGAAAGCTCAAACGAGCTTATTTTCATGCTAAACCCGTTTTTGGCTTAAATAGTTTTAGAAATTGCAATCTAGTCCCTCTTGTTTTAAACAGCTTCTAAACTTGGCTAAACTTCAATGTTTTTAGGGTTTGTAAAGTTTTAAGTCCTTGCAGTTTTAAAAGTTGTTAATTTCAGTTAGCAAGTTGTTAAGTTTGTTACATTTTTGTTAGTTGGTTATAAGTTTTGCATATTTGATCCTTTTAGTTAACTGATTTACACTTTTAGTCCCTAGACTTGTTAGAATTTACATTTCAAGCATTTATCTTTCCTAGAATTTACATTTTCAGTCCTTTAAGTTTCATATTTTAAATTTTGAATTTTACTTGAATAAAAACTTGGTATTTGCAAGTTGTTTTACATATAAGTAGGTAATATTTTTCCGTTTTGCAAGGCTTTGTTAAATTAGCAAATAGAATATCCAAACAAGTTTAACAACCAAAAACAGTTAAAAACCCGATATTGGTTGGACTTTCTATTAGCAAGAACTGAGAAAAAACGAACTGCATTATACTCAATTTCAAATGGCGCCGCTGCCGGTTCTTTGACTACACGAGAGACTATCGATTGACGGTTTTCATTGGCTTTTGGGATCCGTTCACTTTGTGAACGTTATTTTTACGTATCATAAATCAAAAACAAATAAAAAAAAATCAAAAATATAAAAATATATAAAAACTAAAAAATTAACAACACAATTCTTTTCCTAAAGAATTGACAAAAAATAAAAAATCCAAAAAGCAATCTTTTTCCTAAGAGATTGCACCCAAAAATATATATTATTGGATTCTCTCGGTTTTTATGTACATATAGTGTTTTCTCTTAAAAAACTCATAAATACAAAAATATTTTCCATATATTATTATAAGTAAATACGTATACGTATAAGAACAACCAATCTACATATTCTCCATAAGTATTGCCGAGGCAATACACCGTGTTGAGGGGCGTTCCGGTCTTTGACACGTGTATCGATCAAACAAAATAAAGCAAGAATAGATAAATACTCTCAATAAGCAACAATTCAAAGAATACGAAAATTTAAGTGAATAGAAAGGCGATGTGCTATAAAATGCCATCTAAGGGTCAATAGGTACTTAAGTGCTTCGCGCCACCTAACCCCCCGTTCACTTGTAAGTATTCTAAGAAGGAAGGCTTCATTGGGGGTCTTGCACCCAAGTAGTACATACATATATTGTTATTTTCTTGTGGATATTTAATATTGAAACTCGAAGAGGATAATCCATTTCTCTTCAAAGTCACACGAGAGCTTCTCTCTCATTCCTCGTATTGAGTTGCATGCTGACTCGCGGGCGTGCACAAATACCGATTGGTGTACAACCTCTTCCTCCGAAAAGGAAGAACAAGAGAAAGAGTAAGACCACCATCGTCCACCAAGCCGATCACGAGAATCGTGCTTTGACTCCACCACGAGAAGCCATGGCTATTGATAATCGCTCTTTGTATGAACGTATGCAAATCAACATTCATGGATATGCTAGTGCTATTAAGATTCCTGACTTTCCCGCAAACACATTTGAGCTACATACATCTATGATCAATATGGTTTCACAATCACCTTTCTTTGGTAACAAGAATGAGGATCCTCATGCTCACCTTAAGAGATTCCTTTCTCTTTGCAATACCATTAAGCATAATGGGGTTCCACATGAGGTGATTAGGTTGATGTTAGTGTCATTTTCCTTAGAAGGAATTGCTAAGCATTGGTTAGACACCCAACCACCCGATAGTATCACCACATGGGATGGTTTCACCACTAAGTTTTTGAACAAGTTCTTTCCTCCACATAAGACTATGGCTTTGAGGACTTTAATTATGGGCTTTCAACAAAAACCTAGTCAATCCTTTAGTGATGCTTGGGAAGAGTATAGTGAGTTATTGAGGCGATGCCCTAATCATGGATTGGATCAAGTTCACCAAATCAACCTCTTCTATGATGGCCTTAAATCTCACCACCAAGATTCACTCAATGCTTCCGCAGGAGGGAATATTCTTCTTAAAACATATCAAGAGGCTTTGGACATCATTGAGACTAAAGCAATGGTTCAAACAAACAATCCATTTGAAGAAAAGGTTCATGTTATCCAAAACAATTCTCAAACTTCTTGTGACAACCAACTTCTTAAATTTCAACAAGAGATCCTTCAACAAGTCAAACAAGGACAACAAGAAATGACTCATGAGATAGTTCAAGCCTTTAAGACCGTTTCATTGAACAATTCTTCAAATAATGTGAATGCCATTGCCATTTCTTGTGTTACTTGTGGAGGTCCCCATTCTTATGAACAATGTGATAAGGTGCAAGGGTATCAAGGGGAATGCTATGCTTACCAAGAGGAACATCGTGAACACTTCAAGCCTAATATCAATCCAAATAACCTTTCTTACAAGTCCCAAAACTACCTTACTCCACCCGGATTCCCACCCCAACCACCCACCCAAATTAAACAAAATCCTCCTCAAATTTTACCAAGGAATCAAGGGCAAAGACCACCATACCAAGGAAATAACTACAAGGCACCCAATCAATTTCAACCTCAAGAAAATACCTTTTATCCACCAAATCAAGGATTTAATGCTCAACCTTTACCTTTCCAACCTCAAGGTTTTCAAGGTTATGTGCCACAAGAGTATAACACAATGGATCTCTTGTAAAAAATGAATCAAGAGAATGAAAGGAAGTTCCAAGCTATGGAGAAGAAAATGAATGACCAATTCAATAGGGTTTTAGTGGTATTAAATCAAAGACCACAAGGGGCTTTACCTTCCAACACACAAACGAACCCACGGGCCAATGTCAATGCTATTACAACAAGGAGTGGAACAACAACAAAGGACCCTTCACCTCCTAAACCTACTATTGTTCAACCCACTTGTGCTCCTGTTTGTGACAAGCCCTCTACCTCTACTTCACTTCCTCAAAATGCTCCCATTTCTCCAAGTTCAAAGCCTACTCATGAAGCACTCAATAAGGAAAATCCTTCATCCACACCTCAACCACAACCAAAACCAAGTCTTCCTTATCCCTTAAGATTGAGAAAAGAAAAGCTTAAGAACAAGGATGATATCCAATTTTCTAACTTTTTGAGGATGTTCAAGCAACTTAACATCAATATCTCCTTTGCGGAAGCCTTAGCCAATATGCCTAAGTTTGCTAAGATGATTAAGGACTTGCTTTCTAACAAGGAAAGATTGGTGGATCTGCCTAATGCTTCTTTGAATGAAAATTGCTCCGCGGTTTTGCTTAAGAAGTTGCCTACTAAGCTTGGAGATCCAGGGAGGTTTTTGATTCCTTGCAATTTCCCGGGGGTGGAAAATTGTATGGCTTTAGCGGATTTAGGAGCAAGCATAAATCTTATGCCATTATCGGTTTGGAAGAGACTTTCACTTCCCGAGCTCACTCCTACTAAGATGACTCTTGAGTTGGCCAACCGTACTATAGCTTATCCGGTGGGAATTGCGGAGGATGTTTTTGTTGGGGTTGATAGATTTACATTTCCCGCGGATTTTGTAGTGGTTGATTATGATATGGATCCTAGAGTGCCTTTGATTGTTGGTAGGCCATTTTTGAGAACGGGTCGTACTTTAATCGATGTGGCGGAAGGAGAACTTACAATGCGGGTAGGAGATGAGAGAGTGGTGTTTAACATGGGGAAGTTGTCCAAAAAGTCTAATGAGCCCGAAGCGGTAAAACATATTGATGTTGTGCATGAGGAGGAAACACAAGATGATCTTCTTGATGAAGTTTGTGATGAGTACTTTTATGAAGCTTGCTCAAGTGGAGACTATGATTTCCCTCATATTGAGACCATTGCTTCCATTACTTCCTTCTTGGATTTTCATGAACCTCAAGAGCTAAACTTTAGTGAAATCCCATATGACAATCCACTTTTCCACAATGATAATCTTAATCATGAGGACTTAAGTGATGAGGACTTTTTTCTTTGTGATTCACCAACATATGATGACTATAGTGATGATGAGCTTTCTACTTGTGACTCTCCATTTGTTGATGATCATACTTCCTTTGGTTTTGAGGGATCACCAATTTTTGATAGTCCAATCTATGATGTTTATGGTGATGAGGAGGATTCTATAATGGATGAGAGTGATGAGTTTTTAGTGGAGGATATATCTTTTGAGTATACTCTTGGTTACCTTGATGAGGAGGGGGACATACTCTATTTAGAATCCCTATTGAATGAAGATCCTTCACCTTTTTCCTTGCCTATTTCACCTTTTCAAAGTGATAAAGGAAAACAAGTCATGATAGTTCCTTCCAAGAGCTTGTTGTTACCCATGCCTTCACAACCTTTCTCTCACAATGTGATTTACAAAGAAGAATCTTCTAAGGCAACCAACACTTATTGTTTTCCCATCAAGGAACGGATTTTTGATCCTGGCATAGAGCTTGCTAAACCATCTCAGTATCCGCCTGATGCAACAAAAGGAAACCTTGTGAAAGATTTGAGAGCTTTACACTATCACCTTGGGAAGAACATATGGGAAACCATTTTAGAGAACTACACCTCATTCTTTTCACCATTGCTTGGGAAGCTAGTTGTTGAATTGTGTTATAAGTGGGAGGGTAATTATGTATTTGATCCTGGGGGATATTTATGGAGTTTTGATAAATGAACAATTGTTTTACCTCATCATGGAGATTTTTCTTAAAAAAGGGCAAAATTTTTCTTCTCCATGATAGGTTTTAGACACTTTTAAGTGTGGGACGAGTCGAGCTAGAGACTCATTAACTCAAGCATCGTATAACTAGGTTTAGAGTGTTGTAGGTTAGAAATAAAGGTATAGACTTGGAGATAAGTGTAGGGGAGACCTTCTTTTGTCTTCATGATTATTTGTAGGGTTGCTCACTCATCTCATGCTTTGGAGCTTATGGAGGAGGCCCTTGTATCCGGTTCACTTCGTCACTTTAGTGATTTTTCATTAACACCTTGTGCTTAAACATGATTTCACTAATAGTTGTCCTTTCCTTAACTTGGGATAAGCAAAGTCTATTCATTGTCATAAGTGTAGGGGAAGTTTTTATACTTCCATACTCTTAAACATTGAGGACAATGTTTAGCTTAAGTGTAGGGGGGTCTTCTATCGAAGTGACCTTACCTAGAACTTGTCATTGTCTTGCATGATAACATGGAAAATTGAATTTTCAACATTTTTCAAATTTTTGATCTACTTTGGCCAACAAAAATATGCATTCATAATTTTTGCATCAATCATTTTTCATTTGCATAACACATTTGCATTGTATATATTTCTTCTCTTATTTTTCATCAAAAATATATAAAAAAAAAATATATAATAAAACATGGTTTAACAAATTAGACTTCTTTGACATATTAGGCCCGCCATGGATATTTTGACTCAACCCGAGTTTGCTTATCTTAGCACTCTCTAGCTAGTATCCTTAACCATGTAGTCCTTCATTGGTCTATTAGGCTAAGCATCCACCAATTTCATTATTTGAAATTTTAAATTTGTGGAGAATGGGAAATGATAGAGTTGAAGCAAGTGTAAAAGGGCTAGATAGACTTCATGATAATTACTTGTGGCTAAACCCTTCTCTTCTTTACCTCTAATTTCTTCGCATGTATATAATTGTTAATAAATAATCAAGTACGGTTTTAATTGGTTTGTAATCTCTTATGCATTTTTGGCTAATCATTTATGGTTGATATGAGTACGTCTTAAGATTCTAAGTTAGCACGTTTTATGTGTACTAGACTTATGTCATGCTCCATATTTAGCGGGTGTTTTTCCTTTTCTTCTTTTCAAATTTCTTTGTGAGGAATAAAGAAAAATAAGAGCGGCTTATGAAAAAAATAAGTGGCTAGAAAAAAAAAGAAAAGAAAAAGAAAGAAAAAGAAAGAAAAAGAAAAAAATAATGCAAGACTCCCAAGAGGGGCAGTGTGGTGTTAATTATAGTGACTATTGAGTTCCAATATTACCTTGACGGGTTGCGGGGATTCAATAGATTGCTCCAATCCAATATTGCCTTGACGGGTTGCGGGGTTGAAGATCCAAAGTCTCAAAAAGATGGCGGATGTAAATTATTGCGTGAGTTTTATTTTTCTTTCCTTAGCGAGTGTGTAGCTACTTATGAAAGCATGACATGAGGATTTTACACATAAGGCGAATGACTTATTACTCTTAAAACGGACTTATATTAATTGTGAGCGGTTTTTCAAGTAATGGATGAGAGGATTACTTAGGATTAAAACCGTGCTTCCTTATTTTTGGATTTTACATTTCTTATATTTCCCACTTGAATAATGACAATTTGCCCACAAGCAATTTGCTCAAATAATAACCGGTTCCACATTTAATTGTCATGAATAAGTTGATGCACTTTTTACTTGTGAATGCAATGATCCCATTTTTAAGCTTGGTATGGGGAAAGTGAAACTTGAGGGTGATAAATGTCCATGGTACCCAAGCCCTAATCTAAGCCATTGAATTCTTTATGAGTTATTTCCATCAAAACCATTTCAAGAAAAATCAAAAAGAAATAGATAGAATTGTATTTTGTTCATTGCATTATTAAAAGTCAAAATCATGCATCATTTAGTTTAGAGTAGTGTAGATGCATCTCATATGGCCAAGGTGGATTAATTATGAGGGAAATGTAAATTTGAGCTTTAATATATAATATTGCATGAGGACATGACAATGTTCAAGTGTAGGGGATTTTGATATGAGCTTAAACTCATATCCTTTTATCAACAAATAACCCTAAAACATGAAGCAAAATACCAATTTATCTTGGAAAAAACAGTGTTATGTGGTATGTTTGTGTTTGTGTACACTTGTGTAGGTAAAAGGATACATTTTCAAGCAAACAAAGAAAAATCAAGCTCAAATGGATGAAAAAGACAAAGAAGGATCAAAAGTGACAAGACTTTGAAGTACAAGGACCTATCTTGACAAACTGCCAAAGTTGAAGGACTAAAGTGCAAATATTGTAAAAAGTCAAGATCAAAGTCAAAATTGGTCAACTATCAAGTCAACAAAGTCAAAGGGTCAATCCTGCTCAAAGATGAAGTTTGGAGGACTTAAAGTGTCAAAGAAATAAAGTTACAATCCTTTAATGCAATCTGCCAAAGTACAAGGGTTGAAACTGCCAATATTGGAAAGTTACACAAGTTTAATCCATGTGTACAAAGAATTAGCCAATGAGATTAGAGTAAACAAATCACACGAATCACCAACTCAGCCTCATTTATTGCCCACTCAGCCGCCACATTAAATGAAAAAATCTCAACAGTATGATCCGTGTGACACTTATTCAACCATTTACATGTTGTCACGTGGCATCTTCTTCATCAAAAATATTTGCCAGGATCGCGTTTGAGCTACAATCCATTTCATGAAAAGATGTCAACACCAAAATTGATCATTTTGATGAGACGAACACAATGGTACAAGTCAATTAACATGAAATCAACTATTGAAGAAAGGCCCAATTTGTGTTCATACTTGGAAGAGGAAATTTGCAGAATTGTCCACATGGAGAGCTGGGATTGGTCCCAACACGTCACCAACCCCAACAAACTCCTCCTTCATGCCTATAAATAGATTGATTAGCCTTCATTTGTAACAGTTAGCAATTTGTAGAAAAACACATAGTTTTTTAATTCCTTTCCCTTTCCTCCATTTTTACCCTAGCTACTCAAGAGTCTGACAAACTCTTGAGTTAGTTAGTTAGTTACTTACCTTCTAACAACTTTGTAACCGTTTTCCATTAATAAAATTTGAATTCATCCTTTCCCGCCAAATCTGTTCTTCATATTACTGCTCATTTCCTGCTGCTATTGGATACTTGTGTTACTGCATTGTGTTTGTTATGATCATTCCTTGATCATAACTTACTTTGAAGAAGTTTGTTAGCTGTTTGAGAAGAATTCAGTTCAATCCATAGATTTTTGAAGATTTCAAGCATGTTGATGATTTCTGTTGATTTGTAGCTGAATTTGATTGATTGATTGTTGTCCTAGTGATAAGGTGGTGGTTATCACTAGGCTAAGAGAGCACAGCGCTCCTCTTCTTCCCAATGGATTACTTCAAAAGGTTTTAAAGCTCTCATTTTTGTTCCACTGAATTTGTCAAGTGCATGATACTTTTCATAGTGTAATCTTGATGCTTGCATGATAAAATCTGTTTAGAGTTACTGATTGCTTGATCTTTGATTGCTTGTAGTTTGTTTCTGTTTACTTGTTCTTAGATTTGGATTAAGTTCTATCTTATTGCTTAATTCAGTCATTTTTAGCCTTGTACTTTGATTGAAGTTCTAGTAGTGATAAGTACTTGCATACTTCTTTCAAACATTTCATTTTGATCACTGAGTCTGGTTTGCTATAGAATTTCATTCAGTTCAATTTCAAAATCAAATAGTCTTCACAAATTTTCATAAAAATCAGATAAAGGAGTGTTTGGGATTAGCTTATAAAGAGTTTTCAGGAATTGAGTCCTGGTGTTTTAAAGTTCATTTGCAGTCAATTGGTGATAATAAAGTGTTTCAAGTCATTTACAAGTCAATTTGAGAGTCAAACAGGCAAATGGCATTAAAAAGGTTTGGGTCAATTTCATTCAGTTTTGTCATTTAGAACTTGTAGTTTTCATTTGGCTAGAATTCATTCAATACTTGATGAAATTGTACCAAATTCGTTCTCAGTTGTAGCTAATATCATATAGATTCAGATTCCAAAAGCATTCAATACAGTTTTCAATATTCAAATAGGAATAAGCATAATTCAGATAAGTATAGTTAAGGCAAGTTTTTGTAAATTGAAACTGAAAATTTGAATCTCTTAATCCTTTTCATAAACATGGCCATTTTTCTTCACAAATCCACTTAAATCATAGAGTTACTTGATTTTTGAAAGTTTCAGCTTTTTGAAAAATAAGTTGGTCAACGATAAGCTCTTTTCAGCTTAATCCATTTTTCTAGCTTATTTCTGGATGAAAATTGTTCTAGTTTGATTTCCCGTTCATCACTTGAGTAGCTTAATCAGTTTCATTAAGAAAATCAAGTTGTGATTGTCTAGATTTTGCTGTAGCTTATTTTGGGCTTATTGATAAGTGCTCATTTGCTTATTTCACAACTTTAGCCAAAATCCTTTTACACACGTAGTTTATTTGGGATTTAAAACGTTTTGCGACTTGTCTCGTTGAATTTGGTTCAGTAATAAGCTCAAACGAGCTTATTTTCATGCTAAACCCGTTTTTGGCTTAAATAGTTTTAGAAATTACAATCTAGTACCTCTTGTTTTAAACAGCTTCTAAACTTGGCTAAACTTCAATGTTTTTAGGGTTTGCAAAGTTTTAAGTCCTTGCAGTTTTAAAAGTTGTTAATTTCAGTTAGCAAGTTGTTAAGTTTGTTACATTTTAGTTAGTTGGTTATAAGTTTTGCATATTTGATCCTTTTAGTTAACTGATTTACACTTTTAGTCCCTAGACTTGTTAGAATTTACATTTCAAGCATTTATCTTTCCTAGAATTTACATTTTCAGTCCTTTAAGTTTCATATTTTAAATTTTGAATTTTACTTGAATAAAAACTTGGTATTTGCAAGTTGTTTTACATATAAGTAGGTAATATTTTTCCGTTTTGCAAGGCTTTGTTGAATTAGCAAATAGAATATCCAAATAAGTTTAACAACCAAAAACAGTTAAAAACCCGATATTGGTTGGACTTTCTATTAGCAAGAACTGAGAAAAAACGAACTGCATTATACTCAATTTCATCGCCCATATTTCTCCGTCATCCTTCTGAGCTTCCTTGATCTTAGATAGTAACTCGGGTTCTACTCTAAGATTAGCCCAGTAACCGTGTTGTCCACGTACCATGATCTCGATGTCTAGTCGCTCCAAGTCTCTTATGATTTCCTCTTTGATTCTAATACTGTTGATCATTCCGGACTTCCTGCTAAGGGCATCTGCTACTACATTTGCCTTTCCGGGATGATACTGAAGATTAATGTCATAATCCTTCAACAGCTCTAACCATCTCCTCTGCCTCATGTTCAATTCACGTTGAGTGAAGATATACTTCAAGCTCTTGTGGTCCGTGAAAATGTCACATGATTCTCCATATAAGTAGTGTCTCCATATCTTCAGTGCAAACACAACTGCAGCAAGTTCTAGATCGTGCATGGGGTAATTCTCTTCATAAGGCTTAAGTTGCCGTGAAGCGTACGCGATCACTTTCCCATGTTGCATGAGAACACAGCCAAGTCCCTTCCCCGATGCATCGCTGTAGATTTGAAATCCACCCGTACCAGATGGTAGAGTAAGAATAGGTGCAGATACTAGCTTCTGCTTCAGGTCTTCAAAGCTCTTCTCTCGATCTTCAGTCCAGACGAATTTCTCCCCTTTCCGCATCAGTTTGGTCAATGGTAGTGCTAAGCGGGAAAAGTTCTCCATGAACCTACGGTAATAGCCAGCTAAGCCTAAGAAACTGCGGACTTCCGTTGCTGATGTCGGCCTCGGCCACTTAGTGATGGCCTCAACCTTCGCTGGATCCATAGTGATTCCTTCTGCTGATACAATGTGACCTAAGAATGCCACCTTGTCTAACCAGAACTCACACTTGGAGAATTTAGCATACAGCTGCTTCTGGCGAAGAATCTGTAGTACTGTACGAAGTGGTCTTCGTGTTCCTCCTTGGACTTAGAGAAAATCAGGATGTCATCGATGAAAACAATGATGAATTTGTCCAGAAATTCATGGAAGATTCTGTTCATCAGATCCATGAACACTGCTGGAGCATTTGTCAGGCCAAACGACATAACTACAAACTCGTAGTGGCCATAACGAGTACGAAAGGCAGTCTTAGCGATATCCTGCTCCTTGACTCGTAACTGATGATAGCCTGACCTAAGATCGATATTGGAGAAGTGTTTGGCCCCTTGGAGTTGGTCAAACAGATCGTCAATGCGTGGCAGTGGATATCTATTCCGAATAGTAATCTTGTTGAGCTCGCGATAGTCTATGCAAAGACGCATACTGCCGTCCTTCTTCTTAACAAACAAAACCGGTGCGCCCCATAGAGATGCGCTCGGTCGAATGAAACCTCATTCGAGAAGTTCTTGCAGTTGATCCTTCAGCTCCTTCAGCTCTATGGGAGCCATGCGATAAGGAGCCTTGGAGATTGGTTCAGCTCCTGGAACCAGCTCGATACTGAATTCCACTTCTCGTGCAGGTGGTATGCCCGGAAGTTCTGCTGGAAACACGTCTTGGAATTCCGACACTATAGGTTGATCCTGAATCGATGGAGATTCAGCATCCATGTCGTGAACCGTAGCTAGATAACCCTCGCAGCCATGTGACAGTAGTGCACGCGCTTGCAGGGTGGATATGATTTGTACAGACCGTCCGGGTATGAACCCATTATGGATGTACTCTGGTGCATTGACATCACCGAAGATAACTCGATATGAATGGCAGTCTATGGTAGCATGATATTTGGATAGCCAATCCATGCCCAAAATCATGTCGAAGTCATTCATGTCCAGCGGAAGTGCGTCGACAGGTCGAACCTTATCATCAAATTCTAGGGGAAGACTCTTGTATACATGAGTGATTAATACCGAGTCCCTCAAAGGCGTGGAAATAGTAAGCCTATTTTCTAGTGGCAAGGGAGGCATCCTAATGTTCTTAGCATAAGCAGTAGAAATAACTGAGTGAGTAGCACCCGTATCGAAAAGAACACATGCAGCGCGACCATACATATACAAGATTCTAGTGATGGTACCTGTAGACTTGTTGGACTGGTCTCGAGATGTCGTGTAGACACGCCCGGCAGTAGGAGGCGGCTTGGTATCAGCATGTCCCGATGTACCCTCCATCTCGCCCTTACGGCAATCCTTCATAATATGGCCAGGAAAACCACACTTGAAGCACGCATCAGTATTACGGCGACATGGTCCTGGGTGCCTACGGTGGCAAGTAGAGGAAAGAGGATGAGTGTATCCTCCAGCAGGTGCTCTGGCTGGCTGAGGACCTGATAAAACATTTTACATGAGACATAATAGTTGGGTACAAAGGACAAAGCGGATAATCGTAAGATTGAATACCAGTGATAGCTGGACGGCTAGGCTGCGAACCTCTCTGGTTCTGGTCCCTACCGTTTCCATGGTTCCTGGTAGAAGTTTGCTAAAGTGTCAGAATATGAGTTTTAACATAAAACATAAGAAATTTCGTAAGTATTAGGACCTGCTGTTGCTGGATTGCCCGGCGTTGTTACGGTAATTGTCATTACCGCCACGCCTATCCGTAGCAGATCGGTCATTAGTCTGACCATTTCCCTTGGGCTGATTAGGCTGCTGCTGAGTAGCCGGCTGAGACCGGTCCCCAGTTTTCTGCCTGGAAGATACATTTAAAGAGATGAATAATTGACATATGGAAGATATACGGATTGATCACCGCTTGATTATGAAGGTTTTACCTCTTGTCGGGTCTTTCAGCTTCCCCGAACTCATCCCTCTCCTGCAGCATCTCCAGTCTACGTGCTGCATCTGCTACTTGTGCTACCGTATCCAACGGAGCGCCTGACAAGTTATTTGCAATCCTTGGATTTAGATCCCAACGAAAATGTATTGCTTGTTCTTCAGTGGTGCCCACAGCTGCTCTCAGGACACCAGTATAGCGAAGGAAACGCTGCATGAAGTCATTGTTGTCTTCGTCAGGTCGCTGTCTGATGCTATAGTATTCCCTCATGAGTCGATTCCTTCCTTCCATGGGGAAGATGTTGGGCGGAGGAGGATAACCTTCATTATGAAGAAGAGCATCTTGCATCTCTGCATCAGCAGCTGCAAATATTGCCCAAATGTCGTTTGCGTTTGCCATCTGACAGTATGACATAAAACATATGATTAACAGTTCAAAACATAAAATATAAAATAAGTACATGAAAAAAATTTCTACTAAAAAATTTCACGAGAAAAATTTTATGCAAGAAAATTTTTGTATGAATGCATGATGCAGTTTTATGAAAACTTTGGATGCTCGAGAGTGAATGCCCAGTTCACTCAAAACAAAAGACATATCGAGGGGACGCCTATGGGTCGGTCCCAAATCTAAAAGTTTTGATAAAACACATGCGACTAAATAGGGCCAGTCCTGTACCAACCATTACTTAGTCAAAAACCCTGTAACAATGACATACATATGTATGCTTAAAAATGATGAATGCATGAAAACAACTGTCAGTTCTAGGAAGACCGTAGTGACTACTGATAGGTGTGAAAACACCCATCCTTTTTACCACTTAATTGCAATAATAACCGAGCCAAAACGTGTATTTTATGTCATTTATGTCGGAATTATGCGTGGTTTGTGTTTTTGTTGTGATTTAGGACGAAAAGGTGAAAAGTGGAGAAAACACGGCATTCACGGGCTTTTATCGAAGAAAAAGACGAAAGACGAAGTCGAAAGATCAAAAGTGGAAAAAGAACGGAAGTTCAAGACCAATTCTGAAGATTTATCGAAGAAAAAGTCAAAGACGGAAGTTTACTAAAAAGCCGAAGAACTCAAGTCTTATTTATGAAGAAAATACAAGACGAGTTTGAAGAAATCCCAAGACAAAGTCCAAGTATTAAGAAGACTAACAAAAGATTAAAGAGATCAAGGACCTAAGTTTTCAATTAAGAGAAAGAAGAAAGAGGGAGGAAGCTTCCTAAGCTCCTCCCTAATCTCCCTATAAATAGCAACCAACCTCATTTGTTTAGGGTTGTTGGTGGCTTGACAAACCACTCTTCCACCATTTTCATTTCTTGTCATTTTATTTCTCGCACTTTAATTAATTGTTATGCACGTTTAATCATTTAATTTCCAAGTAAGTTTTCATTCATTGTTCTTTAATCTTTGCTTTTCTCATCTTAATCTTTCATCTTCCTTTCTTGATTCTTGTTTACTTTTGGTGCGAATTACTTATGATCTGTGTTGTTCATTTATGTGTTCGTGCTTAAAAAGTTTATGTTTTTATTGTTTGATCCAAAAAGTTGTTTGATTTCGAGTTAGATAAGTTGATAAGTGCTTATTTGATTAGGTTAATCTTTGGTTCGGTTTAGTTTGGTGTTAAGCTTGTCAAAATAGCTTATTTCATTAGCTTATAACCGCATTCCATAAATCTAGGAAAGGGTTTAAACCCCTTTCCGATTGATCTATTCCGACCGGCCCTCCCCTCTTTCCGATTGAACCCAATCGGAAAAGGGTTTTACACATTCCAATCTGTCCCTTTTCGAGTATTCCGATCTGGAGTTTTTGCAGCTCATTCCGATTGTGGATATTTTACTGCATTCCGATTGGTGCATTATTGTTAAACATTCCGATCGGGATTATTTCCCAATATTCCGATCATGGTATTTTCTAAGCATTCCGATCAGCACTTTATCCTTTATTCCGATTACTATGTTCTTCCAACTTTCCGATCATCCGATCGGAATACATTCCGATCGGGTGGATTTGGTTGTTTTAATGCTTTGTTCTAGTTAAAAGGTTAATGTTTATCGTTTTATTTTTAAGTTCGTCTTTAATTTCGTTTTTGCATTTTTATTTATTTGTCACTTTACTTTTTGTTAAGTTTTAATTTTACGTTATTTAATTTCTCGTCACTTACTTTCAAAGTTTTAAATATTGCACTGTTTTACGTTTCAACTAGTTTTAGTTTTAAATTTCCGTCCTTTACTATTAAGTCTTGCACATTTATTTTACCAAAACCAAAAATATTTGTTTCACCAAGAACAACTAATCTCTTACAATTAACCGGAAATCAATTCGAGAAGATACCGAGAAACGAACTTTTTCAACTAGAAAAATCTTTATATAAAATGGCGCCGCTGCCGGCTCTTTTCGTGAGGATCGAAAGTTTTTTGTGAGAGAAGCGTTGGCTTTTGGGATCCGTTCACTCGTGAACGTTATTTTTCGTGTCAAATATTTTCAAAAATCCATAAACATTTGAAAAATCTTTAAAAAGCAATTCTTTTTCAAAGTTTTGCACCAAAAATATTCTTCTTGCTTATCTATCTTTCTTGATGGATTTTTATGTCCATTGCGTCGGGTGTGGGAGACGATTGTACGGGAACGACTCTTGTCAATGGTGTACATGTGAGCGGTGCGGAAACGATATTAAAGATACACAATTAATACCAGGATTTTGTCCTTTGTGCCATTCGCTTAATTCGTCCTTTTTGAACCCACCTACTCTTTCCCCGTGCATCTATTGTGGAAGCGATTCTCATTGGCATGTTTCGTGTCCGGTTCAATACCCGTCTGTTCACGGGCAAGAACCGGGGTACAATTATGACAATGATAATAGCTATCCACAAGACGCACCCAATCTTTCTCCTTACCCATTTTGCAACAATTGTGGGGGTCCTCATGATTCTTCTTATTGTCAACCAATGAATTACTATGAGCAAAATCCGTGTCCTCAACTTTCTTCACCAATGGATTATTATGAACCAAACCCGGTTTCTAATTCTTCTCCACCGATGAACTACTATGAGCCACAACCATGCTATAATTCAGGTTTTCAACATTTTGAACCCCTACAACACATCATCGATCCTCAACCCTCCTTCGAACAATTGAGCTCCAATGAACAACGGGACAATCTGGTTAAGCAAGTTCAACAAATTCAAGAATCTTGGAACAAGTTCATCGAAAAATTTCGAGAGGATCAACGACAGGAGCAAATATCGAATATCGAGACTTATACTCCTCCTCCGGTGTATCCATACTATTACGATGATGCTGACGATGAGCCTATTATTTCTTGGAATGATCTTACTGCTCAATGTCCTAGCGCTATTGTCATCCCTCCTCTCAATATCCCTAACATGTCGAAGGAGTGCGATACATTGAATGAGCTTAGTGATGTTGGTCTTGATAAAGTGTTTGATGATGAGGTTTGTGACATACCAGCTGCTATGGAGCCTGAGGACGACATTGCTCTTACGAAAGAAGTCGATCCTAGTGATGACGATTCTTCTCTCTGCTATGAGAATTTCACTTTCGAAATTTCTCAATCTCCACCGGGAGATGCGGGTGATGACGATTTATTCTCTCCGGTTTACGAGAAGTTCATCGATGAACATGATCTTGTGGATAAGGTGGAAGACGTGCTTCTTCGCGATAGATTACGGAAAGTGCACCTTCTTATTGCTCAAATCGAAGCGTTGACTTCTCCTCCTCTTTCCGCGTCTTTGCCTCCATCTATTCCTCCCGTTGAAGATAATGACCCATTGCTGGAAGAAATCGACATTCACTCCATACCACCAGGTAATGATGACGATGATTTGGAGGGGGACATTATTTTTGATAATTTGCTGCAGGAAAGTATTGACCCAAGTCCCCCTCCCGAGCACCTTTCATCCTCCCCTTTAGCCACTATCACGGAGGATGAGTGCTTTGACCCGGGAGGTGACATTGATTATGCTATGATTGATAACAATACGGCTTTGCCGTTTGCTCAGCATCTATTGTCTTTGGGGGAGGACAATGTGCTTACCTTACCCAACCCACCTCCCGTGGATCTTGAATTCACATACTTCTCGTATGTCGAAAGGGTTTTTCTCCCATTCAAGACTTATCCCCCCGCCTCTCCTTTGTTGATGTCAACCGGGAACGAGGACAAGGTCTTTGATCCTGGTATTGCATTCGAGGCTTCCCCATGGACCATTTAATTCGGGGACGAGTCAGGCTCGTGACTCGGTCAACAAAAACAAGCGCTTTTTGGGAGGCAACCCAATTATCTATCTTTACCTGTTTTCACCATAAGTGTAGGGGGGAGCCCCGTGGTGTTTCTTGCTTTCTTTCTTATCATATGCAGGGATTAGAGCTTCAAAGACACACTCTTGATGACTTTTGACGAACCGTGATTCCGTGTTCCCTTCTTCCCGGTTCTATCCTAAACTCTTTTCGATTCACTATTTTATATTTTCTCAATATTAAAATAGGAATCTCTTTAGTTGTCTTTTCCTTAGCGAGATTTAAACAACGTGCACAATGTCCTAAGTGTAGGGGAGTTTACTCCCACATGCTTAAACATTGAGGACAATGTTTATCTTAAGTGTAGGGGGGACTTCTATCGAAGTTAAGTGGTCTTTTCCTTGTATTTGTCCTCATTTTAACCGGAAAATCAATTTTTCGACATTTTTCAAAATTTTTGATCTATATTGGCCTATTAGTTTTTCCCTTTTGTATAGTTATTTTCTTTCTTTGCTAGAATAAATCTTTGAATAAGTGGTTTTAGTTCTCAAACGTTGTGAATCTTTTGACTCAATCCGAGTTTACTCTAGCTAGTATCCTTAACATGTTTAAGTCAAGTTTTGCTAGGCTTTTATATAGGGAGCTATAAAACGCGAAAGTCTTAACTCTCACGGGTTAAGAACAAGAACTTTTCGCAAGTTCCTATAATTGATCCTAGAGAGTCGTTTATCAAGGGAACTTTAAAACGCGATTTCTAAACTTGAAAAAGTCTAAGAATTTGCAAGATCCTATAGGCGATTCGAAAACCCAAAACTTTGATTTAATAGGCTAAGCATCCACGAGTCTCATTACTTGAGATTTTAAATTGTGGAGAACGAGAGATGATAGAGCCAATTATAAGTCCGGTATTCTTTCGTGAATTTATGTGAGTTAATTATAAGCCTATTCTCCCTCCGCTTGTTAATAAATTTATCTGCTAATAAATAAGGTTGTACGATTTAAAAGGTTACTTAGCTTCTAGCCCCAGATCGTTTAAAAGTTGCTCGGTACGGATTAGAGTTCATAGCCAAGGCATAACTTTTTGAAGCGGGATGCGAAGATTGGCGAGTCCGAAAAGGCCCTAACAAGGCATGAGGGCTACATTTTGTTGCTAAAGATCCAAAAGTGATGTGAAGAATCATTTATCGAAAATCAATATGAAGGATCGAGACACACGACGAAAAGCAAGAACTCCCCAAAAGTCATGGAGAAGTCTATCCGAAAAGACCCTAACAAGGTATGAGGATAAATAGATCCAAGTCCTAAAAGGAGGCGGATCGTTGTAAATCAAAGTCCAAAATAAAGATTGGAGAAAAATGAAGAAGTCGTGGTAAAAAGATGAAGAATCTCTCAAAACTTCAAGTGAAGAAACTCCTATTATGAAGAGAAGACCATTATTTCAAGAACGTCTCTCAAAGATTCGAAGTATGAAGTCGCTGCCAAATATCGGTCCGAGAAAGGTCTCAAATCGCGAAGCGAGTTATGCCAAGATATGAACTTTATGAGGTCCCGAGAAGCAGTTTTAAAAGATTTGGTCCTTTAACTAACTATTGATTAAATCGTTCACTTTATTTTCGGACTAAACAACTATCGAAATAAGTCAAAAATGCATCCTCGTGATCATTCAAGACAACAATAAAATAAAAGAGATACCCATAGGAATAAGGGAGTCTAAGTGAATAATTGGCCCACATGAGTTCGTGTTAGTTTGCTAACTTATAATAACAATGATCTCGTTTTTAAGCTTGGTATGGGGAACGTGAAACTTGAGGATGATGATCATTCACGACATTTTCAAAACCCAAGGTATGTTTTTGATTTCTTTACTTTGTATGTTTATAATTTTCTATTTCTTTAATAAAGGCCAATGTGGATTGATTATGATGGAAAATGTAATCTTGCTTTGTAACTAATGCATTGCATGGGGACATTGCAATGGTTAAGTGTAGGGGATTTGATAGGTGTGAAAACACCCATCCTTTTTACCACTTAATTGCAATAATAACCGAGCCAAAACGTGTATTTTATGTCATTTATGTCGGAATTATGCGTGGTTTGTGTTTTTGTTGTGATTTAGGACGAAAAGGTGAATAGTGGAGAAAACACGGCATTCACGGGCTTTTATCGAAGAAAAAGACGAAAGACGAAGTCGAAAGATCAAAAGTGGAAAAAGAACGGAAGTTCAAGACCACTTCTGAAGATTTATCGAAGAAAAAGTCAAAGACGGAAGTTTACTAAAAAGCCGAAGAACTCAAGTCTTATTTATGAAGAAAATACAAGACGAGTTTGAAGAAATCCCAAGACAAAGTCCAAGTATTAAGAAGACTAACAAAAGATTAAAGAGATCAAGGACCTAAGTTTGCAATTAAGAGAAAGAAGAAAGAGGGAGGAAGCTTCCTAAGCTCCTCCCTAATCTCCCTATAAATAGCAACCAACCTCATTTGTTTAGGGTTGTTGGTGGCTTGACAAACCACTCTTCCACCATTTTCATTTCTTGTCATTTTATTTCTCACACTTTAATTAATTGTTATGCACGTTTAATCATTTAATTTCCAAGTAAGTTTTCATTCATTGTTCTTTAATCTTTGCTTTTCTCATCTTAATCTTTCATCTTCCTTTCTTGATTCTTGTTTACTTTTGGTGCGAATTACTTATGATCCGTGTTGTTCATTTATGTGTTCGTGCTTAAAAAGTTTATGTTTTTATTGTTTGATCCAAAAAGTTGTTTGATTTCGAGTTAGATAAGTTGATAAGTGCTTATTTGATTCGGTCAATCTTTGGTTCGGTTTAGTTTGGTGTTAAGCTTGTCAAAATAGCTTATTTCATTAGCTTATAACCGCATTCCATAAATCTAGGAAAGGGTTTAAACCCCTTTCCGATTGATCTATTCCGACCGGCCCTCCCCTCTTTCCGATTGAACCCAATCGGAAAAGGGTTTTACACATTCCAATCTGTCCCTTTTCGAGTATTCCGATCTGGAGTTTTTGCAGCTCATTCCGATTGTGGATATTTTACTGCATTCCGATTGGTGCATTATTGTTAAACATTCCGATCGGGATTATATCCCAATATTCCGATCATGGTATTTTCTAAGCATTCCGATCAGCACTTTATCCTTTATTCCGATTACTATGTTCTTCCAACTTTCCGATCATCCGATCGGAATACATTCCGATCGGGTGGATTTGGTTGTTTTAATGCTTTGTTCTAGTTAAAAGGTTAATGTTTATCGTTTTATTTTTAAGTTCGTCTTTAATTTCGTTTTTGCATTTTTATTTATTTGTCACTTTACTTTTTGTTAAGTTTTAATTTTACGTTATTTAATTTCTCGTCACTTACTTTCAAAGTTTTAAATATTGCACTGTTTTACGTTTCAACTAGTTTTAGTTTTAAATTTCCGTCCTTTACTATTAAGTCTTGCACATTTATTTTACCAAAACCAAAAATATTTGTTTCACCAAGAACAACTAATCTCTTACAATTAACCGGAAATCAATTCGAGAAGATACCGAGAAACGAACTTTTTCAACTAGAAAAATCTTTATATAAAATACCCACTAATCACAGGTCATATTTAAGAGCCTACAGATCGAAGCCTTGGCTCTGATACCATAATTGAAACACCCCATTTTGGAAATGGAAATATCACAGCAATTATGGCGTGTCATCAAAGCATACAAGGTAAAATGTCTAAACATTACTTGACCATATAAAGGAAAATACCGGAATCAAACATCGGTAGTCCAAAAGTAAAGCTCATCACACACAAACATAGTATAGTAAGGAATAAGGACGAAACAATGTCCAAAGCATAAGTATCATAAAGAAAGGAAATGCATAATGTAAAGAAGGCTAGACATCTTCCAGTCCATATGCACGTACTCTTAGTGTCTACGAGCGTCCCTGAGTACCTGCCGTTTTGGGAACATAGAAAAGGAAAACGACTGAGCAATACGCTCAGTGCACGGATGTACAATAAGGCATGAATAGGATAAGCATATAACATAATAACAGCGGAAGAAACTAAGTCCTGAGTAACCTGGTTAAGTCATAATAAAACTGGTTTTATAGTTTGAAAGTCTTACGTTTATCTTATAAAAACTGTTTGTCATATTTTACCATTAGCCAATATAGGTCATGAATATCCACCGTGCATGAATAATTGGAGGGGTGACCTCATCATGCAAATTAGAGGGGCTGCCTCTAATTTAATATACTGGTTTTATGGGTAGGAGGGATCAGCTCCTTGTAAAGGATGCAAGGCACACACCACATTCACCATGTAATCCTGAATAAAAACGTGTAACTAGGATGCACCCATACGCCCCACATGATAAATATAAATAAATGGCTAAAAGCTGAAGGGACGCCACGAGCAATCACTCCGCCGTGGTGAAGTCATAACATCAGTGCCTCTAATGTTATGGTTATGGTACCTCCATAACTAGGTGAAACTGGTCATGCATGTATTTGGCTATAGGTAATCATATTTAAACATAAGCAATCAAACTCATACTTATACTACGGGAAAACAGTTGGCTGCATACGGGGAAATCCTAATAAGGAAAGAATGTCCATACTGAAAGGACGGGAATCCGTACCTTATGTCCAGTGAACGAGAACGATGAACTGCGAGAATCCTACTTCCGAAACACTAGTGCTACATAAATACGTACATGAAATAAGTATCTGCTTACTACATACATAGTTGGTTTTATATCATGTCTTAGCTTATTTTATGTGTTCTTACTATTTACACTGTTTAAAGCCTTAAACTGTGTTAAATCCTATATTCTGTTCATTCTGATTAAGTATTACTGATATTTCACGTGTTATTATACTTACTGTGTAATAATAAGTAACTTCCAAAAATAGCAGGTTTCCTTAAATAGAAAATTTCCAAAAATAGAAAGTTTCCAAAAATAGAAAGTTACCAAAAATAGAAAGTTTCCAAAAGTAGAAAGTTTCCAAAAATAGAAAGTTTCCAAAAATAGAAAGTTTTCAAAAATAGAAAGTTTCCAAAAATAGAAAGTTTCTAAAAATAGATTTACTGCTTAAAATAGATAAGTTTCTAAAAATAGAAAGTTTCCATAAATAGATTAGCTGCCTTAATTAAATAAGTTTCCATAAATAGATTAGCTGCCTTAAATAAATAAGTTTCTAAAAATAGCTGGTTTCATTAATAAAATAGCTGCCTTATTTAATTAAGTTTCTAAAAATAGAAAGTTTCCATAATTAGAAATAAGCTGGTTAAATAAGCTAAGTAAATAAGCCTAAGTATTTTCATGATTATTTTCTAAGTCATATGATATATTATATAGTTTAATAATTATTTCATGTAATTTAATTAAACTATAGGTTATAATATTTAATTAAAGTATGACATGTTTTTAATTAAATATATTAAATACTTAGGTTAAAATATGTATTATTAAATACTAATAATACAACCTAAGTCATGTTTAATTAATTAATTATATCCATGGTTTATAAAATAATTAATTAATTATAAGTCTTAATAATAAAAATACTTAGGTTAATATAATTCATGTTTATTAATAATTAGTTAACCTAAGTCATGTTATTAAATTAATTACATCTTTATTAATTTAATTCTTAACATAAGTTTATAACATAAACAACTAACATAATCATGATCCGGATCTAAGCTTAAAAACATGCACCGGATATGAACAAACACCGTACCCCGAACCAAATCGGGGTACCCCCTTGCTGCCGTGGGACCCACACGCACCAACCAAGACCAAAAAGGTCTTGGTGGTGGTCGGCTAAAAACAAACCGAGCCCCCTTTGGGGTCGGTTGTACCTGCGGCCCAAAACAAACACCCCTTAGATCCACCCTTTTGATTAATTAATGACCAAAACATGTTAGATCTAGGTTTAATTAATGTGTTTTTATGAAAAACATCACGTGTTCATAATTAATAAAAGATTAATTAAAAAGAAAAGGGTTTAAAAAGGTTTTACCGTATTCGTGGATCAAGAGGGTGAAGAACAAACACGAACAAGCACTAAATTAACAAGATCCAAGATCAAAGAAATCACCTTGATGGTGATTTGATGGTGGCGGCACAAATTGAGGAGGAGGAAGGGTTTCTAGGTTTTCTTGAAATTCTTCTGTAAAAGTAATTTGAGTAGTGAAAATTACTTAACCCTTCCTTTTAGTAAAATTGACAATGGGCTTGGCCCATTGTCCCTATTTTGGCCACGGGTAGGGACTCCCTTGTGGGGGTCCCGTACCTTGTTTCGTGTCTTGTAATCTCGTACACGTTTACGTTTAATTATGTTCGTGTTTTAAATGTTCTCGTTACGTAAATACCATACTCTTATATATTTAATTACGCTTGTATTAAATATATATACGTAATTAATAAATGATAGGTGTAGTAAATACGTGTTTAGGAAAACAACGTATAAATGCGGCAAGTATTAATCGACACGATTTAATGAAAAACCGTGAAGACGAATAAATTCCAAGTTCGTTCTCGAAGGAGATGTGTGGATTATGTGCCAAAATATGAAATAACAATGTTTGGATTAGTGTCGTTTTTGGTTTTAAGAGAGAAAAATAAAAGACGAACTACGACTACGTTTAAACTATGACGAATTATCGTAAAACGCGAACGTAAATACGTAAAACGTGACGAAATTAAAAATTAAAGCCTAAAAATTAATTAAATGATTAAACTAAGTCTTAAATAATATAAATAAGAATAAAAATCCAACAAATATATTTTAAAACCTTTTATTAATTAAATATTCAATTTTTAATGCTAATTAAAGCCCAAAAATTAAATATAACTAACAAAATGCCCAAAATATTAATTTATTGAACTAATAACTAACTTATATTATTTAAAGACTAAAAACTATTTTTTCTAAATTTTAAAAACTATTTTTCTATTTTTTTAAATCACTAAAAACTATTTTTAAATTAAAATAATCTAAAAAAAATAATTAAATAATGACAAAATTAATTTAACAATTTTAAAAATCCTAAATTATCCTATTGAATAGTAGAAAATTGAAAAAGTTTGAAAAATGTAAAATTTTACACTAAAAGACAAAATAGAAATAAAATAAACCTTAATTAAAATAAATTAATTATAAAAAATGATTAAAAAGATGAACAGTGAAAAACTTTTTGACTAAAAATCTTAAAGTATTTTTCTAAACCTAAGAAAAATTTTAAAACAGAAAAATATTACTTTTCTACACTAAAAGACAAAAAACAGATTATTAAAAAGTAATTAAAAATGCACTTAAATATAAAAAATAGAAAATGAACAGTAGAATAAAAATAAATTATACTAAAAAATTAAGAATTAAAAAAGAAAAATAATGCAAAAAGAATGAAGGTTTAACTCTTAAAAAAGTCACAAAAGACAAAAAAAAGAGAAAACTGAAAGTGACTTGTTGGACTTTTGCTCAGCAGTGGGAACACAAGTGCTAGCAGTGGGAAAGGAGTTCCCACTGCTTGTGTTAAAAACGGGTCTGTGGACTTTATTGATTGTAACTTGCTTATTTCTTGGTTTTGGATGACAACAAAGGCACCCCCACACTCATGGAAGTGTGGGGAGTCAATAAAAAATGAAAAAACAAACAAGCACAATACAAAAATCACACAATAATAGGCAAGATCAGTTACTATAACAAATAGGAGGGCTGTGAGGGGCTTTTCTGATCTAGTGTGCACAGATCTGATTTTTGAAGCTCAAAAACTATCTCAATTGATCACCAAATCACAACCAACCAATCTAAATCCCTAGACTATACTGTTTCCTAGATATGAGCAAATTGGTGGCAGAAAGCAAGCTAGACTAAGCAGATTATGGCACTTTTGCTGATTTCTAGCTATGTTTTACCAAAATAAGAACATGCAATCTGATTTAAAACTATCTAAACTAGAAGGTTACTAACACAAACTACCAACATACAAATAAGAGGCAAGTTTAAACAGGTTTTAGCCAAAAATTACCACTAATCTCAGTCTAAAACACCAATCCAAACACACCCTTAAATCTGAAAAATGCAATTTAACAAAGATACTTGCACAAAATCTTACTGGATCCTAAATCTAACTGAATAAACATGCATATTAAACTAAAATCAGTATAAATCAACCATAAAATCAACACTTAAACAGATAAAACACAAATCACCATGAAATTCACAAAGAACTCAAAAACAAGACCAATGGGGTTCAAAGCCTTTTACCTTGGCTGACTGCCTTCCAGAGGCTTGGGAAAGAGCTTATATGAGCTTATGGTAAGATTTTGATGTAGAGAAATGCTAGGTGGGGACTACAACAGTCCCAAACACCCCAATATGTCTTCAAATAGAAAAATGAAAGAAGGAATTGATGCAATGGTGGATCCTTGGTCTTCAAACCTGCACAATCAAGGCAAATAGAGAGAGTGGATTGCTGAAAAGCTTAAGAGAATAAGCACTGCTTATTGAATAAGCAGGCTTATAAGCTTATAGCTTATAAATGAAAATTTTAACTTCCTTAAAAACTGATTTTTTTTCTTTTAACATCCCATTTTTGAACTACAGTATGAAACAAACTAAACTCTCCAAACTTGAATTACTTCAACAAGCTCCACTTTCACTTCACTTGTTGAATAATTCAGTTTTGAAGAAAACTTTTCCAAAAAAAACTTCCAACACGAATTTTGGATAAACTTAGACTAGCTTTGCAAAATAAATTAGATATTTAGACTACTTGAAAACAGTAAGATTGGAACACAATTTATATAAAAAAACTGAATATTTTCATTGTCATTAATCATATAAAATTTTCTTACAAAAATTGGAACATTGAACTATGAATCCTAAGCTGCCTTATATAATGGCTACAAGCTTCTAGAAATAAAAAGAAAAAAGGAAAACCCTAAGCAATGAAGTTCCTCTTGTGCCCTTGGAAAATTCGCATATTCTTGGTCAAATCCGTTTGAATCTTGAGTCAATGGTGGTAACATGTGATGCCAGTTGTAAAAATGATCTTGAGTCGTCCAAAAACTCCTTTGGGAGCAAGGAATTGCATCCAAACCGTTGGAGGGCTGAAAGATGCTGAGTTTGCCATAAACGGGGTGACAGGGGAACATGGGGGCCCCACTTAGAGGTCACGGGGTGTACAGTTTATTAGTGGGATGGGTTGAGAGTGGGGTTAATAGGTGATCTGGAAACTTGCACACAAAACCCCTTTGATTTGTATTAGATTGAGATTAGGGTTTATAAAACGGATTAGGATAATTGGGGGAAAGTGATGCACAGTACATGTTTCCCACGTTAAAAAGTTGTTTAAAAATCAGTTTAAAATATTAAAACGTGTTTAGTGGGTGAGTTTGACTAGAGAGTTTGACTTGGGCTTGGGTTTGGGCTTGGTCGGGTTTGGATAGGGTAGGGTCGGGTTTGGTTGGGTTTTAAGTGGGTTTGGGTTTGTTTTGTCCATGTTTAGCCCCCAATGTTTTTACTTGTATCCACTTTGTAATAACAGCCATCAAAGCTTCCATCCCTTTATAAATAACTTTCCAAGACTTGTCAAAAATGGCACATGATATTTGCAAGCTTGTATCAAGGATTAATTATGCAATAAATGCATTCTTCAAGGACCAATAATGCAATATCTCAACATTTAAGGGACCCAATATGCAATAATGAGATTTGCAAGGGTATAAAATGTTAAGTCTTCAAAAGTAGAAGGACCAATCTTGCCAAATCTTCAAACTTCAAGGACTTGATAGGAAAATCATGATTCGGGTCCGGTTCTTTGTGCGGCTTCGTTTCCCGTGTTCGTTTTTGCTTGATTCCTTTGATCTTTTGGTGAATTCACGATATCCATACCTAAAATACACAATGAACAAACATAGGCACATATATGGGTATTTTGATGATATTTTAAGCGTTTTAAGCCCGATTTGGACGATGAGACTATGTATAAATACAGTCTCATCACTCCCCCATACTAAACCATTGCCGTGTCCCCACGCAATGCTAGAATTAAGTATCGTAGCACTTCCAAAATTCATTTTATGATGACATTTATTGAAGACATAAATTTAAATAAACTACTATACGTGTTTTAGACATAATGTAATGTTTTCATCACGATTAAGTGACTTTTAGGATCATAGAACAAGAACACGTAAATGCTTCGTTAGAAATAATTTCGTCGTCCTCGATTTTCACCCAATTCCATGCTAAGCGTGTGACGAGATCATTGTTATTATAAGTTAGCAACACGATCACTTCTCATGAGTGTTAATTACGAACCTAAACTCCCTTATTCCTAATTGGTATCTCTTATATTTTATTTTTGTCTTAATGATCACGAGGATACATCATCGACTTATGCGTGAATAGAGATTTAAGTCTAAAAATAGAGTTTTAACGGTGTAACCAAAATCATCAAATCAATAATTCATCCCAATAGACAACGATGTCAAAAAATTAAGTCAACAAGAAGGATCGATAAACACGATTTTATAACGGTTTTGAACATGAGACTTATTACCAAGACTTTTATACGCCCCCTAACGGAAGGGCCTTATTATCTTTGGTTTACCTCCATCTTTTATTCAACTTCGCCATGAAGCTTTTATTATGACTTCGATCTTGCCTTGCCTTTTATTATCCGCCTCATCGGTGGTTTTATTAGCCAAAGACGTATATCCTCACGCTAAAGCGAATTTTGGATCTTTAAAGCTTCGAAGATTAAGGCATGATTCACTTTCAATTTGGGCATAGATTTTTCGGCCTTGTGAGCTTCAAATTTTTGCTTAATTTAGGTGAGCACTTGAAATCTTATTATTAGGTGAAGCTTTTGATTATTCGGGTGCCAATACTTCAAAACCGTGACGCTGGCGATACCTTAATGTTTTCCCAATTTAATTACATGGAAGCTACCAAAAAAAATTAGAAACCCAACAATAGTGACTAAACCGCCAAATCAATATTTATTAACAATTATTTATGCAAAAAGCGTTGGGAGAATAAGCTAATAATTACTACACATAAGATCGTGACGATTACGAGACTTATAAATAACTCTATCATTTCTCGTCCTCATTTAAGAGACTTAGCCTAAAAAGTTAAGGAATCGAAGCTAAGTGCTCAACACGCACGGTCGAGTCAAAAATTACTCTCGTTCTCACCATCGGAAAACCTACATTCGTGTCTTAAACACTTATGAAAAACTAGAAAAATTTTAAAATTTGGCCATTTTTAGCCTTATTTTGCATAAAATGATAACAAAAAGATGAAAATTGGATTGCGTGGTGACGTAAGCAAGGTGAAGTATCTACTCACCCCCCATACTAAAACTAAACATTGTCCTCAATGTTTCGAGTCTAGGGGTGTAAACACCCCCATACTAGAGACGAAGTCGAATGCTTAATCTCGAGCATGGAAAGGGTAAAACGAATAACCTATAAGCCGTTTATGAATTATGCTAATAAGATAAACGTTAGAACATAAAAGGATATCATCGGATATCGGAATCTCCAAAGGCAACAATCGAAGCTCGAGTGATCCGTAAAACGAACACGAGAGGCTTCAATGATGACGATGAACCTAGTAGATCACAATCACAAACAACCACGAAACAAAGGTAGGAAGAGCACAAGTCCCCTCGTTACATTAAACTAAGAAAGCGATAATATGTACAAGGATAAGCATGAGAATCCCCCACGAGGCACCTTGTTTTTGATAACCGAGTCAAAAGCTCGACTCGAATCCCCATAAATGTGATCATTTAGGGATAATCTTGGTTTGGTCATTTTTGGTGGGGCTTACATGATAAACAAGGCCCAAAAGTACGTGGAGTACTTTAAAAACCCGATAAACGTATACCGGGGTCAAAGATAGCGTCTTCGTTTTCGGATGAAAGACGAAACAACGCTACTTCAACCGAAGCCGAAACCCAAAAGGGGTAGAAGAAAAGAGATAAGAAGTAGAAAGGTGGGGCAATGGGTAAGTCAAAATCATGAGCTACTCGAGGTAGACTCACACCAAGCAAATAGATACGATTTCCATTTATTGCATCGGTGGAAGACCGAGATTTCCCTTTACAAGCAATTCCGGGATCGTAAATCTCGTCCTCGGTGGAGAAATGCGAGGGAACATTTGGGGCTTCCCCCACACTAGATCCACACCAACCGTCGTCAAAAGGAGTAGACGAGGTGGTAGCACTCATGAAACGCGGTGATGACGGAGTTAAACTTGTAGAAAATTCTTTTAAAACATTTTTAAAATCCTTTCCTTTTTCATCGTTCAAAAACTCTTTATGAAAACCCAATTTGATAATGTCGAAAATATTTGGCGTGTCAAATTGAAAATTAGTCGCGCTAAAGATTCTCACATTTAAGTCATTGGCGGGAGGGGGTGGCGGATTATATAAGTTCTCAAATCGTTTGTCAATAAAGAACACCGCCCCCTCGGGGTCTACATACTCGTCATCCTCATGAACGTCGATCTCATCGATTTCTTCATCAAAGATAGGCTTGTCAAACCATGGATTGTCATTCCCCTCCTTGAGTATCTTAGAAACTCTCTCGAAAAGATCACGATCAAGCACGAAACCATCATTCTTTTGTGGGGATCGTTGATAAGTTAGATCCTCACGAATGTGGTAAACGTCATTCTCAAACGAGGAGTGTTGATTAGGTAACTCCTCGAGAATGGGATTTTTAGTGGTCACATGAGTTGGTTCGTCATCGAAAATAAGACGTTCCAACTCATTGAGTTCATCCTCGATTTTGGAAAGATCGACCTCACTCGTAGGTGGAAGTGAAGGCATAAGAGCTAGCTCTCGTTCAATGATTTCCTCAATCTCGGGATCAAACTCATAATCATCGTACTTCACATGTTTCTTCTTAGGAGAATCAAAAATAGCATGTGGATGTCGAAGTACGTGATCAAGCTCGGCAAAATCGCCATCATCATCGTCAAAGAAAGAGTCGATGTGAGCACTCACAACCATGGACTTACAAGCACTAGGGCTATGCTTAGGTGACTTTTCTAAGACGAGAGGATCGATGTCGATAAACCCTTTAGCCTCAACGGGTGTTGGGCTAGGCAAAGGAGGCACTTCGATGGAGTTAGAAGTTGAAGCCTCAAAGACGTGGTCCTTCGAAGGTGGTGAAGACGAATCCATTTTGGTCATTGTCGTGATGGCATTAACGTCACCCTTCGGAATTGGTGTTTCACTTGTTTCGCTAAAAACATCCCAAAGTGAGTTTTCATCCATAAATTTACACATACCCTTTTGAATTAGGTACACGTATTCTTTATCATTAAAATCATCATCCTTAAAACCGTTTTTCTTAATTCTTTCAAAACATGCATCAAGCTTCATTCTTTCCGCTAAAGTAAACATTTTGAAATCATTAGAATTTGAATCATTAGGTTTTGAAACCTCGGTTTTTTCATTCTCATTAAATCCTTGGGATTTTCTAGCGAAAAAGTCTATTTTCTCATCCCCATATCTCATAGTAAGTCTCCCCTCGTGAACGTCGATTACGGTTCTAGCCGTCGATAAGAATGGTCGGCCTAAAATAATGGGACATTTAGGGTCACACTCGTAATCGGATATAACGAAATCCGCGGGAAAAACAAACTTTCCAATCCTAACATAGACATCCTCGGCTATTCCAATTGGTATAAGTGGAGTACAATTTGCAAGCTCGATTGTCATGTTCGTGGGGGTAAGCGAAGGCAATCTCATCAATTTCCAAAGAGAATGAGGCATGAGATTGATGCTAGCACCTAAATCGGCAAGGGCTAAACATCCCTCAATCTCGGAAAAATCACAAGGTAGTAGAAATTGGCCCGGATCCTTTTCCTTTCTCGGCATACGCCTTTTGGGTTTTTTAAGAAGGATCGAAGCACAAGTTTCTTCAAGGGTTACTTTGGTAAGGTCGACAAAGCTCTCTTTTTGAATCGTGGATGGAATTCGAGGTACACGAGGGTGTGCACTCTTTTCCTTGGTCGCCACGTTCACCCTATCGACTTTAGAACAAGAGAACGTCTTAGAAGTCGAGGGTTGAGAGGGATAAACAACACGGAATCCTTCAAGGTTAGGGGTAATCACACGACCTTTCTCACGAGACGAGGCGGCTTTACATTGTTCTTTCGGATTAGCAACGGTGTCACTAGGTAACGAACTTGATGACGAACCCGAGGCTTTGTTCATTATAGCCGAAAACATCTTTTTTATATCAATTTGCCCTTGCACAATCTTCGTGTTTTGCAATTTCAAAGTATTTGTGAAGTCGTTTTTCAAAGTACCAATTTCTCCCTCTAATCGTCTCATATTAGCCTCATTCGTTTTCATGTAACTTTGAAAATCGTTTGACGAACTATTTTGATTAGAATTAAAGTTCCCTTGGTTTTGATTGTTTCTTTGAAAATTTCCTTGATTACCACTTGAAAAATTGTTTCCTTGATTGTTATCTCTATTTTGCCAAGTTATATTACGACCTTGATTATAACCTCCTTGATTTTGATTCGAAAATTTTCCTTGTTGATTGTTTCCTTGAAAATTGTTTCGATTTTGAAAATTGTTGCCTTGGTTATAATTGCCTTGTTGTGATGGACCGGCGTTATTTTGATTAGAAAAATTGTTGTTTAACGCACTCACATTCGACGTTTGGCCATCCGTAGCCGCACACTCGTAATAATTATGAGGTCCACCACAAAACGTACACGAAACCTCAACCGCTTTCACCGTAGCGGGAGCGTCTTTCTTTTGCATCTCAATGAGATAAGACGTGAACACATTCGTAAGCTTGTCGACTTTTGCATCAACTCTCTCAATGTCGCGATTAGAACTACTAACATTGGCGACATTGGCAACACTCGGTGCATTGCGGAGTTGGTAAACCTTGGATCGGTTCTCGATAATTATCAAAGCTTCTCTCGGAGTCTTACACAAAAAGTTGCCACCGGCGGCGGAATTCAACGAGTCTTGTTCGTGAAAATTAAGACCGTTGTAAAACGTATCGATTTGGTGCAACTCGGAAAAACCATGGTGAGGACATTGCCTAAGCAATTCCTTAAAACGATCCCACGCGTCTCTAAAAGATTCATTCGATTTTTGCTCAAATTTTGTAATCTCGTTTTTGAAAAACGTCGTCTTAGACGGTGGGAAAAAATAATTAATGAACTTGGAGACGAGATCCTTCCATGTAGTTATTGAATTAGGTGGCTCTTTCTCGTACCAATCCTTGGCGGCACCATTGAGCGAGTAAGGAAAAAGCATAAGCTTGACGACATCGGTGTCGACGTTCTTAAACTTGCTCGTGGCTAAAAGACGATCAAAATTCCGAATATGGTCGTGAGGATTATCGGCTTCACGACCTCGAAACTTTGTAGCTTGGATCAACGAAAGCATTCCGCTCTTGATCTCAAAATTCTCCGCCTCGATAGCGGGAATTACGATCGCGTCTCCATAACCCTCGGTGGGTGCTTGGAGCAATTCCATCATAGAATGATTGTCGGCCATCTCCTCTACGGTTTCTTCAACAACGATATTAGGAACGTCGGTTTCTAATTCTCGTCTACGTCGTCGATTCCTTCGATTACGATTGCGTCGATTCGAAGCTTCACTAGAATTGGAATAATCCTTCGATCGAGTGCGCATGCACTAAGCGTAGAATGGGTGGTAGCAAAGAAGATTCTTTTTGCGGCTTTTCGATTTTTTCAATTTTTTTGGTTTTTGATTGGTTTTTTTAATTTTTTTTGGATTTTTGAATGTATTACGTAGACACAAATCTACAAATCTCCCCTCGAATCGACTTTCTCGATTAAAGGAGCCTCAAAGAATGAAAACGATCACGTGGAGTGAACGTTCTCGATGACTTTAGAACGTTGGTGGAACACCAAAACGTTCAAGAGGGTTTAATCTTGAAAACAAGCAAATATATATGATACGTAGATAATACTTGGGCGGCAAACCCTCGATTAGCCCTCTTTCTCAAAACACGCACAAGCAAGCGGAGGAAACGAGGCGGCGCGAAGCACTTAAGAGCCTTTTTCCTTTAGGTCGTGAAATACAACCGCCTTATACCCACCTTATAGTTTGTGTTAATTGAAATTAAGCCTCACGAAAGTATTTATCTATTTTGCCTTTAAACTTTTGCTTTAGATTCGAATACAATGATCGAGTGATGAAATCCCGAATCAAGGTTGTGATTTCTCACGTATTTGGAGTACTTGTATATTTATTTGTTCTTACGTAGATACAATATAGTAATAATAATATTCACAAAGAAAAACGAAAACCAATATATCTACAATATAGTAAAAGATTGATTTGTGTTTAATTTAGGAAAATTAAACACGATTTATTTGGATACTATAATATAATAAGGAAAAATAACAAAAATGAGTATGTACGATATTCACGCTTTCAAAAAAATGAAAAGGCTAAAAACGCACTACTCACACAAACACGATACTAATAATAATGGCACACAAAACACCTCCCCGGCAGCGGCGCCAAATGATATGTGTAGTAAATACGTGTTTAGGAAAACAACGTATAAATGCGGCAAGTATTAATCGACACGATTTAATGAAAAACCGTGAAGACGAATAAATTCCAAGTTCGTTCTCGAAGGAGGTGTGTGGATTATGTGCCAAAATATGAAATAACAATGTTTGGATTAGTGTCGTTTTTGGTTTTAAGAGAAAAAAATAAAAGACGAACTACGACTACGTTTAAACTATGACGAATTATCGTAAAACGCGAACGTAAATACGTAAAATGTGACGAAATTAAAAATTAAAGCCTAAAAATTAATTAAATGATTAAACTAAGTCTTAAATAATATAAATAAGATTAAAAATCCAACAAATATATTTTAAAACCTTTTATTAATTAAATATTCAATTTTTAATGCTAATTAAAGCCCAAAAATTAAATATAATTAACAAAATGCCCAAAATATTAATTTATTGAACTAATAACTAACTTATATTATTTAAAGACTAAAAACTATTTTTTCTAAATTTTAAAAACTATTTTTCTATTTTTTTAAATCACTAAAAACTATTTTTAAATTAAAATAATCTAAAAAAAATAATTAAATAATGACAAAATTAATTTAACAATTTTAAAAATCCTAAATTATCCTATTGAATAGTAGAAAATTGAAAAAGTTTGAAAAATGTAAAATTTTACACTAAAAGACAAAATAGAAATAAAATAAACCTTAATTAAACTAAAGTAATTATAAAAAATGATTAAAAAGATGAACAGTGAAAAACTTTTTGACTAAAAATCTTAAAGTATTTTTCTAAGCCTAAGAAAAATTTTAAAACAGAAAAATATTACTTTTCTACACTAAAAGACAAAAAACAGATTATTAAAAAGTAATTAAAAATGCACTTAAATATAAAAAATAGAAAATGAATAGTAGAATAAAAATAAATTATACTAAAAAATTAAGAATTAAAAAAGAAAAATAATGCAAAAAGAATGAAGGTTTAACTCTTAAAAAAGGTCACAAAAGACAAAAAAAAGAGAAAACTGAAAGTGACTTGTTGGACTTTTGTCCTTTTGCTCAGCAGTGGGAACACAAGTGCTAGCAGTGGGAAAGGAGTTCCCACTGCTTGTGTTAAAAACGGGTCTGTGGACTTTATTGATTGTAACTTGCTTATTTCTTGGTTTTGGATGACAACAAAGGCACCCCCACACTCATGGAAGTGTGGGGAGTCAATAAAAAATGAAAAAACAAACAAGCACAATACAAAAATCACACAATAATAGGCAAGATCAGTTACTATAACAAATAGGAGGGCTGTGAGGGGCTTTTCTGATCTAGTGTGCACAGATCTGATTTTTGAAGCTCAAAAACTATCTCAATTGATCACCAAATCACAACCAACCAATCTAAATCCCTAGACTATACTGTTTCCTAGCTATGAGCAAATTGGTGGCAGAAAGAAAGCTAGACTAAGCAGATTATGGCACTTTTGCTGATTTCTAGCTATGTTTTACCAAAATAAGAACATGCAATCTGATTTAAAACTATCTAAACTAGAAGGTTACTAACACAAACTACCAACATACAAATAAGAGGCAAGTTTAAACAGGTTTTAGCCAAAAATTACCACTAATCTCAGTCTAAAACACCAATCCAAACACACCCTTAAATCTGAAAAATGCAATTTAACAAAGATACTTGCACAAAATCTTACTGGATCCTAAATCTAACTGAATAAACATGCATATTAAACTAAAATTAGTATAAATCAACCATAAAATCAACACTTAAACAGATAAAACACAAATCACCATGAAATTCACAAAGAACTCAAAAACAAGACCAATGGGGTTCAAAGCCTTTTACCTTGGCTGACTGCCTTCCAGAGGCTTGGGAAAGAGCTTATATGAGCTTATGGTAAGATTTTGATGTAGAGAAATGCTAGGTGGGGACTACAACAGTCCCAAACACCCCAATATGTCTTCAAATAGAAAAATGAAAGAAGGAATTGATGCAATGGTGGATCCTTGGTCTTCAAACCTGCACAATCAAGGCAAATAGAGAGAGTGGATTGCTAAAAAGCTTAAGAGAATAAGCACTGCTTATTGAATAAGCAGGCTTATAAGCTTATAGCTTATAAATGAAAAATTTAACTTCCTTAAAAACTGATTTTTTTTCTTTTAACATCCCATTTTTGAACTACAGTATGAAACAAACTAAACTCTCCAAACTTGAATTACTTCAACAAGCTCCACTTTCACTTCACTTGTTGAATAATTCAGTTTTCAAGAAAACTTTTCCAAAAAAAACTTCCAACACGAATTTTGGATAAACTTAGACTAGCTTTGCAAAATAAATTAGATATTTAGACTACTTGAAAACAGTAAGATTGGAACACAATTTATATAAAAAAACTGAATATTTTCATTGTCATTAATCATATAAAATTTTCTTACAAAAATTGGAACATTGAACTATGAATCCTAAGCTGCCTTATATAATGGCTACAAGCTTCTAGAAATAAAAAGAAAAAAGGAAAACCCTAAGCAATGAAGTTCCTCTTGTGCCCTTGGAAAATTCGCATATTCTTGGTCAAATCCGTTTGAATCTTGAGTCAATGGTGGTAACATGTGATGCCAGTTGTAAAAATGATCTTGAGTCGTCCAAAAACTCCTTTGGGAGCAAGGAATTGCATCCAAACCGTTGGAGGGCTGAAAGATGCTGAGTTTGCCATAAACGGGGTGACAGGGGAACATGGGGGCCCCACTTAGAGGTCACGGGGTGTACAGTTTATTGGTGGGATGGGTTGAGAGTGGGGTTAATAGGTGATCTGGAAACTTGCACACAAAACCCCTTTGATTTGTATTAGATTGAGATTAGGGTTTATAAAACGAATTAGGGATAATTGGGGGAAAGTGATGCACAGTACATGTTTCCCACGTTAAAAAGTTGTTTAAAAATCAGTTTAAAATATTAAAACGTGTTTAGTGGGTGAGTTTGACTAGAGAGTTTGACTTGGGCTTGGGTTTGGGCTTGGTCGGGTTTGGATAGGGTAGGGTCGGGTTTGGTTGGGTTTTAAGTGGGTTTGGGTTTGTTTTGTCCATGTTTAGCCCCCAATGTTTTTACTTGTATCCACTTTGTAATAACAGCCATCAAAGCTTCCATCCCTTTATAAATAACTTTCCAAGACTTGTCAAAAATGGCACATGATATTTGCAAGCTTGTATCAAGGATTAATTATGCAATAAATGCATTCTTCAAGGACCAATAATGCAATATCTCAACATTTAAGGGACCCAATATGCAATAATGAGATTTGCAAGGGTATAAAATGTTAAGTCTTCAAAAGTAGAAGGACCAATCTTGCCAAATCTTCAAACTTCAAGGACTTGATAGGAAAATCATGATTCGGGTCCGGTTCTTTGTGCGGCTTCGTTTCCCGTGTTCGTTTTTGCTTGATTCCTTTGATCTTTTGGTGAATTCACGATATCCATACCTAAAATACACAATGAACAAACATAGGCACATATATGGGTATTTTGATGATATTTTAAGCGTTTTAAGCCCGATTTGGACGATGAGACTATGTATAAATACAGTCTCATCAATAATATCTCGTGTTTTAATTACGCTCGTGATCTCGTGATCGTATGTTCGTGATTAATTATTGCTAAATAAATATTACGTGATCGTTCATATAAAATACTTATCGTGTTCTAACACGTACGTAATACATAAGCTCCTAATACGTAATCGTAATCATGCTATATTAGGAAAGTTTTTAACTAGTACGTACGAACTTAAGGTACTATGCATGGTAAAAGCATGCGGGTTTTATAGTACTAGTCTTGAGCGAGTTAAGGAAGATCAGGCTAGGTTGGCTAGGATGCAGAGTTGGGAGCACCTTGTTAGAGCATCCCTGCCACAAGATTGGAGATTTGTAGATGACTCTGAGCTGGAGGCTAATGATTTCATGGTCCAGCCACCAGCCAGGGGCGTGTGTGTCACTTTAGGGAATCAGGTAGCATTGGAGTGTGGATCTACTTCTGGAACAAAGAAGGTGACTGAGTGTGAGCCGAGTGATAAGGGAAAGAGGAAGATGGACGAGGAAGAAGAAGACAGTGACGAAGAGCCCGAAGAGGATGAAGAAGAACCACCATCCAAGAGGTCGTGTGGATCACCACGTGACTAGTTACTTGTATTTTATTTTATCTTTTGATCGTTGTAATCGAACTATTTTAGACTCCTGTATGATGGTATTGTGATGAAAACTTGATGACTTTAAGTTTGTTGGTGTATGGTTGTAGTGGCATTACTTGTCACAGATTTTGGTTGATCTATCAATGCAATCCATGTTTACCTTTCATAATCTATGATAAGTCTTTAATTTGCTCTTTTGTGATGTGATTGATGGATATTAGTAACCTTATAGTGATGTGTTGTTGTACTTATATTATGTCTTGAAAGAGAAATCCATCTTAATCTTGATGTGTATACTTACCTTGTTTTCTATTTTCCCTGTCTTTGTAGAGAGGTGTAATTGAGAATTCACCATGCCTCCAAAGTTGATAGCTAACCGTGTGAACAAAATGATTCAAGAAGCAATTGCCAATGCACTCGAAGCGGATCGTGCAAACCGAAACCCAGATCAAGGTGGAAATGCAGGAAGACAGCAAGCCCCACGGGAGTGTTCTTATGCTGGTTTTATGAAATGTGGTCCCACGCAGTTTCGTGGTACTGGCGGAGCCTTAGAACTCCGAAGATGGTTGGAGAAGATCGAAAGCACTTTTGAAATTAGCGGGTGTTCAGAGGAAAATAAAGTCAATTTTGCAGCTACTACTTTTCTCGATGACGCCTTAAGTTGGTGGAACAATCAAGTGGCCACTGTCGGATTAGCGGTAGCAAATGGGAGGACTTGGACCGCTACTAAGGCACTCTTGACCAAAAAGTTTTGTCCCGAAGAAGAGCTGGGTCAGCTGGAAGACGAGTTAAGGCATTTGTCTTTGAGGAACAATGACATCACCGCATATACAAGGAGGTTTAATGAGTTGAGCCTTTTGTGTCCCGATGCCTTTGCTGACGATCACAAGAAAATGAAGCAGTACATCAAGGGTTTGTCAGGCATGTGGAAACCTTGGTTTCCGGATCTTTGAAGCTACTAGGAATGCACCATGTTCATATGATTAGATAATCAAAGCGGAATTAGAACATGATACATTAACAAGGTGTTTAGATACATTGAACATGAATTAAAACAAATGGGTTGCTCATTATATTAATAATAAACAAACACTAGACGTGTATACATTGAATCCCACATCTAGTGCACACACGCTTTAGGTTTACATTGTGAATGAACTGATGAACAAAACCTAAGACCCTTGGTTCCTTTTATAGTGTAAGGATTAGGGTTTACAAGAGATAATAACAAATAAACAAGTAAATCTTCTATTTAAATAAACTTATGCAGAATATATCTTGCATGTTTATCTAAATAGAAGCTTCCATAAGCTTCTTGTCTACGTTTCTATCAACTCTTGAATTGCATGTGACAATGCTTAGATTGCACACGACAACTCTTGAGCCAACAACGCCTAGTTTGCTCTTGTCAACGCTTGGATTGCTCTTGACAACGCTTAGACAATATCTTCATGTTTTCTTTGTTTTTGAGTTTCTGCCACATCAACTTTTTGACCCAACAATCTTCCCCTAGTTGATGTCGGCAAAACTCTATGTGTATCTCTTGTAAGTTGTACATGATCTTCAAATTGCTTCCCCTCAAGTGTAGCATGTATGTCTTCCCCTTTTTGTCACATCAACAGGGAAGTAAACAATGTATGAAATCTTTGAAGATTCTCCAAATGTAGCTTTATGTAATGATCTTGAAGAACAATTAATATAATATTTTTGATGTAGAAGTAGAATAACCCTACCTTGTGTTCCATATCTTGTCCTATCCACGTGACGTCAAACTTATAAGAAAACAGGTAAGTATAAGTAGACCTCGATCTCTTGTCAATATTCTCATCCTATGTGAGACACTGAGCACGATAATGTAACTCCTTCAAGTGTTATGACAAGTCTTCGTCACCAACCAAGTAAGCACGAACAAGTTATCTTCAAAAGTAATCTTGACCAGACATGACTTTTTAAGATATGATAGAACACAAACTCGCGACAATATTCTTCAATCATCAAACTTACCATAAGAATTCTTCCCCTTAAGCTAACACCTCTTCATGAAGACTCTCATTATCTCATGAATGGTTGCTAACTCGCTTTAAGATCATTAATTCCATTTAAAAATATCCGAGCCATAAATATCAACATGATATTCTAAATTAAAACGGAGATTCCATGTACCTTCGTGTGTAAATACCACCTTTTTGTGTGCTCAAAACGTACTAATTTTCTCAAACAGCAGCAATCCTTGTGTTGTCCAACATCCTCTCTTATCCAAGATCTTCATCAGATGTATTGTCCGATATCGGACAATACCTATCAGCGCTTGGATTAACATATATCGGACAACACTGTCAACGTTGTCAGCGTTGACTTATTCTGTCAGCGTCAAAAGTACACTCGTCAGCGTCAAAATGAATCCTGTCAGCGTCTCTGTTTCTGCTGACGTCATCAAGGGCTAAGATCTTCAACAGTAGCTTAATTAATACGTGTTATATCCCACATAGAATATCCCATGTATTGTAACAGCAAACAAAATCTTGGTCACCCTTATTTGTAGGAGATAATAATAAAAATCAATCATAATCCTAAAAAACAATCATAATCCTAAAAATCAGAATTATAACCAACGAATCATTATCTTCTCTTTTAATGTTTCTGACCTTGCTTTTTTAACTCACTTTTTCCTTGCAGCAAAATAATGCTTCATCCAATCATATTCTTAGAACCGTGTGAACACAAAGACTTTCTCATGGGAACACACAAATCAATCGTGTGAATACAAGATACTCATTCGTATGAACACAAAGTATAACCCAATAATCTGTTTACTTCTAGCCACGTGTGATAACAGAAGCAATACCAGCATATAGAAATATTCGTTTTATATCTGTGAATATGATCACACATTACTGCTTTGCAATCCAATATCTTGTTGAGATCACATCCGCATATAGAACCAGCAACAACATACGAATTCCAAATAAGCACGTGTTTCTTTATTCTCTGCCTGGGACCACATCTTCATCCAAACTGCCGTACCATGGATCACATTAAATAAAAAGCTACTGTTCTTGTTCTTGTTCTTGTCATAGATCTCGGGTTTCAAAAGTTAAGCACCGAAACCCTAATTAGGGTTTGTAAATAATCCTAGCTCGATTCTTCCATCATAACAGCCACAACTTCATAATCTTCCTGCTTTTTATGGTGATCTAGGGTTTTGAGGATAAAATCCTAAATCGTATGTGATAAAAACAAAAACTGAAAAACTGAAAATCATCTCCACAGCCAATTTCGACACTTAATAACTTTTGATTGGGGATAAAACTCGACAATCCCTCTGGTGGATGTTTAGATATATGTATGTAGAACACACATATAAAATTTCGTGACGATCCAACAGTTCAATCGAAAGTTATGACCTTCTGAATACTGCTGCGCACACAAAAACGTCCAGAAAAACCCTAGACGGATTTTTCTTCTTTTCACCATACACGAAAACCTTGTTGGTCCTAGCATCACGAGCCACGAGGCTCTGATACCAATTGTGGAAACCTTGGTTTCCGGATCTTTGAAGCTACTAGGAATGCACCATGTTCATATGATTAGATAATCAAAGCGGAATTAGAACATGATACATTAACAAGGTGTTTAGACACATTGAACATGAATTAAAACAAATGGGTTGCTCATTATATTAATAATAAACAACCACTAGACGTGTATACATTGAATCTCACGTCTAGTGCGCACACGCTTTAGGTTTACATTGTGAATGAATTGATGAACAAAACCTAAGACCCTTGGTTCTTTTTATAGTGTAAGGATTAGGGTTTACAAGAGATAATAACAAATAAACAAGTAAATATTCTATTTAAATAAACTTATGCAGAATATATCTTGCATGTTTATCTAAATAGAAGCTTCCATAAGCTTCTTGTCTATGTTTCTATCAACTCTTGAATTGCATGTGACGATGCTTAGATTGCACACGACAACTCTTGAGCCAACAACGCCTAGTTTGCTCTTGTCAACGCTTGGATTGCTCTTGACAACGCTTAGACAATATCTTCATGTTTTCTTCGTTTTTGAGTTTCTGTCACATCAACTTTTTGACCCAACAAAGCAATATCAAGGGTGAGACAACTTCATCAAAGCCTGGGTCATTCGATGAAGCAGTCCAAATGGCTCACGCACTAATGGATGTCAAGCTGCAAGATAAGAAGGACTACATTGCCGAGGGGAACAAGAGGAAGTGGGAGGCAGCTCAGGGGAATCAATCCCAAGGTCAAAATCGTGGGGGAAACCGTAACAACCAAGGTCAGAACCGCAACCAGCAGTTCAACCAGAGAAGAAATGATGGGATGAGAGCTGTTACTACTCCCAGAGGAGCTAAGGTGAATCCTCATTGTGGCCGATGTAATTTGTACCATATTGGGAATTGCCCACCTGCGTGTAGCAAGTGTGGAAAAGCGGGTCACAGAGTTGCAGATTGCCGAGCTAAAGGGGTGGCTACTAGGGAAAATGCCACGAAGGTAATGGTTTGCTTTGGGTGTGGAGAAAGGGGGCATAAGTAAGAGAACTGCCCAAAAACTGGGAATAGGCAAGGAGGAAATAATGATGCTATTGTGTATCGAGTAGGTACCGCTGATAAACCGCATGGCCCGAATGTGGTTACCGGTACGTTTCTACTTGACGCTCGTTATGCTAGTGTATTGTTTGATTCTGGTTCCGACAAGAGCTTTGTAGATGTAAAATTTAGTCGTCTTATCAATAGAGAACCGGTAATGCTAACGACTAACTATAACGTGGAATTAGCCGATGGGAAGATTGTTAGTACAAATTCTATACTAAGAGGGTGTACCTTGAAGTTAGGGAATTATGCCTTTGATATCGACTTAATGCCTATAGAGCTAGGATCTTTCGACGTGATCGTTGGGATGGATTGGTTAATGGCGCATAGTGCGGTAATCGTTTGTGGAGAAAGATTAGTTCAAATCCCGTTGAGGAATAGGGTTTTGACTGTGAAGGGAGATGAATGTACTTCTCGCTTGAAAGTGATATCTTGCCTGAAAATGATGAGGTATGTGGAAGACGGATGCGATGTGTTTCTGGCACAAATTTCTAGTGATGGTGAAATAGAGGCAAAGTTGGAAGAGGTGCCTGTAATTCAAGAATATCCGGAGGTTTTTCCTGATGATTTGTCGGGTTTACCGCCCTCCCGTGAAGTCGAATTTCGAATCGATTTTTGATGCCAGGAGCTGCACCAGTTGCTCGTGCACCTTATCTATTGGCACCGTCAGAGTTGAAGGAGTTATCTGATCAATTGAAAGAATTGATGGATAAAGGGTTTATTCGACCGAGCTCATCACCATGGGGAGCGCCGGTGTTGTTTGTAAAGAAGAAGGATGGGTCGTTTAGGATGTGTATCGACTATAGAGAGCTCAACAAGTTGACGGTTAAGAATCGGTATCCATTGCCGAGGATTGACGATTTGTTTGATCAGTTGCAAGGTTCCTGTGTGTACTCAAAGATCGACTTGAGATCAGGGTATCATCAACTGCGAGTTAGAGAGGAGGATATTCCTATAACTGCCTTTCGCACGCGATATGGACATTTTGAATTCCGAGTGATGCCTTTTGGGCTAACAAATGCGCCTGCAGTATTCATGGATCTTATGAATCGAGTGTGCAAGCCGTATTTGGATAAGTTTGTCATTGTATTTATTGATGATATTCTGATTTACTCCAAGAGCAAGGAAGAACATGAGAAGCACTTGAGGAAGATATTGGAGCTGTTGAAGAAAGAGAAGTTGTACGCGAAATTCTCAAAGTGTGAATTTTGGTTAGAATCTGTACAATTCCTTGGGCACGTAATTGATAGTAAAGGAGTTCGTGTGGATCCTGCCAAGGTTGAGGCAATTAAGGAATGGTCGACACCGACAACGCCGACTGAAGTTCGACAATTTCTTGGTTTAGCTGGTTATTATCAGAGATTCATCGAACGGTTTTCGTTGATTGCAAAGCCGTTGACCAAGATTACTGAGAAGAACCGGGTGTTTGAATGGGGAGATGATGAAGAAATCGCTTTCAAAACACTTAACGACAAATTGTGTTCTGCTCCGATTTTATCATTGCCAGAAGGAATCGAAAACTTCATGGTGTATTATGACGCGTCTCGTAAGGGTTATGGAGCTGTGTTGATGCAGCGTGAGAAGGTGATCGCTTACGCGTCGAGACAATTGAGGAAGAATGAAGAAAACTACACTACGCATGATTTAGAATTGGGAGCTGTAGTTTTTGCGCTTAAGTTGTGGAGACACTACTTGTATGGGACTAAGTGTGTTGTATTCACTGACCACAAGAGTTTGCAGCACATCTTAGACCAAAAGGAGTTGAATATGAGACAAAGGTGATGGGTGGAACTACTGAGTGACTATGACTGCGAGATTCGCTACCATCCTGGCAAGGCGAACGTTGTAGCGGATGCAATTAGTAGGAAGGATAGAGAGAAACCTTTGAGAGTCAGAGCATTAGTGATGACTGAGGGTGTTGATTTGACCGAAATAATATTTAAGGCTCAAGAGAAGGGATTAATGAAAGAAAATGTTTGTGCTGAGAATCTGGGAAGACTGCTGAAACCTCTTTTTGTGGTTAGGTCAGACGGGCTGAGATATTTTGAGAATCGGATTTGGTTACCACTATGTCCATCCGAGGAAGGAATGCCTGGAGTACGAGATTTGTTTATGAACGAGTCTCATAAGTCGAAGTACTCTATACATCCTGGAGCAGATAAGACGTATCATGATCTGAAGAAAGTCTACTGGTGGCCGAATATGAAGGCGGAGATTGCTCGTTACGTCAGTAAGTGTTTGACTTGTGCGAAGGTTAAAGCTGAACATAAGAAACCGTCTGGGTTGTTGGTACAACCTGAGATCCCAGAATGGAAATGGGAAAGGATCGCTATGGATTTCGTGACGGGTTTACCTAGAACTCCTAGTGGATGTGATATGATTTGGGTAATAGTGGATAGATTGACGAAATCTGCTCACTTTATACCTATGAAGAAGACGGACAGCATGGAGAAACTTGCCAGTGTGTACGTGAAGGAGATTGTTTACAGACATGGTGTACCTTTATCGATCATTTCGGATAGTGATAGTAGGTTTACTTCTGAATTCTGGAAATCTCTTCAAAGTGCGATGGGCACCGAATTGAGTTTGAGCACGGCCTATCATCCTGAGACGTATGGCCAAAGCGAACGAACTATTCAGACGATGGAGGACATGCTCCGAGCATGCGTGATTGATTTTGGAGGAAGTTGGGAACGCCACTTACCTTTAGTGGAGTTTTCGTATAATAACATTTATCATGCGAGCATTAAGGCTGCACCATTCGAAGCGTTATATGGAAGGAAGTGTAGATCTCCTGTGTGTTGGAGCGAAGTAGGAGAGAGTCAGTTGACTGGGCCCGAGATGGTTTTGGAGACGACAGAGAAGATTGTGCAAATTAAGAACCGTTTACTTGCTGCAAGAAGCCGACAGAAGAGTTATGCCGATAATAGAAGGAAACCGTTGGAATTTGAGGTCGGAGACATGGTCATGCTTAAGGTTTCGCCGTGGAAGGGTGTGATTCGTTTTGGGAAGAAAGGAAAGCTCAGTCCAAGGTATATTGGACCGTTCAAGATTGTTAAACGAATTGGACCGGTAGCATATAAGTTAGAATTACCGAGTGAGCTTAGTGCTATTCACGACACGTTTCATGTATCAAATTTGAAGAAGAGTTTGGCGGATAAGGAATTGGTGATTCCTTTGGATGAGGTTCAGCTCGACGATAAAATGCATTTCGTGGAGGAACCAGTGGAGATTATGGACCGAGAGGTTAAGAGGCTAAAGCATAGTAGAATTCCCATTGTGAATGTACGATGTAATTCTCGGCGTGGACCGGAATACACTTGGGAACGGGAGGACTTTTTCAAGGAGAGATATCCTCATCTGTTCCAGCGGCACGAAATGTGAGTATAAGAAGAGGCGAGCGCCGGGACGTCGCTCTCTTTAAGGAGGGGTGGATGTAATACCCAGAAACCAAGGTCACTTATCTTACCCTAAATTACGCCTATTTTTGAAATTTTTAAGAAGTTTTATTTACTATATATTTTATCATTTTGGTTGAAACCAATGTTTGAGGTCGTAATCTTGACGATTGACGATTTAAGAAGAACGATGACGACTACGATCCCGATGGATGCCCAAATTTCTATGTTTATTGTCGCTTTATCGATATTATAATTTTTTGAGGATTTTACTTTCGGTTCGTGTTAAGTCGAGTCGGGTGCGTTTTATTTCTTTCCGGGTGCATTTAAATTGTCCTAAAAGTATTTTGGAGTGTTCGGGATGACCTCCGACTCCCGCAAAATTTTCCATGTCGACTAGTAAGTCATTCCCGCAAACATTTGAGGTCGTTTTTACACAAGGCCAAAAGAATCCAAAAATTGCACACAAGGACCCTACAAATTTACAAAAAGGAAAAGGGGGGAACACACACAACAAACACACTCAAAAAATTTCACTCCGTCTTTTCTTTTCTCTCTAGGCCGCCGACCATACCACACCACCACCACCACCACATTCAAATTTTCTTGTTTTTGATTAATTCTAATTAGAGACCACACTTTCAAAACCTTTTGTAAGTACTAATCCAAGGTTTAATCCAACATGCATTAACTTGATTTTCCAAAAATTAAAAGATTTTTCAAAAGTTTGATTTGATGTAATTAAACTTAATGCATGTTTAATTTAGGTTTAGATTATGTTAATTCATCAATTAAAGTAACCAAAATTGGTTTGTTTTGGGTGTTTTGATCACCAACACCCCATGGCCAAATGGGGGTGTTTGGTGGATCTTGGTGTTTGATGTTTTTGCTTGTGGGTTTATGTTTAGATTAATGTTTTAGATATTTTTGAGTGGGTAAAACTTGTTGCATGCTTGATTTGGTAAATGTGTTTTAGGATGGATTTGATGTTCTAGGTCTTAAGGACTGATTAGGGTGTTTAGAAATGGTCATGAGTTGATAAGTTAAGGCTAGATGTCGTTAAAATGGTTTGGAAACAAGTGTTGAGGTGATTTTGAAGTAATAATTTTTAGGCAGATTTTTTAAGGGTGTTTTGAAAATCTTAAGCTTAGATACAGGTCAGGAATATAGAATTTAGTTGTAGGGCTTGTTCGTAGCTACATTTTGGTATAAAGTAGAGCTTACGACTCCTAACGAGTCAAAAGTTATGATGTTTTGAAAATACGTGTACCAGGGGATGAGAACCTACATAATCCGAAATTATGTTTGGTTTTGGGTCAAATCCCGGGGACCATAGATAGAGTTTGGTAATTGATTAAAAGTTGATTTTTGGTCTCAAACCTGCATTTGTGAGTCTATTATTAGGCTTAGGTGTTGAACGGGTCAATGGTGTATTTTAAATGGGTCAAACATGTCCAACATGGTCAATATGCAAAATCAGTCCAAAAAACGTATGTCTAGTAATGTGTTGAGTAACGGGTCATAAAAGTGAGAACTTTTAATGGGATTAAAAATGGGTTTTCTACAGGTCATGAGGTATTTTTGTGAATTTTTTTAAATTTTATAAAAGGGTTTAAGTCTTAGAAAACAGCCCATACTTTTGGTAAGTATCGGCGAAAAATGTAAAAAGGGTAGTAACGTTAATAACATAGATGAATCGTATAAAACTAATAACGACTACTTGTTTGGTTTTGGCGTGAGTTTGTAATTATCACAATTGACTAATATATACATATTATACTGTACTTAAAGTTTTATAAATGAGATTTACTCATTACGCGTTATTGTTTGTTAGGTGTTGAATTTCCCGGGCATCCTCATCATCGTCAGTGATCGTCATTCGTATCGTCGAATACTTCTATATACATAAGGTGTGAATTTGTAGCCTCGCTTACTACTGTTTTAAATTGTTTTACCTGTGAGGGAGATGCATGTTATTTTTATAAAATGAACATATGTCATGAATGATTGTTGGACCCGAATGTTGCCTTAAATTGTGTTGAGTACCTAGTTGCAAATGACCCTATATTCATGAACTATTAACTATTGTTTAATCCTTTTGTGGATTGAAAATAGCCGCTTATACAATTGATAGTACTATGGGGTTGACGACCCTATCCGAGAGGAGGGCTAGTACGTTGAGTACCCCCTGCGGACGGATAACTTGTGATAAGAGATAAGGTATAATTGCAACTGATGCCTTTAGAAGGGGCAATGGTTTCATCTTAATCACGCCGGTAATTATACGCGGGTGATTGAGTTAACGGATTAGTGTCATGAGCTTAAACACAATTGTCATAACATTGATAATAGATTGTTTGATCGACAATTCTATGAATGATCGTGAATGATTTTTATAACACATATGTTCAAAATGAGATTGTAAAACCTATGAATTCCACTCACATTATTTGTTGACCCAATTTAGCATGTGTTTCAGGTAATCGATGAAGTATAGCATGGAGCATGCAAAGGATGGGAGTTGTGTGTGGCTTGGCGGTCTACTTGTTTTCCACCCATTATTTAACTTGAACATTTTTATTTTTCTGTCATGTGAACAAAAATGTATCTTTTGGGGTTGAGATTCGTGGGGACCAAACGTAAACTCTGTGTTGTATCATCTTGGGATTTGGAAAACCGTAGACTTGTATGTTTTTAACAATGTTTAAATTATGCTAAAACTTTTACGTCTCTTTGAGTCGTTTGATATGGCTTGTGTGTGATGATAACTGCCTAGCACCCAAATGTTGTAGTTCCTCTGCGCATAGCATTTGTGGGGGTGTTAGAAAAACACTAAAAAAATTTACAACGTATAAGGTTTTTTGTAATTTACGAACTTATTTTGTTGGATGTTATATAAAATTTGGGGTTATAATTTGAACGACAAGTGGTGTCGGGCTTATTTTGTTGAGCTCATTGGATTAAAATTGTGCCAGCTTTTGTGGAATCGAAAATTTGAAGTGATAACTGTAACACGCTTGTTGACAGGGTGAACCAAAACCATGTGCTTGTAAACATATACTTAAAACGAATAATTTAAACCATTCAGACAATTATACAAAAACAAACAACATTATTTCATTCAGAGTCAGACTTTATGACCGCCTCTTACCAGTAAGAGGCGGTAGTCAGATTTAGACCCAAAACATCTTAATGAAACAAACACCACCTAAGATTTTAGAATGCTCATTGGGCTCTTTGTTATATATAAAAGACCAAACCTTCTTTGCTTTATTTGACTTGGCAGCAGCTGCTGGTCCCATCTAAACACAAAAGTTGTCAATATTCTGAATCAAATTCACAGGTAGCTCCCCTTTGTTTGAGTGCATCAAACGGTCCTTTTGGTCTGAGTTGACGCAAAGGCTCTTTTGGTCCGAGTCCACTGAATGATTCCTCTCTATCGAGTTCACGTGATTAAAATCAGAACCCGAGTTCAAGGCAGGAAGAATTACTTCAAACCTGTTTGACAGATTTAAAACAGAGGAAACACTTGTTTTGGGTTCTGATTTTAATCCTGTGAACTCGATACAGAGGAGTCATTCAGTGGACTCGGACCAAAAGAGCCTTTGCGTCAACTCAAACCAAAAGGACCTTAGCAGAAACCCAGACCTCATAAACAGAATACTCAAACTGAGAAAGAAGGAAGCTTCAGGGAAATGCGAGTGGATCATATATAGAGTACTCATCCTAAGGTCACCATAGGTACCTCCTGTTTGCATTGCATATATTTCATCGCATTCTTTAATTTTCAACTACCGAAAAACATGTAACCGCTCAGCATGGCTAGATAACACATATGCAATAGTAGACAAGGTTAGATCAATTCTATAGAGATCTTGGTTTATTTTGGTAGATAGAGGTTGAAAATTAGAGATATTAACTCACGAACAGGTCAATTTGGGTTGTGTTTTACTCAGATGGGCAAAAATCAAAAGCTTTTGCTTATATCCTATCACCTTTATTCAATCTAAAAATGATGTTTTATAAGTATGTTATAAAAATAATAAAGGTGTCCATATCTATACTATGATGGCTAATAAGCTTGACACATTTGCGTTGATGCTTAATATGGTGAAACAAATAAAATAATCACGGTACATAAAGATCACCATTAATATGTGTTACATTTTAAATCTCCTCCAGCAAGATGTGTTTGATCAACGTCGTATTTGATACTCTATACCTGATTGTTTTTTGCCACGGGACAGAAGAGGTACAAGTCTTCTATGTATATAATTCATATAACTTATTTATGATTTATTATTTTCTTTTTACCTACACTTTAAATCTCCTCCTACAAGATGTGATTGATCCACCTGAAGACTGCTTCCGAATTAGGATGATTATCACACTTCTCGAGACTTGTCGGCAGTACTTTAGTCGGGGTTCATCAAAGAGGAAACGTTACATTTGAATCGAGGTTTGGTTTGTTGTAAATTTTGATTTGAAATATTCATTGTAGATGTTACTTAGAAGCTTAACGGTGTGAGAGGAAAAAGTGTGGCTTCAATGTGTTCGTGTTCTTGCAAAAGGACAATTTTCCCCAACAAATTTTATTTTCTTATTGATATATGCAGTAAAATGCAGAGGTGGTGGTGAGCCCTCCTTTTGTTGTTCTTACCTCTCTCAAAATTGAATTGAGATCTGAAATCCAAGTCGATGCCCAATATTGTTGGGTTAAGAAGGGTGGTGCATTAGGCTCAACCCCCCTCAGTACCACAAGGATCGTACTACGTTTATCCGTTTTAAGATGTTTGTTTGTGTACACTCCATCAATTATTCACACTGACAAAGGTAAGTATAGCAACTTCTTTCAATCTGTAGTTGTTAATTAACATCTCTTGTCGTATATAAAATTGTTCATTCTACAAGTACAATTGCATATGTAATGGAAGCTAATCGCTATCATCCAGTACTTATGTGTTTCCACTTCTATAAAAAATGTAAGGTTAAATGTTTGGTTATGAACATGACAACAGGTTACTTGGTTTCACAAACCTTAGCCAAAATCAGTTGAGAAAGTCCAGTTAATAACATAATTAACATGACACCGTAGTTGCCTGATTAAGTTAAGCAAAAAACTATGTTTACATATTATGATCTTTTAGTACAAATGGTTATTTTTTATCGGTTCTTACTATTAGCATAAGTTTATTGTTTGTAAATAAAGGCTTTATCACTTTCTATCTGAGGTATTTAACTGTTAAAAGAACGTTGTTAGTTCTAGATGAGAAGAATGCATAAGTTAGCCGGTAGTCAATGGTTGCGTTCAGGGAGTTGGGAACCTCATACGCAGATATCTTTTTGAGTCTGGGTTATGATCTTTCCTTAACTTTTACAAAAGAGACAATTATGCACAGTCAAAACTAATGATGTTGATGAAAATAAAATTGAGTTTTTCTTGAAAGAAGTCTTGGGTAAAGATATTACGAAGTTGATTGCATCTGGACCGGAAAAGCTAACTTTACTTCCAACTCGCGGCTATTCTTTTGACTGCATTTAACATTGTATTTAATATCAATACTAAGTAACTATATTTGTATGACGGATGACATTGGCATATGATGCAGGGACTTTCATAGGCAGAGTAACAGAGGCTCAGTTAGGAACGTGGGAAATTAATATTTGGACAATGGATGCCAAGGGGTACTGGCTGTGTGCAATTGGCATATCAGAAGTAACTACCTTTTCTTTTTCTGTTCTTTTTCTTTTATTTTTAATAACAAATTTACTCGATTAATTGATTTATATGGAGAAAATGATGATTGCAGAGATATTTTCTTATTATGTTTCCAAACTTATGATTACTTGGTGTTTAATATGTGACTAATTTATAAAACTTCAGATGAAGAGTTTGTAAGGGTTCATAGGGTTCTTAAACATAATATTCCACCCAAATTTTGATGAGTTGTGCTTGTGAGTTTTCTGTTGTTCTACTGCTTTTTAAACGACTAAGCCAACCCAACGTCTTTGAAAATGGTTACTCTTTAGAATATTTTTAACTATAGGTCTGGAACTGTATGCTTGGATGTCATTAACCAGCCATGGTCCGATGTTTGGTAATATTCTTTGACCTGTTAAGAATCCGTCTTTTTGCAAAAAATAAATTCTTCAATTATGTGTGGAGAGAGCGGTGACTAGAAGTGGCAAATTACTGGTCTGGGTAATGCCATATGTTACCCAGACTTCTTATTTGTTGTTATTATTTTTGTGGAGTAAGAGATAAAAAATGCACGCTTTTGGAAGCATCACTAACAGGTTGGAATTGATAAAATGATTGTAATATTCGTTGACGATAACAATCAGTGGTCACTTAACCCTATCTAATTCAATTGACCCGAATTCAATTTGAAGTATTATCAAAGCAGCCTGCACCTCTTTCTATTGCACATCTGATTATAACATTGTCTTCATCTGTTTTGGTGCAAATAATCTTTAGAGATTCTAAATCTTCAAACAATCTGTTGGACGAGAGCTGGAACACAAAGCTTTCAGATTTTGAATTGGCTAGGCTTAATAATTTCGAGGGGCTAAGTCACGCCCCAAAACAAAAAAAAATATGAATTCAGATGATGAGTTGAATGAATTTGAGTCGACCAACCAGAAGTTAATAATGAATATTTCAAATCGGATTCATATTCAGAGAGTGATTCTGATTAAGAGGTGAAGGAAATGGTATGTAATGCTGTTAGCAAAGAACTAATATTCTGGTTAGCGTACTACAGTACTATGTATTAGGAAGGAGTGAAGATATCTAATGTGAGTGTATAAGGTTTTCAAAGTTTCACATACATTTAGCACATCCATCGTCTTCCTAAGGGTGTCAGTCAACTTTAAATAATCGTTATTCTTTTGTATTCTGTGTAATAGAGTCTGAGATGGTACCATTATGTTTGCCAAATAAAGAAGCGGAGTGAAGTTCAATTCAATATCAGGAAAGGAGTTCACGGTCTGACGGAACGGAAACCAGGAAGACTTGACAAACCATTGCAGATAGTACTAAAAGACGCAGCAGATAAATGTTCATACTCAACTTTCACTGATTATTCAACACACATAAAATCATGAAGACATTTTTTTCCAACAAGCTAAGTCGCCAAAACAGTCATCTCCAAAATCGGCCAAAAAACAAGAACTCCAACCGCCATGAATAACAAACAATCAAGTAACATTCCTTTTGGTTTCATAAAAAACTATTAGAATTTCGTCCAAATATCCACTAGACGCTTTCCTTTCATAGACAAGGAATGAACGAATACAAAAAGTGTGAAATTAGCCGACGGAATTCTACTTTGGAAAAAAGATTATATGTGAAGAAAAGGCTGGCTCGTGTTGTAACACGACACATTCTGCCCTAGCAGCTCACTGATTTTGTATGCATAAAAAAATATGATGACTTTATATTTATTTACATTATTCTAATCAATGAATCTCTTAAATTACAACTTTTGTTGCTGACAATGGATAGCTAATGAAATCTCCATATTTTTATACGCACTTTTGTCCTTCTTCATACTATGTTTGAACTTTTTTACTTTTGTTATATCAACTTTGTAAGTTTGACATTTGAGGTTAAACGAGCTCGGGGTAATGAGAATCAAAATACGTTTGAGAAAACATTTTTAACTACAATTGTGGCTACTTGTTTCTTAGCCCATATGGCGTAGAGAGTTCACAAAACCACGTTAGGTCCAATTCAGAAAGCAATGGCACCCTTCCCTATGCACGCGATAGGAAACTCCTATCGTCTTAGACAAGACTTGAAGTTGAGAAATCGTTTATACCGACATGCTTCTATTATTGATGCACCAAAATATCGAACTCTTTTTAATAAGCATTGTGCACTGTTATGAGTACATTACCATGTTGGACTGATAGGATGATTCTATACTTCAAAAGGAATAACTAATTTATGTTAAATAATTATTTATATTAAATAGTATATTAAAATTATAATCATCAACATTTAATTACTTATATTATTTAAAATAATTATAATATAATTATTAATATATTATGTTTTAATATATTTAAATAATTTATTAACTATTATGTTACAAAATTGTATAATACTTATTTATGTTATATAAAAAATAAAAAATAGTATAATATTATAAAATTCAAAATATATTATACTCCAAATAAATAGATATTTATAAATAATTTATTAAAATATATTAATGTTATAGATGTAAAGAATATTTCGGCGTAAAATTATTTACATTCATAAATTAACATGACACAAAACACAGTCGTTGGATGTACCAACAGGTAACCACTATAAAAGGTTAGTTTACGTATAATGTCAAAATATAACAAAAACGCAAATCGATAATTGTACAACAAAAGATTAACATGGAACAAATTAAACACACCCGTTGGGTGGCTAAGGCCCAGAAATATCAAAGATTAATTTTCTTTCAGTTTGTTTTTAACAAAAACAAGTCCAACTGCAAATAAGAAAACTATACACAAACGTACTTTAAAAAAAATACGAAACAAACCCGCCCATTGAGCTTTTTAATTAGGTACTTTTAGACTCTTAAAGTTGGTGCTTATGTCTATTTGTGTAAGGTATTTATATCATTGTATTTTAAAGTTGGTGCTTAATACATATTGGGCAACAATTTTTTTATGCAAGTAATGTTCAAAAAAAAGTATTTTCAGCAATTGGGTTTTTAGTAAATTTACATCTTTTTTAGTCAACAATTTACTTACCAATAGTACAATTTTCACTTAGGAGTTGAGATCAATGTATACCACTAATTTAACATAAACCCAATTAACCGACTATATTCAGTCATTTTTTTAAAAACTTATTTTCCACTTCTTAAAAAAATATCTCACAAACGGTAAATCGTCAAATGATAAAAATACACCATTACAATGAGAATTAAATTATCTTTCTGTCGAGGGGTATATGTATAAACTTTCGATGAACTTTTTTTTTGTCTGAGAAAATCATATATGATTCGTATCACCATTCATATATGATATCCAAAATCACATATGGTTTCAGAAAATCATATATGTATCGTTATACGAATCATATATGATTTCAGAAAATCATATATGTATCCTTATACGAATCATATATGATTTCAAAAAATCATATATGTATCGTTATACGATGGTATATTTCGATTTGCGTAACGATTAACGGTTTGTGAGATATATAAATTTTTAAAAAACAATGAAACAGGGGTTTTTTTAAATGAATGGCTATGATTAGTTGATTAGGTATATGCTAAAGAAAGGTTTACATCGAACTTTTGCCATACACTTAGAATTTTAAAATATATTTTTTTAAATTCGGATTAAATTAACAATTTATAAAAAAATTCAAAGCATAAATTTAAAGTTACTTAAGCATAAACTATAACTAAAAAAATATTAAAAGATAAATAAAAAACAATAAACTAAAAATGCACAAACAATAAACTCTCTGAAACAACGAAAAAAGCGACTCCGCCGGTTGGGCGGGTTACTACGCTAGTGTATATATATATATATATATATATATATATATATATATATATATATATATATATATATATATATATATATATATATATATATATATATATATATATATATATATATATATATATATATATATATATATATATATATATATATATATATATATATATATATATATATATATATATATATATATATATATATATGTGTGTGTGTGTGTGTGTGTACTAGCGTCGTAACCCGCCCAACGGGCGGGGTCGCTTTTTTTTTTGTTTTCGAGGGTTTTTTGTTGTACGTTTTTAGTTTCTTTAATTTGTAATTTAATTTTTAGTATATTTTAATTATTTTTTACGCTTAAGTAAGGTTTATTTGTGGTCAACGGGCAAGATTTTTTTTTTAATATGAACGAACCATTGACGATGAACCCGTGAACCGGTGACTCGACCGGGTTGACCCAATGATCGATCTCGTTACCTAGTGACTTGATCGGGTTAACCTGTGGTGAAACCGTAACTTGATATATTACTATATTATGATTCTTAAATTTATATTAAAAATAGATATTTTTAAAAGATTTGAAATTTAATCTGAATTTTTAAAAAATATATTTCAAAAATTAATAAAAAAAATTCATGTCTAAACCTTAAAACACGCATTAATGAAAACAAAAACCTTTACACTCTGATAAACCTTAAAAAGAATACCAAATTTCACAAAAATAGCGTTATGTTTTATTTTCCTATGGTATGACGCAAGTTTAATAGTAACAATTGTTATTTTGGGTCTTTAAATATTATTTTTATCTGACGCAAGTTTTTGTGTTTAATTTTTGTTACGTGTCTAAACCTTTACACTCGGATAATTATTGAACTACGAAATTAATCTGAAATTTAGAAAATAAAAAAGTTTGAAACTCAAAAAGAAAACTAATAAAAATATTTCAAAAATTAAAACAAAAAATAAAGGGGCTGTTTAGTTGTGGAAAACTTTTCATAATTTTCTGCTTCTGAATTTCTAGAGAATGAAAGAGTTTTCTTTTTCTAGAGTAGAGTTGAAAATATTGAACACCTGTTTAGATGGTATTTTTCATTTGCTAAAAAAATGAACAATGTTTAGACGAAATCATTTCAATCTTATTTTTTCATGATCAATTTTTTTCACGTTTTTGCTAGTTTATTTTTTACATTTTCATCTGTTTTTTCTCGTGTTCTTTTTTTCACGTTTTCGTAAGTTCTTTTACGTTTTCATCAGCTTTTTTATGTTTTCATAATTTTTTTTTATGTTTTCATCAATATTATTGCGTTTTCGTTCGATTTATTAGGGGTTCATCAAGTTTTTTACGTTTTAGCCCGATTGTTCACGTTTTCGTCCGATTTTTGGGTTTCGTCAGTGTTTTTACGTTTTCGTCAGCGTTTTTACGTTTTCTCCAGCTTTTTTATGTTTTCATCAGTAATTTTACTGTTCGTACGTAATTTTACGTTTTCTTCAGTATTTTTACGTTTCCTCGGTATTTATATGTTTTCGTCATTATTTTTACGTTTTCGTCAATATTTTTATATTATTGTCTGTATTTTTACGTTTTTGTTCGTTTTTTACGTTTTCATTAGCGTTTTTACGTTTTGCTCAGAGTTTTTTTGCACATTTCGGACGAAAACGTAGACACACTAATGAAAAACGTAAAACGCTAATGAAAACGTAAAAAAATAAACTAAAACGTAACAGACGAAAACGTAAAAAATCAGACAAAACGTAAATACCTGAATTAAACATACAAATCAGATGAATACATACAAAAGCGGAAGAAAACGTAAAAAATCGGACAAAAACGTAAAAATCGGACGATAACGTTAAAATTAAGAAAAAAACATAAAAACTCAGACAAAAATGTAAAAATACAGACGAAAACGTAAAAAACCGGTAGAAAAAGTAAAAGATCAGACGAAAACGTAATAATTCAGAAGAAAACGAAAATATATTGACAAAAGCGTAAAACATTTGACGGAAATGTAAAATTACTGACGAAAATATAAAAATACTTAGGAAAACATAAATATACTGACGAAAACGTAAACATATTGACGAAAACGTAAATAACACATAAAAAACTAACAAAAACATTAAAAATGGCAAAACTGTGAAAATTGAAGAAACGTAAATAAAACTGGCAAAAACATGATAAACTGTCTAAACATAAAAAAAATTGTAAACAAAACGACAAAAAAGTGACGAAAACTTAAAATAGTGTTAGAAATAGATATGTGAACATGTTTTATTTTTACTTTGGAAAAGAAATAGAAAGGGTAATATGGGGTTTTCTAGTGTCTATTTAAAATTAGAATATGAAAATTTCATGATTTTTGGAAAATATTAAAAAAAGTTGAAATAAACATGTGTTTAATCCGAAATTTAGAAAAATAAAAAAATTAAAAACTTCAAAAGAAAACTAATAAAAATATTTCGAAAATTAAAAACAAAAAATAAAGGTATTCAATTTTAATGAATTTAAGTATATGGGTTAGTAACATTTAAAGAAAAACCTTACCATAGCAAGTTGGTAAGTTTGATTACCCCTAACGAAATGTACCATGTTCAATTCTTGCAAATGGCATATTTTTTATAAAGAATACGGAAATAATCAAAAACTGCGTTTCCAAAACGCAATTCTCAAAATTGTGTTTCCAATCAAAACTGCGTTTCGAAAACGCAGGTTTCAAAACTACGTTGTTTCAAAAACGCAATTTCCAAAACAGCGTTTCCCAAAACGAACTTTCAGAAAAGTTCCAAAACAGCGTTTCTAAAACGCACTTTCAGAAAAGCGCGATTTCAAATCACAAAAAATATGGAAAATGGAGATTTTCTAGGAATTTCTCAGATCCTATTGGTTTAAGGATGTGACTGTGATATGACTAGATTAAAAACTGTGGTTTCAAATCATAATTATACATATATATAATATATAAAGATATATATATATATATATATATATATATATATATATATATATATATATATATATATATATATATATATATATATATGTATATATATAGTAGGGATCCAGTAAGAAGAAAAAATAAAATGAGAAGAATAAGAAGAAATCCTGACCACAAATTCCACAAAGGAAGGAGAATTTTAAGGGGAGATGCATCTGACTTTGTAAGTGCATCTGAAATATGTGGCTTTGGTTTCTTCTCATTCTTCTTATTTTACTTAATCTTCTTATTTGATCCTAACTCTATATATATATATATATATATATATATATATATATATATATATATATATATATATATATATATATATATATATATATATATATATATATATATATATATATATATATATATATATATATATATATATATATATATATATATATATATATATATATATATATATATATATATATATATATATATATATATATATATATATATATATATATATATATATATATATATATATATATATATATATATATATATATATATATATATATATATATATGGTGAGGTTATTTTCAGAACCAAAAAAAGTACAGAACTACGAGAACCAACATCAAACAATCAAATTTTTTTATCTTTATTTTTTTATTATTTAATTCAAAGGGTACAAAGGTAAAATTAAAATTTTTATTTTCTTTTTGATTTTACTAAAAAAACGTTTTATAATTTCTGTATTTTTTGTTTTTTAACATACTTTTTTTAACAAGCAGGACTAGAAAAGTAAGGTGCATCTGTGTCGTTTTCCATAAAATATAAATTTGTATATATTTTTACTATTTTGGTTTAAACTTTAGTGAGTTTTGGTCAAAAATATTTATACAAGGGCAAGGAATGACAAACGTCAATATTTTATATTATACTGTATACATTGCAAACCAAAAACATTATACATAAAATCAAAAGTCAAGTGATATACAATTCAAATACAAAACTCTAAAGTAAAGAATAAATGGAAGCATTTCCTCTCATTTGTTTATATGTACATGTGCATTTAAGTTTATTTATATGTCCTTTCATCTGTGATTTATTTATGTGCAGTTGTGCACTAGTATCTACTACGTGCACTTGTGTCTTGACTCTTTACTTCTTTATCACAACTATCTTCTATCTTGATAATACATAGTACGTACAAAATACATGTGCATTCTTCACATCCTCATGATACTCGTACCTTATACTTGCAACACAACAAATTATAAAAGAATTAACACATGCATAATACATCTTCGACTTGCGTACGATCTAAATACATATGCATAATTTGAAGCATATACAGATTACACTCTCTTGGATTTTATATGAACCTTAAAATACAGGCACATAACTTTTATTGATTAGATATCGGCTTTAAACATAAATACAGACCTTTTTTCCTTATTTGATATATAGACTAACATTCACTCGTCACAATGACAATAACCACACTGGTCACTGGTGAAATGTTGCTTTAAACTTATGCATTCCTTCTCAACAATGCCGGATTACAATCAATCAATTTAGTACGTGCAAAACATTATCCCAAAACTCTAAAGCAAAAATATAGTTCAATCCAACATGAAAAATTACATTCGCAACCACAAATCAACTTTCAAATGTGTAAAACATTTACTTGCATATGTATCTATAAGAGCTCAGGGTACGGGAGGGGGAAGGCTCGCACCGAGGGAAAACGCCACGTGAAAACGCCATGAACCACACCCTGTCTCGAGTTTTCGTGTCTCGAGCCTAGTGGACGGCTCAAGTCATCGCGCGAAAACGCGACACGAAAACGCGAGACCGGTTCTCGCGTTTTCGTGTCGCGTTTTCGCCTATTTAATATTTTTTTAAACGAATAGTTTATTGACACGTGGAAATTTGAGGGCCCAGCTTGTTTCCCATGGATCAAGCCAACGAAGGAGGCATAATTTTGGTGTTGTGGATGTTTTGATGTTGTGGGAATATTTACACAAAACTTACCATACCGTAAAAAGTTTTTGATGTTGTGGGATGGCTCAAGCCAACCACATCTGGTGCTCTAAAGATATACATGTAGCCCATTTAACTTTCAGGTGAGGCCATGGCTTTCTAACATTATTTTAATCACAATACCAAAAACAAATTGTCATATTTAAATGTAACAATTTAACTCTTAGGTGGATTAATTATATTAGGTCGGATCTATTAGATCGTAACTAACGCCAATTAATTAGTTAAGGCCACGTAAATGGATTGATTATTTATCATATCTAACTTTAATCACATGCATCTACAACAAGATAAACAAATATAATCAGATCTAACTACTTGGTTAAGAGAACATTTATTTTATATAAAATTTAATTATAATAGAGCAATCAATAATTCCAAATAAAGCTTTTATAGACCAAGTATATTCATCCTAATTATAAAATTGAAGGCAAAACCTCTTCAAAGCTAATACAAAAAATAAAGCTTTTATAGAACAAATGAAAAATGAAATCGTTTACCTCGTAAGTAGAATTAATTCGATAAGATTCTTGAGTCCCTGTTGTCACAATGAAATTATTTAAACATAAAAGTTTACCATATCTTCAATTGATCGGTTTGTAATTTTGTTTCGGAGGAAGCAATCGATTATAATTTTCATACGTCTGGGATCGAAGATGGTGAAGCGGCAGGCATGGTGTTTTGGAAACTAAAAGTGAGGATGGTGGTTAGGGTTTGAGAGAAATAAAGATTGAATCACAGAGCGGTTTTTTGGGCTTTGAAATGCTATTTTTATGGAAAAAGAAATTTCCGATTTTGCCCTTAACCTGATTTTTTCCTCTAAATTGAGTTGCACATATTTTCAAAATTGCCATTTTGCATTACCATCTTGTACATCACGAATTAATACTGTAAAAAGACAGTTCTCGCAGTTTTGTACATTTTTTTGGTTCTGAAAATAACCTTAAAGTTAGGAGAATTTTAAGGGGACATGCATCTGACTTTGTAGGTGCATCTGAAATGTGTGGCTGTGGTTTCTTCTCATTCTTCTTATTTTACTTAATCTTCTTATTTGATCCTAACTCTATATATATATATATATATATATATATATATATATATATATATATATATATATATATATATATATATATATATATATATATATATATATATATATATATATATATATATATATATATATATATATATATATATATATATATATATATATATATATATATATATATATATATATATATATATATATATATATATATATATATATATATATATATATATATATATATATATATATATATATATATATATATATATATATATATATATATATATATATATATATATATATATATATATATATATATATATATATATATATATATATATATATATATATATATATATATATATATATATATATATATATATATATGTATATATGTATATATATATATATATATATATATATATATATATATATATATATATATATATATATATATATATATATATATATATATATATATATATATATATATATATATATATATATATATATACATACATATATATATATATATATATATATATATATATATATATATATATATATATATATATATATATATATATATATCTTTATATTATATATAGGTATATTTATGACTTGATACCACACCTCTAATCCATGTCATATGTGACATGGCACTTCTAAACCAATAGAATTTGTTTGTTAGCTAAAAAATCTCAAAAACCTACCAAAAATAATCTACGAAAACACAATTTCCAAAATCAGAACGCAATTTTCCAAAAACTGTGTTTTGATACCGCACCTATATATAACAGGTTAAAACTATTTTTTCTCCATTTTTCTTTATTTTCCTAACACCCACCTAAGGGAAAAACACACACACACACGCAAGTATCCACAGCCGCCAGTAAAAACACACACACAAACGATCTCCATTCCATGATCAACGATCCCACATCCATGATAAACAAATAACTGATTCAGCCCCTCTTTCAAAACCCTAATCTTAAAAAAAAACAATCAAGATTGGTAAACTAATTCGATTAATTAATTAATTAGGGTTTTGCTATAATTGGTTAATCATTCTTCTTGCAAGATAAAAAATATGCTTTTTCTTGAATACATATTATACTTTTTCTTGATAAATATTATACCCACTCATGAATCTTAAGCAAAAAACACTATAGGATTGTCAACTATGTCACTCAACCAACAACATAACATCTTCCAAAGTCGTCAGGTAGGTTTTGTTCTCCTATTTATTTAGATAATTTAGGTTAGATTTGATTTGCTTTTTGGTGCTGATGAAGCTTTTGGAATATGCATATAATGTGTTTGCGAGAATTTCTGAGTTAATAACTTGATTTATAAGTTTTTTAGGTACGAGCTCATGTTTTTTTTAAGTTTGTATTACATTGATTGGTTTTTATTTGACTATATGCTTTTATTCAATTTACAACATCTTGATCAATTTTTTTACACTAACTAGTTATCTTAATTCTTTTTTTGCCAGGTTAGACCCAACTATACGTGTGCGGATTTGGGTTTCACATCATCACAGTGAGGTACTATCCACATACAATCTATTTGGAAATCTTTAAATGTGTGAAAATGTGTTAACCCACATGGTCGGTTCTATAAAACATCAAATGCCAATAGTAGATATCCTGAGGAAACTAGGGGCAATGAGTGGCCAGTTTTGGTTTCACTGATTCTTCGGGTTCATCTTTATTACTAATAGCAGATATCGCGGTTGATTCAGGTTTTTCGGGCTTACATTCAAGATATATAGAATCCATCTCGTTGGCATCTTCACCATTGCTAGAGCTCGAGGCGTTCTGAATATTATCACTGACATGACTCTGAATATAATCATTTTCAGTACTACACATCTGAAATGACGGTTCTGTATGCTCTCGTTTAGATGTTTTTGTTGAACAAGTGGGAACCAGCATTATCGCAAACTTCATCGTCCCTTGAAACAGAACCTATTTTTAAATCTATTGTATCTATGTCCATGGCACTGTCAGATGACTTTTGGAGACATGAAAACAGGTGACAAATCCATGCCAGTGGTAAAAATATAACCTTCAGGATTTTTATTTACATTTTCAAGTTTATTTTTCAGCTTAGTGAGTTTGAACAAAGAATACTTAAATTAGTTATGCAAACATAGTTCTTTTACCAAAGGGGTCCCAGATAGAAAAATTAAGGCTGATCATAATCCGGCTAACGATGAGGTAATCATGTGTCTGTGTGTCCGCTGCCAGTCTCCATTAATTCATTTTTATCTTGTGTAATTACCTGATTTATGGTGTATTAAATATATTGAAACGAAACATGCTCTTCTGACTGGTGTTGCATCTGGTATCACCTTTGTACTCGGAGTTTGTTGACCACTTCAATTTCTAATCTTTGCCAAAATGAGATTCTTCACACTCACTTTTCTTCTAGCAACGTGGTCCACATTCACACACATCTCAACTTACAGCGCCACAAAACTCGTCACCCAGAAAAACATATCAGCAAATACTACATTCAAATAATTTGGATAATAAAAAGCTGGATAAATTTATATGTTTAGTTGATCTGAATATGAACTCAGAAATCACGACCCTGTATTCCTTCTACTCTTGGCATCAGTACTTTACATGTTTGGCCGTCAAAGTCTTGGGATAAAGTTACTGACAATGTCATACCTTCAAGGACTTATTATTTGTTGGTCTGAGGCCCCATCAGTAGGATAACTTATCTACTTATATTTGAGTAAAAAAACACTTAAAAATAAGTCTTGCAATTATGTATGTATTAGAAAAGAGTGATGATAGAAATGAGTCAAAGGAGAACTGTATTTATAACTGATCTTGGTGGTGGGAGGGATGTTTGATGTTTCAGTTTTGAATATCATTAAGGGTGGAAGCACTACTGTTGCAGTACATGGTCACACTCATTTTGGGGTTAACAAAGCTTTCAGAAGGTAGACATCACGGTCACATTTTAACTCAGACAATATATGTTAAGCTAAATGAAACTGATGTGCATATACTACTACCTTTATGTTAGTTAAATTTATTCAGATAAATAGTTATCTAATTAGCATTACCTCTTATGCTTCATTATCAGGTGGTGATGAAGGTATTATATCCTTGGTTGGATAGGGATGCATATGCTAGATTAAATGAAGTTCTCTAGCGTTTGACAATTAGTCATTTCCATGGGTTCAGCAAGAAAGGATGATAGTGAGGCACTCTGTTCACATGCCCAAGAATCATCCTTTTATCTAAGCTTGGTATGTTCAAAAAGTATTTGGATTGAATTGTTGATGAAAGGTCTTTTAGTAACAAATTAATATACAAGAGTATAATTTATACCGTTAGTCAGTCAAAGAGGCACAGGAGCACAAGCCCTCTTCATAGGAGTTCATAAAGTAGACGACATCATAGCACAGTTAGGGAAGGCACATCGAGGTGATTAAATGGCCAATAATCCAATGCCCGCTACACATTTTGTAGATGACCATTTGAAGGTCAGTTAGCATGTCTTTCTTACTTTAAAATTACATTTATTTTGTGTTCACGACAAGTATGGCAGTAAAATTTTAGCAAATAGGGGAGAAACAAACATGGGTACTCGTCTATATGAATGGGCTGCTCTGGATTGTGTTTCTTTGAACTTTATCTGAGTAGTATGTTCTAAATGTATGTAACTTCCTCTTAAGATGTTAAAGTCTACTGTATGCAAACTACAAACAACAATCACATTGTTTATATACGCTGCATATCTGTTATTCATTTTTTTGAGATGTCGTATTTAGACCGATAAAAGGCTGAGGTGGTTGATAGAATGCGTTGTATCAAACCAGGACGCGAAATTCAAGTGAACGTTGTGACAAATAACTTGGTGCAAATTATTTTTCGCCACATTCTATTTTATTTCCAGTCATTCTTTGTACACGGTTGTCATATCACCGACATCAGCTTTTGATTGGTCTGAAAATGAAATACTACCAAATGTACATGCCCTCCCGTTTGTCCAACAATGGGATGTTTAGGTATTCGTGTGTATTCATTTAAAAAAAGACAAATTAGATGTACTAGAGTTGTTGAATGAAACGGGTTGTCGGGAATGTAGTATTTTGCTGGGTAGTATGTTTTCTTGATCATCCACTGATATCACATTGATAACTTGAAAAACCCTTCATATAGTCATTGAATAATAGAGTGTGAAATTTGTAGTTTCTCAATACCAATCTGTACCTGCACCTCAAACTTCTGAACCCCTGTATGCTCTTGCCTTACCTATGTGTATGTTCAGTATTTTTATTTAAGGAATTTGATTACTGAAAAATGTAGTGTGATCCTTTCCTTAATCTTCCCTGCTTTAGAGAAGAACACACGAGGGCACTAGAAAAATGTTGTTCAAAGCCTAACCCTGAACGTTAGGAAAAGCTCATCCCACGCAATTTTTTGCTTAGAGATTGTTTTTTGTGGTATACAGTTATGGGGTGTTTGGGATAGCATACTCTTATCAGTAACAGAACTTGATTTCAAAAGCTACTTCGGGCCAGACAAGTTGATATCTATTCTGGAATGAAGGTATGTATTTTATATTCTTTCCTTTTTCTCTCTGTCCATATATGTATCTTTATCGGTGGAGCTAGATATAGTTACTATGAAGATATGAACTAAACATATATGGCATGTTTTTAATGAAGAATCAGGAATGTGACTCGTTTATACTAAATCCTCAAGACAAACAGTCAGAATTTAGATTTCAAAAACCATGTAGAGTGATTTATGATATACTTGTGAATCTGTTTCATACAATCAGAGAATGTTGGTGGTCTGCATAGCAATAATACCCCTATGTGACACACTTTAACGGTATTAAAAATTTACTCGGTGTGTTAGATGAATCTATTAATATGATCTTGAAGAAAAATATTATGGCGGCTCAAACTAAACCTGATTTTCTTCTAATATAGGTTCAAACAGTTACATCTGAGGACAAACTAAACCACGAAAGAGATAAGCAAGGTAATGTTTATATACAATATATCATTTATGTGAAGCACCAGTAAGATTGAACATTGGTTTACGGCATATGATTGTTCTATCTGTTTACTTCACTAAATACTTCTGAAATTCGTTTATACAGTCGGAGAATGTTGGTGGTCCGCATAGTAGGTAATATCACTCTGTGACACAAATAACTAATACGAAAGGTATGGAGAGACTGTTGATGTCAATCTGTTTAGAGACAAAGGTACCAAAAAATCAAAAGGCTTTGCTTTTGTTGCATACGGGGATCAAATAACTATGGTTCTTGCAGTCCATCAGTGTCTCGATCCATCTGATTTCATGTTCAGACAAATAGCTGGTTTTTGTATTTTTAGTCATCTTTCTTTAAGTTGTTGTATTGTGTTCAATATATCGTGATCATGACAAAAATCAGCTAGGGGTGACCGTGACCGCCGTGATCGAGACCGATCAGACCGTGGTCGTAATCGTAGTGACCGTGGACCCCTAATTGGAGTCGAAGACCAGCAGAATTAAGAGCGCTTAGCCAGAAGTTGAGCAGGGGTTTTAATGTGGCTCAACTCTTTTTCTTCTTGGTTCTCTTTCAACGTTTTTTCTTTCTCTTTGAAAGATTTTGATTCATAAACCCCTAAACCCAATCAAGGCCATGCTGTTTTTCTTGAAAATCTTGTTGTTTTAATAAATTTAATATTTCTCATGTGTAGTCATGTCCGCTGTTCTTGGTTTAAAGGTTGGACTGCCCATGGTTGAAGAAAGTGATCTGATATCCTAACTAATCCTTTTGTCCCAATGATAGATATTTCTAAACTGTTTGCATTGCTAATCTTAGATTTCCCTTCTTTCTATTATGACCCTTCTTGTGCCATACTGTTTTGAGTTTTTTATTCATTCAAACTATATTATTTTTATCAGAAAGAAATCTTATTTTGATGCTTTAGATCATCCTGAAATTATCGTCTTATGTAATATAACTATTTCCACAAGTCTATGTATTGATTTGGGTATGTTGATTATGAATTTCAAGTTTATATCGCTTCTACTATCAGGAATCAGAATTTCTGTTTTCACGTCGAAATTGGTTTAATGCAGGATGTAAATATCTAATCCAAATAGGTATGTAATTTTATGCGGCATTGTTCCTCATATTGGAGAAGTTGGAAGTGGTTTAGAAGCAGCAGGAAAGAAGCACAAATGATAGTTGCAAATGGGGAAAAATACAGATGTATATCTCCCCTTCAGAATTTGAGTTTTCTCATTCTTTCTGATTTAGAGAAAAAATCACATTCATTTCTAAAAAATGTTGTTGTCTTCCTGCATCTATGGCTACTATCATAAGTTATCAGTTACAATGAGTGTGTTGATTTGTTTCATAAATATACGTTAATGAGGTCAACCAGATTACACTTGCTTAATATTTCAGTTTTGATATGCATTTGTCCATCTTATTACAGTCAATCTTATTACAGATATTAATATTCCGACATTCAAATAGATCATGCCTCAACCATTGAATAGTTGGTACCTGATCTCACTACTTTGAATCATAAGATGATTATTTGTATGAGTGAAGGAAAGTTTTGGGTGCTCTACTTTATCCGGTTGATTCCACGGTTGAATGAGGATGACTTTGGCTTCCATTAACTCCAGAGGTAAGGCGAGATTTTATCATAGCAATTATGTTTATCGTTTATATATGGGTAGACTGCTCTTGTGTCCTCTAATTCTTTATGGAATGTATGTGATGACCATCTTACGACGTTCCCACTTCTCCTATAACGAGTCTGCTAAGTATTAATGTTTTGGAAAAACCCTATTTTTAAATCTGATTATTCCATTGCTAAAAGTTCAACTGTGACGTTCTTTTCCTTTTATTTTGACGTCCTAATCGTAATAGCATCAAACTGCCAATCGACTGTCGCAAATTACTTGAAAGATATTGCGATATTTGTACAGACCCAAAGACTGAAATCTTGCTAAGACGAACAACTGGAGGACGTGTCATAACTGCAGCTTTTATGTTGAAAAACGGTGGGCTGTCACTATATTTCTTACAGGTAATGAATACTGCTAAGACGAAAACCCATACAAAAAAATCCAACCGTTACGAATATGTTCTATAGTAGAGTGCCGATCAAAAGCTATGCAAATTTAGTTCACCTTTCCTAACAATCATGTTTTATTATATTTTTTTTCAGGAAACTGTTCAAGTACTCTTATAATGTAGTCATTTGTGAGAACAGCTTTCAGCAACCGATTTTCTATAGTTATTCAAGATTATGTAGCCGTCACAGTAGCATTTCACTTGATTACAGGTATGCATGTTTTTCTTCTAGCGATTTTCATTTGTAAAAAGCAATTGGCATCTTGAAACTGATTATTATCAGAATCCTGAATAAAGTATAATCATATAATCACTTTCAGAGGCTGTTTGGATTAATCTGTGAGTTACATATCGAGTGATTTACAAATCACATATTTTGAATATGAATTGTTAACCCGGCTACACGTGGATAAAATTCAGGAGTGTGTAATCCGTAGTTGAATGCATGTCTCTGTCTCGAGATACTGTCGCGGATGGCCCGTCTCCTAAAATTAGTGACGTTATCATAGAAGGTACACTACGTTTCTTATGTATTTCTGCATATGAGTTTCTTTTGCATATCTCCCCTAGAATAAAGTTTTTTAAGTTAGTTATATTAATGTTCATTGTGTGCATATCGCCCTTTTTAAACCCTCTTCGTGTGACAAAACTCGCTAATTTATCGGCGCATGAAGAAACATTAGAAGAAGCAAGTAAGCACAGCGCTTCTAGACATATTTAGAAGACAGAAACACACATCTTCTTCCACCTGATATATGCCAGTACTGGATGGAGTCGACTTTGACAGTGAAAGTGGAAATGGGCTATACTAGGATATCCTAGCAAAGTACCTCTCTGTGTATGGCTTCACCGCAATGCCCATATCCGGATGCATGGGTTGGAAAGGACATACATGACATTCAGAAATAAAAAGATCAAGGGACAAGATCAGTTTGTTATATAATCTAGCACAAGGTACCAGCAAACCAGGAATCTTTTAAAGTCATATCACGTTCTTTCCAAAGTTGAGTGATCACTTATTCTTATTTTTTTTTGTAAATACGAATTAAATCAGATCTGTTTCATAAATATACGTTAATGAGGTCAACCAGATTACACTTGCGTAATATTTCCGTTTTGATCTGCATTTGTCCATCTTATTACAGTCCATCTTATTACATATATTAATATGCTGACATTCAGATAGATCATGCCTCAACCATTGAATAGTTGGTACCTGATCTCACTACTTTGAATCATAAGATGCTTATTCGTATGAGTGAAGAACAGTTTTGGGTGCTCTACTTTATCCTGTTGATTTCACGGTTGAATGAGGATGACTAATGAAAGCAAATATAATTATCCTACTATCTTCCTTGACAGTATCACCCCTAGCCCAGAATGCGTAGCTACATTGTCAAATTTGGTTTATCTTGAGAATGATTGTGTATTACACGCGTCTTAAACTAGGTATGACTACAAAAGAGTGATTTGCTACGGTTATAATAATAACGGCTGCAAGTCACTGCTTTTCCACTCACTTTCGACCAGAAAATTATAAATTACACTAATATAAAGGCTCCGTAGGGTATCACACTGAAGTTCCTCACTAGAAAGCCTTGAGATCAATGAATGTTTGACAAAGGGCGTCGTACTATCAAAAATAGACTACCTCAACTTCATAACAAACAACCACTGCTTCAGTTCAAAGAATATGATACAGTAATATGAAAACAAAGAAAGCATCGCAACCTGTGAGCCTCAACGCATTCCAACTCAATAAGTTGTAAGAAATGGCTGATAACGAGCCTGAAATTCTCATGAATCAGGAAACAAAACTAAAAATATTATTGTTATAATTGATAGGTGTGTAAACACCCATCCTTTTACCACTTAATTACAATAATAACCAGGCCAAAACGTGTATTTTATGTCGTAAATGTCGGAATTATGCGTGGTTTATGTTTTTGTTGTGATTTTAGGATCAAAATGTTAAAAAGGAAGAAAACACGGCTTTCACGGGCTTTTATCGAAGAAAAAGACAAAAGACGAAGTCAAGAAATCAAGAGTGCAAAAAGAACGGAAGTCCAAAGCCTATTCTGAAGATTTATCGAAGAAAAAGTCCAAAGACAGAAGTTTAATAAAGCCGAAGAACTCAAGTATAATTTATGAATAAATCACAAGACGAGTTTAAAGTAATCACGAGACAAAGTCTGAAAGGTCGAAGAATTTAAAAGATTAAAGACTAAAGACGAAGGATTAAAAGATAATTAAAGAAAGAAGAAAGAGAGGAGGAAGCTTCCTTCCACTAATCACCTCCTCCCCTATAAATAGAGTCATTCGGATTAAGCAAGATATTGCTTAATCTCTTTGCTTATTTGATTAATAAGTTCACCTTTTTACTTTTATCTAAGTTTTTGTATGAGATAAGCTATAAGTTTGACAATCTTATTGGCTTATTTTGCATTTAGCTTATTTACTTTTTAGTTTTCTTAAAAAAATTTAGTCTTTTTAAAGTTTGCTTATTTCGTATTTTAAAAGTTTTCAAATTTATGCTTATTGATCTTTTAATGTTTGATTTTTATAGCTTAAAGTGTTTTAGTGCTTATTGTGTTAATTTTCTTATTTTTGATTAAGTGCTTTTTAGTTAATTTTTATAAAAAGTTGTTTTTAAATATTTTTTATTATTTAGTATTTTTAAAAGTTTTTAAATTTTGGTCTATTAGCTTTTTCTTAAATTTGATTTGGTTAAGTTTTTAGATAAGTGCTTATTTGGTATTTGCTTATTTGCTTATTGTATTCCATCGTAATGCTTAAGGGTTTTACCAGTACGATCCAGTAAGTGTGATCGCATAAACCCCGAGGGTTTCTACTTGCGATCCATTACTGCGATCCATAGTACGATCGTTCAATACGATCACACTCCTTAATCCACACCACGATCACTTGTTGCGATCGTGGGTACGATCATAGAGTGCGATCCTTGGGTACGATGGAAACGATATGCCATTGCGATGCATGAATACGATGGAATTAACACTACAACATTACAATGCATCGCATTTTCACCTAGTACGATGCATGCATGCTTAAGGTTGATGGAATTAACACTTACAATATAAGTACGATGGAAGTGTCATGCATGCATGCATGCTTAAATTGGCGCCATTTTCACCTAGTAGGCTGGCTGCTTCCAGCAGCTAGCCTGCTAGCTTGTTTATTTAATAGTATTGTTCCGTAATTGTTTAGTTTTGTCTGAAAGTTGTTCCGATTTTATTTCTGAAAGTTACGTATTTTTAGTTGAATTTTTCGTCGATTTTTAGTATTAATATTTTTTCGTAAAGTTCAAGTTTTATCTTTTATTTAGTACCCGCTTTAGGTTTTGCCTCGTTTAGCTTTAAAGTACCATTTTAGTTTTATTCTCTCCTTTTTCATTTAGTAAACTTTATTTTCGAGTCGATAGTTAATTTTGTCTTTTAGTTTTATTTTTATTAATTCTTTCGCTTTAAATTTCGTTTTATTATTTGTTTTAATATTCGTTTTAATATCGTTTAATTTTTAGTTTTTAATATTCACCTTGTTTTACTTTTATTATTTGTACTTGTCTTTAGTTTGTTTCTAAATACTTTTCGCATTTACTTTTTAATTAGTTATAGAAAATCAACTTCCCTTTTTCTTAACCAAAAACAATTGAGTCGCACTTTGAACCGGAGATCAATTCGATTAGACACCGAGAACAACGAACTTTTTAACCTAGCAAAAACCTCAATTTCAAATGGCGTCGCGGTCGGGAATCTTTCAGGTTATTGGCTTGCTGGTTTCCATTGTTCCGATCTTTAAGGTTTCTGTTTGTTACGATCCAACAAGTGCGATCGCATAAACCCTTAGGGTTTCTACTTGCGATCCAGTGTTGCGATCAAGGACTAAAATCATACCACGATCACACTCCATAATCCACACCACGATCACTCATTGCGATCGTGGGTACGATCATAGAGTGCGATCTGTTGGTACGATCGTGGTCACGATATCTACTGCGATCCACAAGTGCGATCGTGGTGGAGTTCGATCATAGAGTACGATCGCAGGTTGCGATCTAGACTCTGTTATAGAGTACGATCCCTTTGTTTCCATCGCATTGAGTGCGATCATCACACTACGATCTAGGCTTCGATCGTAGGCTGCGATTGTAGGGTACGATCAGGATACGATCCAACCACGATAGTTGGTTGCGATCGTGTTGCCATCCGACTCGTGTTTATGTTTTAATTTTCCTAGATTTTGAATTTAAATTTTCCCGCCTCTTTTAGTTTTCTTTTATTATTATTGTTAGTTTTTAAATTGTGTTTTCCCGCCTTTTTACTTGGTCCATTTTTAAGTTTTCAAATTTTATTACGTTGTCAAGTTTAATTTTCGTCATGCTTTAATTTTTGTCATTTAATTAACTTTCTTTCCAACGTTTTTAACATTGCACCATTTACGTTTAATTAGTCTTAGTTTTAATTAACTGTCATTTATTTTAACGTCTTGCACATTTACTTTACTACAACGACCAAATCTTTGTTTCCCACCAAAAGACGACTGAGTCGCACACTTAAACCGGAAATCAATTCGATTAGACCACTTCAACGAACTTAATTTTCTTACTGGCCAAAGGCTATGTATCAAATGGCGCCGCTGCCGGCTCTTTTCGTAAAGATTAACGGTTTTCTGTGAGAGACGCGTTGCTTTTTGGGATCCGTTCATTCGTGAGCGTTATTTTTCTTGCTTAAAAATTTCCAAAAATCCATAAAAATTAAAAATTGTTAAAAATCCATAAAAATTAAAAATTTTCAAAAATCCAAAAAGATTTTATTTTTATTTCCATAGTGTATATATATTGTCTATTGCTTTGGTATCTTTTTCTTTTGCTTTAGCAGGTGTATGCGTACTAGATCTTCAACTTATCCAGAGCCCGAGACTCGTGAAGATTTAGCTATGGCAGGTGTCAACAACAACAATAATCCACCGCACCTCAACAATAACAACAACAATGTTCTTCCACAGCCCGATCTTCGGACAATGGAGGAGCTTTGTCAACCCACAATGTTTGGACGAGGAGGACCGATTGCACCGATGCAAATCACGGCTCTGGAGTTTTCGTTGAAGCATCACATGATCCAGCAAGTGCAAACTAATCCCTTTCGCGGATTGCCTGATGATGATGCCAACAAGCACCTCGACAAATTCATTACTATTACCCAAAGCATGAAGTTGCCCGGTGCTACTATGGATATTCTTCGCCTTCAACTCTTTCCACATACTTTATCACACCACGCCGAAAGATGGTTTGATCGTCTCCCGAAGAATTCCATTCATACTTGGGATGACATGACCCAACGATTTTTGTCGCGTAATGCAGGTTTTGCTAGTTGAAAGTTCGTTTTCTCGGTATCTTCTCGAATTGATTTCCGGTCAATTGTGTGAGATTAGTTGTTCTTAGTGAAACAAATATTTTTGGATTTGGTAAAATAAATGTGCAAGACTTAATAATAAAGGACGGGAAATTAAAACTAAAACTAGTTGAAACGTAAAACGGTGCAATATTTAAAACGTTAAAAGTAAATGACGAGAAGTTAAATAACGTAAAATTAAAGCTTAACGAAAAGTAAATTGACAATTAAATAAAAATACAAGACGTAATTAAAATAGACTAAAGATAAAACGAGTGAAGAGGCGGAAAAACAAACAAGCATAACACTAAAACAAAACAAAACATTCCGATCGGAATACACCCGATCAGAATGGTGCCAGGTCGGAATATTAAAAGGAGCTCTTATCGGAATATAGGAAAATGGTACATGATCGGAATATCTTAAAAAGGACAGGATCGGAATGTTGTAAAATAAGCTAATCGGAATATACATAAAACAACCCAAATCGGAATGTGTAAAAAACTCATAATCGGAATACACCTAAACTGAGCTGATCGGAATGTTGCGAAATCAACACAGTCGGAATCAATGAAACCCTTTTTCGATTTATACCATCGGAATAAGGTGGTGCTGGTCGGAATAATGTAATCAGAAAGGGGTTTAATACCCTTTCCGATTTATAAGGTATCCGAAATAAGCAAAAGCAAAAAGCTATGGTAATAAGCTCAAACTTAAAACTAGAACGAATCTAAATCGAAATGAACTTAATAAGCACAAACCACAACTTATCAAAACTTTAAATAAGCAAACTTTTTAAATCAAACTTTTAAAAAGACAAATACTTTTAAGAAAACTTTAAATCAAATAAGCATTAAGATGAAAATAAGATCAAAGATGAACATGAATCAAAGATAAGCAAGATAAGAAAGGTAGAAGAAGATGATTAAAAATAAGAACTTGATTAAAAGAAAAGATTCAAAAATTAAAAGACTTACTTGAATTAAAAGTGCATAACATGAAATTAAAAAGCAAGAAAGTAATTAACAAGAAATAAAAAATGGTGGAAGTGGTGGTTTGTGAAACCACCCAACAACATGAAAATGAAGCTAGCCTAAACTATATATAGGGGTGATTAGGGAGGAGCTTAGGAAGCTTCCTCCCTCTTTCCTCTTTTCCTTATTTGCACACTTAAGCCCTTTTCTTCTTAATTGTTTGTTAATCTTGGACTTAATGATTTTGTCTTGGGATTCTTTAAACTCGTCTTTGAATTTTCTTCGTAAATTAGACTCGAGTTCTTCGGCTTTTAGTAAACTTCCGTCTTTTGACTTTTTCTTCGATAAATCTTCAGAATTGGTCTTGGACTTCCGTTCTTTTTCCACTCTTGATCTTTCGACTTCGTCTTTCGTCTTTTTCTTCGATAAAAGCCCGTGAATGCCGTGTTTTCTCCACTTTTCACTTTTTCGTCCTAAATCACAACAAAAACACAAACCACGCATAATTCCGACATAAATGACATAAAATACACGTTTTGGCTCGGTTATTATTGTAATTAAGTGGTAAAAAGGATGGGTGTTTTCACACCTATCAAATCCCCTACACTTAACCATTGCAATGTCCTCATGCAATGCATTAGTTACAAAGCACGTTTTACATTTTCCATCATAATCAACCTACCTTGGCCTTTATTAAACAACTAAGGAAAATCAAAAAGATAGAAAATAACAAGATGCAACAAGGAAGAAACTTGTAAAGAAATCTAAGACTTACATTAGGGCTTGTGTGTCATGAATGTTCATCACCCTCAAGTTTCACGTTCCCCATGCCAAGCTTAAAAACAAGATCATTGTTAGCACAAGTTAGCATAACAAACATTTACTCATGTGGTTCAATTAATCACTTAAACTCCCTTATTCCTACGAGTATCTCTTATATTTTATTGATGTCTTGAATGATCACGAGGATGCATTGTTGACTTATTTCGATAATTTATTTAGGCTGAAAGCAAAGTAGGACGATTTGATCAATAGTTAGCTAAAGGACAAAATCTCTTAAAACTGCTTCTCGGGATATCAAAAAGTTCATATCTTGGCATAACTTGGTTCACGATTTGAGACCTTTCTCGGGCCGATATTTGGCATGTACTTCATACTTCATATCTTCGAGAGACGTTTTTGAGATAATGGTCTTCTCTTCGTTATAGAGTTTCTTCACTTGGAGACTTTTGAGGGGTACTCCAGCTTTGTTGACCACGACTTCATGATTATTTCTTCAATCTCTAATTGGGATTTTGAGATACAACGATCCGCCTCCTTTTCGGACTTGGATCTATTTATCCTCATACCTTGTTAGGGTCTTTTCGGATAGACTTCTCCATGATCTTTATGGGAGTTGATTGCTTTTCGTCGTGAGTCTTGATCCTTCATATTGATTTTGGGAATAATGCTTTTCACATCACTTTGGATCTTCAGCAATAAAATTGAATTCTCATGCCTTGTTAGGGCCTTATCGGACTCGCCAATCTTCGCGCCCCGCTTCATAAGTTATGCCTTGGCTATGAACTCTTATCATTACCGAGCAACTTTTAAATGATCTTGGGCTAGAAGCTAAGTAACTTTTCAAATCGTACGACCTTACTTATTGCATTTATTTATTTACAAGCGAGGGGAGAAAAAGATCATAATTAACTCACATAAGTTAATGAAAGAATACCAAACTTGTAACCAACTCTATCATTTCTCGTTCTCCATAATTTAAAATCTCAAGGAATGAGACTCGTGGATGCTTAGCCCAATAAACCAATTAAGGTCTACACGGTTAAGGATACTAGCTAGAGTGAACTTGGATAAGTAAACTCGGGTTGAGTCAAAAAATTCACAACGGGCCTAATATATCTAAGATAACTAAACTTGTTAAAACCATTTTATTAAAATAAGAGAAAAATAGCAAAAATAAAGGGAACTACAACTAGGCCAAAATAGATTAAAAATTTTGAAAATGTCGAAAAATCGATTTTCCGGTTAAAATGAGGACAAATACAAGGAAAAGGCCACTTAACTTCGATAGAAGTCCCCCCTACACTTAATATAAACATTGTCCTCAATGTTTAAGCATGTGGGAGTAAACTCCCCTACACTTAGGACATTGTGCACTTTGTTTAGATCTCGTTAAGGAAAAGACCACTAAAGAGATTCCTATTTTAATATTGAGAAATATAAAATAGTGAATCGAAAAGAGTTTAGGATAGAACCGGGAAGAAGGGAACACGGAATCACGGTTCGTCAAAAGTCATCAAGAGTGTGTCTTTGAAGCTCTAATCCCTGCACATGATAAGAAAGAGAACAAGAAATACCACGGGGCTCCCCCCTACACTTATGGTGAAAATAGATAGATAATTGGGTTGCCTCCCAAAAAGCGCTTGTTTTTGTTAACCGAGTCACGAGCCTGAATCGTCCCCGAATTAAATGGTCCATGGGGAAGCCTCGAATATGATACCGGGATCAAAGACCTTGTCCTCGTTCCCGGAGGACATCAAAAAAGGAGAGGCGGGAGGATAAGTCTTGAATGGTAGGAAAGTCTGCTCAATATAAGAAAAGCAAGTGAAATCCAGATTGACGGGAGGTGGGGTGGGTAAGGGAATCACATTGTCATCCTCCAAAGACAATGGATGCAGACCAATTGGCAAAGCCGTAAAATTATCAATCATAGAATGGTCCATGTCACCTCCCGGGTCAAAGCATTTATCATCATGAAAGTAGATCTTGTCGGTATCCTCGTAGATAAAGAGTGTAGAAACTCGTTTGAAAAGATCACGATCAAGTACGAAACCATCATTCATTTGTGGGGATTGCTGATAAGGTAAATCCTCACGAATGTGGTAAACGTAATTCTCATAAGAGGAGTGTTGATTAGGTAACTCCTCGAGAATAGGATGATTGGTCAAGTGAGTGGGTTCGTCATTATTATGAAAAATAAGACGTTCCAACTCATCAAGTTCGGCATCGATGTTGGAAAAATCGACCTCGCTTGTAGGAGAAAGCGGAGGTAAAAGAGCTAGCTCTCGGTCGATAATTTCCTCAATCTCGGGCTCGTAGACGAAATGATCATACTCACCACATGTTGAACTCTTGTTGGGAGGATCAAATATCGCATGTGGAGTTGTGAGTATTTGATCATTGACTAGCGAAGCAAACTTGTCCGTAAGCTCCACAAAAGTCGGCACATCACACAAATTTTCCGGAACACCCGCGGGCTCACTTGGGATGACAACAAGTTCCTTGACACTAGACTTTAGGGATTTGTCCGATTCCATAGCCGAGATAATGTCAAGATGCTGATCCTCCATGGTGAGAGAGCCAACGGGCTCCTCGGGTTTGATAGCAATAGACGAAGGAGGAAGGGGAGAAGTCTTACTTTGCTTTAGAAATTCCTCCTCGTCGAAAATAACCTCAATATCGTCATCGCTCTCCTCATTACCTAAAGGGCCAATAATAAGCTCAGGGATATGAGTACTCGTCTGATCTCGCTGCTGTAAAAATGACTCCATACAAGTTTGCAGCGTGTGTAAAAGCTCTTTGCTTTGTTCTTGAAAAGCTATAGCAAGATCGTTACTTTGTTCTTGAAAGGCTGTAGCAAGATCGTCAATTGGTTCTTGGTAACTCATCTCGTGACGAGGCTGATGATCAATTGGGTATTGCAGGGGTTGGTCAAAACTGGAAGGGGTATAATTATAGTAATTTTGATCCCCTGTAGGGCAGTGAAAACTTTCGTGAGGACCCCCACAGTTGTTGCAAAACGGGTGAGGAAAAAGACTGGGTGCGTCTTGTGGATAGCTATTTTCATTGTCATAATTGTACCCCGGTTCTTGCCCGTGACCATACGGGTATCGAACCGGGCACGAAACATGCCAATGAGAATCGCTTCCACAATAGATGCACGGGGGAACAGGATGTGGGTTCAAAAAGAATGAATTAGTCGAGTTGCACAAGGGACAAAATCCGAATTGTGTGTTGTCGATATCGTTTCCGCACCGCTCACATGTACACCATTGACAAGAGTCGTTCCCGTACAGTTGTCTCCCACACCCGACGCAATGGACATAAAAATCCATGGAGAAAGATAGATAAGCAAGAAGAATATTTTTGGTGCAAAACTTTGAAAAAGAAATGCTTTTTAAGATTTTTCAAATGTTTTTGGATTTTTTTTTTATTTTTTTTTTTGAAAATTTTTTACTCGAAAAAATAACGTTCACAAGTGAACGGATCCCAAAAGTCAACGCGTCTCTCACAAAAAGCCGTTAATCTTCACGAAAAGAGCCGGCAGCGGCGCCATTTTAATGTGGTGTTTTACAAGTTGAAAGTTTGTTATTCTCGGAGTCTAATCGAATTGATTTCTGGTTCAAAGTGCGACTCAATTGTTCTTGGTGGAAATGAAAATGGTTTGGTTATCTATTACTAAGTAAAATGAAAATGTAAATTGCGATAAGTAAAAGGAATGCTGAAAGGAATGCTAAAAGGAATGCTGATAGGAATGCTGATTGGAATGCTAATAGGAATGCTAATTGGAATGTTGATTGGAATGTTGATTGGAATGTTGATTGGAATGCTGATTGGAATGTTGATTGGAATGCTGATTGGAATGTTGATTGGAATGCTGATTGGAATGCTGATTGGAATGCTGATTGGAATGTTGATTGGAATGCTAATAGGAATGCTAATTGGAATGTTGATTAGAATGTTGATTGGAATGCTGATTGGAATGCTGATTGGAATGCTAATAGGAATGTAAAAGGAATGCGAAAGGAATGCTGATTGGAATGTTGATTGGAATGCTGATTGGAATGTTGATTGGAATGCTGATTGGAATGCTGATTGGAATGTAAAACCCTTTTCCAATCAAGGTGATTGGAATACGTGATTGGAAAGGGGTTTACCCTTTCCGATCTAACTTTTTGATCCGAAAATTAAGCAAAAGCAATAAGCTATGGTTAATAAGCTCAAACTAAAACTTGCACGAATCTAAATTGAAATTGACTTAATAAGCATGAATAACAACTTATCAAACTTAAAAATAAGCAAACTTTCAAATCAAACTTGTAAAAAGATGAACTTTTTAAGAAAACTTTAGATCAAATAAGCATTAAGATGAAAACAAATCAAGGATGAACATGAATCAAAGAGAAGCAAAGTAAGTAAGGGAGAAGAAGATGATTAAAGATAAGAACTTGATTAAAAGAAAAGATTCCAAAATAAAAAGACTTACTTGAATTGAAGAAATTAAAAGTGCATAACATGAAATTAAATTGCAAGAAATTAAATGACAAGAAATGAAAATGGTGGAAGTGTGGCTTGTCAAGCCACCAACAACATGAAAATGAAGCTAGCCTAAACTATATATAGGGGTGATTAGGGAGGAGCTTAGGAAGCTTCCTCCCTCTTTCCTCTTTTCCTAATTTGCACACTTAAGCCCTTTTCTTCTTATTTGTTTGTTAATCTTGGACTTAATGATTTTGTCTTGGGATTTCTTTAAACTCGTCTTTGAATTTTCTTCGTAAATTAGACTCAAGTTCTTCGGCTTTTAGTAAACTTCCGTCTTTTGACTTTTTCTTCGATAAATCTTCAGAATTGGTCTTGGACTTCCGTTCTTTTTCCACTCTTGATCTTTCGACTTCGTCTTTCGTCTTTTTCTTCGATAAAAGCCCGTGAATGCCGTGTTTTCTCCACTTTTCACTTTTTCGTCCTAAATCACAACAAAAACACAAACCACGCATAATTCCGACATAAATGACATAAAATACACGTTTTGGCTCGGTTATTATTGTAATTAAGTGGTAAAAAGGATGGGTGTTTTCACACCTATCATCGCGCTCTTTCCACCATCCATGGTCACGAGCCTTCGAAATCAAATCAGCGGTTTCATGCAAGAACCCGATGAATCTCTCTTTGATGCTTGGGAAAGATATAATGTTTTGATCGATCGATGTCCAAACCACAACATGCTCCCCGTGACCTTAATTGATACTTTCTACAACGGTTTGACTTTTCGTGATCGTGATACGATTGATGCAGCCGCTGTTGGCACATTTATGTAAAGAAGACCCGAGGAGTGTAGAGAGATTATTGAGAACATGACTACTCATCACAAAAATTGGGATTCCTCCGCTTCTTCAAGGAACAACTCGAGAGTCAATGTTTCTTCTACTTCAGCAAACCCCGATATGACCGAATTCACCCGCATGATAGCCGAAATGAACAAAAATATCTTACTCATTGCTACAAACCAACAACAACAAGTTAAAGCGGTAGCCAATTCTTGTGAGACATACGGCGGTCCTCACTCATACACTGATTGTCCTTCTACTTAAGGAAATCTGGAAAACGTGTATGCGGCTTATGGTAACTATTCACCAGAAAATTACCAAGCCCGACCTCAAGGGAATCGAAATTTGCTAAGTTACCGGTCCAACAACTATCTTTCACCCGGTTATTCTCCTCAAAACCACAATCCCAACAACAATTACACTAGAAGCAACCAAATCCCACCTCGAGCTTCTAATCCTTATCACCCACCCGCTCAACATGCCCCACCTATTAATCAAGATGTTGAAGCTTTAATGAGAACCCAAGGAGAGCAAATCAAGAATCTACAAAGCCAAATTATCAATTTGAAAGGGGATATCACTAAGCAAGGGAATGACATTAGATCCGAGCTTCGAAATGATATACAATCCTCCTTCAGCACTCAAACGAATGATTTGAAGAATATGCTGGCTAGTTTCTTACCAACCACTCAACCCTCTACTTCAGGCTCTCTACCTTCAAACACCTTCACCAACCCGAGAGCGAATGTGAGTGCTATTACTACACGCAGTGGAACAACCGTAGTAGGACCATCTATCCCACCCCCAGTTACTCCATCTACACCTCCTCCACCACCATTTATCCCTACTACTCCCACACCTAGTATTAGTTCACCATTACCGTCTCCGCCTCATCATGAAGAAGTACCCAAGCAGAATCCTCCACCAACCCCACCTTCCTCCTTTAACCCTTCAACATCTCAACCTTCACCTTCAACACCTCCACCACCCAACCCAAGCATTCCTTACCCTTCTCGACTCAACAAGGCTAGAATTTTGACTAAGAATGACATTCAAGTCTCTAACTTTTTGAACAAGATTACCGGAATGAAAGTCACCTTTACCCTTGTTGAAGCTCTTGCCCAAATGCCACAATTTGTCAAGATGTTTAAGGAATTGCTTAGTAAGAAGGAGAAGATGGTCGAGTTTGTTAATACTTGCTTGAATGAAAATTACTCTGCAATCCTTCTTAAAGAACTTCCGGAAAAACTTGGAGATCTCGATCGTTTTGTGCTACCTTGTACTTTTAACCAAACCGACGAATTTACTGCCTTAGCCGATCTCGGGGCAAGTATAAATTTGATGTCGTTCAGCGTTTGGAAAAAGTTATCATTGCCCGACCTTACACCCACCAAGATGACTCTTGAGCTAGCCAATCGCACTCTCGCTTACCCCGTTGGTATTGTCGAAGATGTGTTCATTAAAGTTGGCACATTTACTTTTCCGGTCGACTTTGTCGTTGTTGATTATGAAATGGACCCTCGTATTCCGTTAATACTTGGACGTCCATTTTTGAGAACCGGTAGAGCTTTAATAGATGTGGATAAATGTGAACTCATCTTAAGAGTCGGGGATGATGCACAAGTTTTTGAAATGGGGAAGCTTACAAGCAAATCATATGGAAGAGAATCGGCGAATATGATTAATGTGCTCGATGATTTTGTCGTCTACAACAATCCTCTATTCGATTCTTGCAATGATAATCAACTGTTTCAAGATGATGTGGATGATTCTTTCTCCAATTTGGAACCTTCACCCATATATGATTATTCACCGATCTATGATGCTTATGATGATGATTCTAGTTCTGATGGAGATGATTATGATGATTTTACTTCCGAGTATCCCGACATGCCCACTTATGATGATTTTGATGAGGCCGATACTCTTTCGAGTGATTCTTCTCATGATGAAGATCTTCCGCCAAACATTCTTAATCCTACTTTGGATGACTACTCATTTGAGGAAGACTTTTCTACTTTTCTCAATACATACTTCCCTCATGAGGGTGATGCCCCTCCTTTAGACTTTTATGATTATGGTCTTCATTCTTCTACGGATTTGAAGAAAATTCTTTCAAAGGAGCCGACACCGGACGACACCAACATCCGCAGCACGTATGTTTTGACACCTCTTTGTCCACCTTCTAAGGACGAGGCTGTGCATTTTCTTAGCGGATGTTCTTCAAATTCTGCTGAGCCTGAGTGCTATTTTCCCCTAAAGGAAAAGGTGTTCGACCCCGGTATTGCACTTTTCAAGCCATCTCAGTATCCATCTAATCAAATAAAAGGAAAAATCTTTGGAACTTTTGAAGATATGCTTGCACCTCTTCACCATTGCTACCACCGTGCTCCATCTTTGCTTAAGGGAACCTTGCCTACTCTTCTTTGGCTTGCCTTGTTCGCCTTAAGCTTGTGTTATTTGATGGACGAAAACTATGTATTTGATCCCGGTGGATATGTTTCATGCTTCTTCCTATGCTAATCAAGGTCGAGTCAGGCTCACGACTCGGTGAACAAAAATCAAGCGCTTCTTGGGAGGGAACCCAAGTATCTATCTTTTAGCTATCTTTATCCTAAGTATAGAAGGCCCCGTTGGTGTTTGCTACTTCCTCTCTTCTCATGTTCAGGGATTCGAGCGTTCAAAGATCCACTCTTGATGATTTTTGACGACCCGTGATTCCGTGTTTCCGTCTTCCCGGTTTTATCCTAAACTCTTTTCGATTCACTATTTTATATTTTTCAATATTACAATAGGAATCTCTTTAGTTGTCTTTTCCTTAGCAAGATTTAAATAACGTGCACAATGTCCTAAGTGTAGGGGAGTTTACTCCCACATGCTTAAACATTGAGGACAATGTTTATATCAAGTGTAGGGGGGACTTCTATCGAAGTTAAGTGGTCTTTTCCTTGTATTTGTCCTCATTTTAACTGGAAAATCAATTTTTCGACATTTTTCAAAAATTTTGATATATTTTGGCCTAGTAGTTTTACCTTTGTATAGTTATTTTCTTTCTTTACTAGAATAAATTTTAATAAAGTGGTTTTAATTTTCAACGTTGTGAATCTTTTGACTCAACCCGAGTTTACTTAACTAAGTTTACTCTAGCTAGTATCCTTAACATGTTTAAGTCAAGTTTTGCTAGGCTTTTGTATAGGGAGCTTTAAAACGCGAAAGTCTTAACTCTCACGGGTTAAGATCAAGAACTTTTCGCAAGTTCCTATAATTGATCCTAGAAAGTCGTTTATCAAGGGAACTTTAAAATGCGATTTCTAAACTTGAAAAAGTCTAAGAATTTGCAAGATCCTATAGATGACTCGAAAACCCAAAACTTTGATTTAATAGGCTAAGCATCCACGAGTCTCATTCCTTGAGATTTTAAATTGTGGAGAACGAGAGATGATAGAGTCAATTATAAGTTTGGTATTCTTTCGTGAATTTATGTGAGTTAATTATAAGCCTATTCTCCCATCGCTTGCTAATAAATTTATCTGCAATAAATAAGGTTGTACGATTTGAAAAGTTACTTAGCTTCTAGCCCAAGATCGTTTAAAAGTTGCTCGGTATTGATTAGAGTTCATATCCAAGGCATAACTTATTGAAGAGGGATGCGAAGATTGGCGAGTCCAAAAAGGCCCTAACAAGGCATGAGGGCTACATTTTGTTGATAAAGATCCAAAAGTGATGTGAAGAATCATTTATCGAAAATCAATATAAAGGATCGAGACACACGACGAAAAGCAAGTACTCCCCAAAAGATCATGGAGAAGTCTCTCCGAAAAGACCCTAGCAAGGTATGAGGATAAATAGATTCAAGTCCTAAAAGGAGGCGGATCGTTGTATATCAAAGTCCAAAATAAAGATTGGAGAAAAATGAAGAAGTCGTGGTCCAAGTATGAAGAATCTCTCAAAACTTCAAGTGAAGAAATTCCTATTATGAAGAGAAGACCATTATTTCATGAACGTCTCTCAAAGATTTGAAGTATGAAGTCGCTGCCAAATATTGGTCCGAGAAAGGTCTCAAATCGTGAAGCGAGTTATGCCAAGATATGAACTTTATGAGGTCCAGAGAAGAAGTTTTAAAAGATTTTGTCCTTTAGCTAACTATTGATTAAATCGTCCCACTTTATTTTCAGCCTAAATAACTATCGAAATAAGTCAACAATGCATCCTCGTGATCATTCAAGACAACAATAAAATATAAGAGATACACCTAGGAATAAGGGAGTCTAAGTAAATAATTTGCCCACATGAGTTCGTGTTAGTTTGCTAACTTATAATAACAATGATCTCGTTTTTAAGCTTGGTTTGGAGAATGTGAAAACTTGAGGATGATGATCATTCATGACATTTCCAAAACCCTAAGGTATGTCTTTGATTTCTTTACTTACTTTCTTCCTTTCAATGTTTATAATTTTCTATCTCTTTAATAAAGGCCAATATGGATTGATTATAATGGAAAATGTAAAACGTGCTTTGTAACTAATGCATTGCATGAGGGCATTGCAATGGTCAAGTGTAGGGGATTTGATAGGTGTGTAAACACCCATCCTTTTACCACTTAATTACAATAATAACCAGGCCAAAACGTGTATTTTATGTCGTAAATGTCAGAATTATGCCTGGTTTGTGTTTTTGTTGTGATTTTAGGATCAAAATGTTAAAAGGGAAGAAAACACGACTTTCACGGGCTTTTATCGAAGAAAAAGACAAAAGACGAAGTCAAGAAATCAAGAGTGCAAAAAGAACGAAAGTCCAAGGCCTATTCTGAAGATTTATCAAAGAAAAATTCCAAAGACGGAAGTTTAATAAAGCCGAAGAACTCAAGTCTAATTTATGAAGAAATCACAAGACGAGTTTAAAGTAATCCCGAGACAAAGTCTGAAAGGTCGAAGAATTTAAAAGATTAAAGACTAAAGACGAAGGATTAAAAGATAATTAAAGAAAGAAGAAAGAGAGGAGGAAGCTTCCTTCCACTAATCACCTCCTCCCCTATAAATAGAGTCATTAGGATTTCATTTGTTTTTGTTGGCTACTTGACAAATAGCTTTCCACCATTTTCATTTCTTGCAACTTTATTTTTCATGTCATTTTAATTAATTGTCTTGCACTTTAATTCCTTTAATTCAAGTAAGTGTTTTTAATTTTGTTGTTGAATCTTCACTTTTAATTAAGCTTTTCTTTAACTTTCTCATTCTACTTTTCTTGTTTTTGGTTTATCTCAATTTCGGATTAAGCAAGATATTGCTTAATCTCTTTGCTTATTTGATTAAAAAGTTCACCCTTTTACTTTTATCTAAGTTTTTGTATGAGATAAGCTATAAGTTTGACAATCTTATTGGCTTATTTTGCATTTAGCTTATTAACTTTTTAGTTTTCTTAAAAAAATTTAGTCTTTTTAAAGTTTATTTATTTCGTATTTTAAAAGTTTTCAAATTTATGCTTATTGATCTTTTAATGTTTGATTTTTATAGCTTAAAGTGTTTTAGTGCTTATTGTGTTAATTTTCTTATTTTTGATTAAGTGCTTTTTAGTTAATTTTTATAAAAAGTTGTTTTTAAATATTTTTTATTATTTAGTATTTTTAAAAGTTTTTAAATTTTGGTCTATTAGCTTTTTCTTAAATATGATTTGGTTAAGTTTTTAGATAAGTGCTTATTTGGTATTTGCTTATTTGCTTATTGTATTCCATCGTAATGCTTAAGGGTTTTATCAGTACGATCCAGTAAGTGTGATCGCATAAACCCCGAGGGTTTCTACTTGCGATCCATTATTGCGATCCATAGTACGATTGTTCACTACGATCACACTCCTTAATCCACACCACGATCACTTGTTGTGATCGTGGGTACGATCATAGAGTGCGATCCTTGGGTACGATGGAAACGATATGCCATTGCGATGCATGAATACGATGGAATTAACACGACAACATTACAATGCATCGTATTTTCACCTAGTACATGCATGAGTACGATGCATGCATGCTCAAGGTTGATGGAATTAACACTTACAATATAAGTACGATGGAAGTGTCATGCATGCATGCATGCTTAAATTGGCGCCATTTTCACCTAGTAGGCTGGCTGCTTCCAGCAGCTAGCCTGCTAGCTTGTTTATTTAATAGTATTGTTCCGTAATTGTTTAGTTTTGTCTGAAAGTTGTTCCGATTTTATTTCTGAAAGTTACGTATTTTTAGTTGTATTTTTCATCGATTTTTAGTATTAATATTTTTTCGTAAAGTTCAAGTTTTATCTTTTATTTAGTACCCACTTTAGGTTTTGCCTCGTTTAGCTTTAAAGTACCATTTTCGTTTTATTCTCTCCTTTTTCATTTAGTAAACTTTATTTTCGAGTCGATAGTTAATTTCGTCTTTTAGTTTTATTTTTATTAATTGTTTCGCTTTAAATTTCGTTTTATTATTTGTTTTAATATTCGTTTTAATATCGTTTTAATTTTTAGTTTTTAATATTCACCTTGTTTTACTTTTATTATTTGTACTTGTCTTTAGTTTGTTTCTAAATACTTTTCGCATTTACTTTTTAATTAGTTATAGAAAATCAACTTCCCTTTTTTGTTAACCAAAAACAATTGAGTCGCACTTTGAACCGGAGATCAATTCGATTAGACACCGAGAACAACGAACTTTTTAACCTAAAAAAAACCTCAATTTCAATAATACAGGTAACTTAAATAGTCAAATGATACAAGAGTAGTAGTTGATAGAATCCAATCCAAGTAAACTGCTAAAAGGGCGTCAAATGTAACAGCAGAGATTTTGAATCACATACTAATAATGGGCTTTATAAACTTTCTTTTAAACAAGAGAAAAACATTAAAAGATAACTACTCACGGGGTAGACACAAGTACCACGATATGACCCTTTCAGCCTCTTCTCTTTGGGTAACTTGTCCAAAGTCTGATGCAACTCTTCAAGTCTTGATCAGTATCCATCGAAGCCCTTTCCCCCTCAAATTCGTACTCCATTGAGTAATTCCCACGATCCAAGTTAAATCTATCCTCAATTATCTTTCAAGCATACCAAAGTGTATTTGAGGTTCTGGTTATAACTCGAACCACATTTTCTTTATAAGCAACTAACATGAATACATCAGAATTCTCCTCTGATGACAAGTCAGGGTTAGTTTGAACCACACACTTGTTATCGGTCATAAAGAATTTGCCCAACTTTCTTTTCGTCGCTCCCTTAAAAAGTGTGCAGCATTATGGTTTGAGTAACAATGCAATAAAACTGTATGCGTAAGAAAATTTTTTTATTAAAAATAAACAAAGTATAAATTTTGATTAAAATGAATAATCTATTCCATCTGAGTGGTTTTATTCTAATATAAGGTTAGTATCTTGTGTCTATGTTTCTGTTACCATCATTTCTACTCAAAAGGTTTATGTTTAGCTCATATTGTGATCTGGTATAGTCTAAAATATTACACAAACGTTAGTAGCTCGGATGTTTTGCAAGACGTATAAGGCTCTTAATACCATAAATAAGTTTAAAACTGTTAGCCCTATATTTTATATAGTCAAACAAGAATGTAATAGGTCATCTTAGTCGTTAAAAGGTCTTGTATTGTAATAGGTTAGTCGGAAAAACCGGACTTGGACTTTAAGCTAATATTGTATAAGTTAGGGGCGTAAGCCCAAAACAAAGCCAAGCCCGGCCCAAGATGAAGCCCACAAAGGCCTTAGGCCGTGGCATATATAACCCTCTTCCACATGAGGAAGAGGGTGTTGGTTACCATTTTGTTTCTCTCTCTAAAAGTGTTTAACCTTCCAAATTCTCTCTTGTTTCTCTCTCTACTTTCTTCTCTTTCTCTCTCTGAATATCTCTTCTAAATCTTGTGTTATGGATTGAATGGGAACAACATTTGGTATCAAGAGCCTATAGTGGATAGGTGATTGAAGATTCGTGTGGTGTGTTCTTGATTTTTCGTGGTCATTTTGATCTATATATCACATCCCAAAAAAATTTCTTGTGTTTTTTTATGGTTTTTTCTTGATACAAATCTTCTACATAGTTGTGGTAGAGATTTGGTATTGTTACTTTGGCTAAAAACACAAAATTTTTGGGTGTTTTGATCATTTTTTGGCTTAAAATCACGAATTGGTTGAGTTTTGTCCGAGAAAAGTGGGAATTATTCCGATCAGGTCATCGGAATATGGTTTATAGGACATTCCGATCAGTTTAATCGGAATAGGGTTTAGGGATTCCGATTTTGGGTACATTCCGATTAGACATTCCGATTGGTCATTCCGATTTGACATTCCGATTTGGCATTCCGACAAGGACATTCCGATTAGAGAATTCCGATTTGACATTCCGATTAGAGTATTCCAATCAAGGTCATTCCGACAAGGTTATTCCGATGGACATCCGATCAAGGTCATTCCGACTAGTTTAGGAACATCGTTTACACGAAGATTAAAAAAAAAAAGAGTTAAAATTTTTAGGTCAAGTAAAATCAAATTTTTTCCCTATTAGTTTTTGGCTATTTCTAACTCAAATTCAAAATTTGAAGATACAAAATTTTTTCGGCTTACCGTTTTGTTAGACTGAGGAATTTATTGTCGGACTGAGAAAAAAAAATTTCTGGAAATTTCGGAATTTCAATTTTAACCACACATCATCACAACAAATCCACTAAGATCTGCAATTCATTCACAAGTATTCACCATGTCTAACAACAACATCAACATTGCAACTGCTAATCAAATTCGTTTGGAACAAGGTGGCAACGGTAATCCACCTGTGCTCACTGTCGGTTGCTACGTTCAATGGAGATCTCGTTTTCTCAGATTTCTCGACGGAAAAGAAAACTGAACTGCTCTTCGTCACTGCCTTGAGAATCCACCTCCAGTTTTTGAATTCAAACCAATTACCACACAGGCAGAGGATGGTACTTCATCAACTATACGAGCTATGGAGGATTTTGACACATGTTCTGCTGAGAAAAAGAAACTCCTCCAAGCTGAAGCTGATGCTGTAAATTTCATACTCACTGGAATTGATAACGATATCTATTCCACAGTTGATGCATGTCCTAATGCTATGGAAATGTGGAATGCAATTCATCGATTGAAGCAAGGTGAGTCAATCAATGTTCAAGATCTCGAGACTAATCTACTTTGGGAGTTTGGAAAATTCACATCTGAAGATGGTGAATCCATTGACTCATATTACTCGAGATTCTACAAAATGATGAATGAGCTTGTCAGAAATCAGTGCACCATCTCCAATCATCATGCCAATGTTCAGTTTCTACTTCAACTCAAACCGGAATGGCAAAGGTTTGTGACTTTGGTCAAACAAAGGGAGGATATCAAGACTATATCTTACCACAAACTTTATGATATCTTGAAACAACATCAGAATGAAGTGAATGAACTAAGGGCTGAAAAGACAGAACGGTCTGCTAATTCTATTGCTTTTGTGGCTGCTACTTCAACAAAACCCGTTCCCCGTCAACAACCACCTACTCATTCCTCAAAGTCATCAAGCTCATCCACCAAACCTCTAGTTGCTGCTAAACACAAAGAAAAAGCAATTGTCCCCACTCCACCTCCAAAGTATGACACCGAGTCAGATGGAGACAGTGATGATGAACAAACTTCAAGGGACAAGAAGATTGAAGAACTCATGTCTTTACTCACCATAACTTATAAGAAGATCTACAAACCTACCAACAACAACCTCAGATCATCATCCAATGCTAGATATAAGGAAGTTGATCATGCACCTAGGTATGATCGTGATGCTAGGTATGATAATCAGAGGATGCTGAATCAAGTTGGGGCTAGAGATACTGTAGGCACTCCGGTTGTGCAGAAGACTGGGATTTAATGCTTCAACTGTAAGGGATTTGGGCACATGGCTAGGGAATGCAAGAGGCCAAAACGGGTTAAGGACTCAGGGTATCACAAGAAAAAGATGCTGCTGTGTAAGAAAGAAGAAGCAGGAATTCCACTCACAGCAGATGAAGTTGACTGGCGTGATGACACTGATGATGAAGCCGATGATCAAGAGCTAGAGGCACATTATGTGTACATGGCAAAGATTCAAGAAGTGCTTCCAGAGACTGCTGATACTTCTGGACCTATCTTTGATACTGAGCCAATTGAAAAGGTACCAACAAATGATAACTATAATGTGTTTGCTAATGAACGACGACATCCTGAGGAACCCGAAAGCATCAATGACACATATGTAATGGACACGGAGGATAGCAATATCTCTACGGATTCACAGCATATGTGTAATGATGACGGTAATGCTGCTCAGGATACTGACTCGGATGAGGATCGTGATTCGCTTGCGTCTATAATTGATTCTTTAAAACATGAAATTGAGGAAAACAAAGATGCTAATAAACGTTTGAAGCAAGCAAACACATCCTTAGCCGAGGAGATAGACAGGCTTAAAGAGTGTGATTATGTAAAAGAAGCTGATCGACGAGTTGCAATAGATAATGGTTTGGTATATGAACGTAAGGTGCTCAACGAACAATATTGTTCTGAAGTAACACACGAAATTCATATGTCAAAACAGAAGATATCGGAACTTGAAGAACAAGTGCTGCTACATAAACTCCAAATTACTGAATTAGAGTCGGTTAACAAAGAACAAACTGAGCTTTATAAAACTCGTGAAGAAAAGGATATTGAAAAAATTCTTGCTTTGGAAAAGAGAGTCGACACGTTAAACAACATTGTTTACAAAACTGGTCAGTCTATTCAAACTATGAATATGCTCAATAGAAATATGAAAACGAGTTTTGTCAAGCCTGAATATCTCAAGAAAGTTCAAAGTACCAAGCCTGCTCTTTATGATATCGGTTGTTATGTTGATAATCTTGCTCTTATGCTTTCCCCTGACTGCGACGAAATCATTCGTCAACAAGAACAAAGTCGATCAAACTTAAGTGATTTAATAAACCTTTCTGATTCTAACAATCATATTAAGTTTGTCCCTCAAAAAGAACTTTCAAAAGAACAAAAGATGTATAATAGTGTTCCACCACCAAGTGATGAACCACAAAAGAAAGTTTCTTTAAAAGGAGTTTCAAAAAGCAATCAATTTTGTTAGAAAAGCGAATTTTGGATGAAAAACGTAAATGGGATGAGAAAAGCAAAAGCGTTCAGCAATTTGAGTTTATAAAACAAGGGGTTTTAAATTTGTACAAAGGTGTTGTTGACTATGAAAAAGTTTCTAGGGATACCATTTGGAATATTAAACCTAACCCACAAGTAGAAGTCGTCATTCAACAATGCATTGTTCCAACAATTGATGATCTTTCAAAAAATGTGGAAATGTTTTATAATGCTCTCACTGAGGAAATGTTAACTGATTTAAGATATGTCAAATCTCTTGAAGATGAAGTTGATTTTCTTCAAATTAAATTAAAGACACAAGAACACCAACTTTCTAACGAAATTGATCGACTTTCAAAGGAATATTTTTATGCTGACCATATGAATGCTATACTTGGTGTGTATACTGATCTTGATCAATATTGTCATGTAGCATGTCTAGCGTCAGAATCGGACGAGAAATGTCGCAATCTTGAAGCAGAGCTTTCAAAACAAATTCAGTCATACAACAAACTTTCGAAAAGTTTTTCTCAACTTGAGAAACACTCCATTTCTCTTGAACTTGCTTTACAAAAAGGTGAAAAATCTCATAATCATAAAAAGTGTCAAGAAATGTCAGCTTCTTCGTTTCGTCTACTAAATGAGAAAGATTTTGAAATAAATGATTTGAAAGCTCAGCTAAAAGAAAGGGACATAGCCATAAGTGAGTTACAGAAACTCATTGAGAAATTGAAAGGAAAGTCTGTTTTGGGTAAACCATCCACCGTTCGTCAACCGAATGCGGTTAAATGCCCTAAATCATCTATTTTGGGACAATCCCCACAGACTTTGCCTAAGATAGGAAATGATAAGAGTACTAATGTGATATCACCTGGAATGTATAAGATGAACACTAAGCCCACTCAAACTGGAACATCACAGTTACCTCAGAATATTAAGAAAACTAATCAACGTGTGTCTTCTTCTACAGGAGTAATCCCCACTACTAGCGTTAGCGGACCACAACTTAAGAGCAATAGAATGCAAGATAAGGTCATGACTAACAATAGTCAAGGAAAGAAGTTGGAAGTAGAAGACCATCGTAGGAATTTTAAGTTTTCTAAGAATAAAATGTCTGTAACTGCTTGTAATGACAGTTTAAATGCTAAGACCTCGAATGTTGAATCTGTTTGTGTTGAATGTGGAAAATGTGTTCGTACTTTCAATCATGATGCTTGTGCTCTTAATCATAATGGCGTGAATACTAGAACTAGGAAGCCTATTCCTGTGCCCACTAGTACTAGAGAACCCACAAGAACTTTGAACCAATCCACTAATCAACCACTTAAGAAATTAAGTGCGTTAGACTCCACTACTCTGCGTAAACAAAACAGATTAAAGAAGCTATATGAGAACATTATTAGGACATGTACACGGGGGTATTCTAGATTTACACCACCCGGATACAAATGGGTACCTAAGTTAACCACTTTAGTGATTCGGTCTAGGAATATCAGCTTGCCTGTAGACTTTGCATCTAGGCCCACTACTATTTTGGAACCCGTTTCTATCAAGGGCTCCCATTTGTCAAATGCTACATTGTCTTCTAATTCTTCTGCAGCTCGTCGAAATCATCCTATTCATAATGGACTCCGGGTGCACAAAGCACATGAAGGGAAATCTCAAGCTTCTCATTAACTTCGTGGAGAAGTTTCTGGGTACGGTACGGTTTGGAAATGATCAATTTGCACCGATACTCGGATATGGAGACTTGGTTCAAGGGAATATCACTATAAAACGGGTTTATTACGTCGAGGGACTGAATCACAATTTATTCTCAGTTGGTCAATTTTGTGATGCGGATTTGGAAGTGGCTTTTCGGAAATCTACTTGCTATGTTAGAGACTACGATGGGAATGACCTTCTTACAGGTTCTCGTGGTTCTGATCTCTACACAGTAACTCTTCAAGACACATCTTCAACAAATCCAATTTGCTTAATGGCTAAAGCTTCTTCATCTCAAGCATGGTTATGGCATCAACGATTGTCACATCTCAACTTTGACACCATCAACTTGCTTTCTAAGAATGATATTGTGACCGGTCTTCCTAAGTTGAAATTCGTCAAAGACCATCTTTGTTCTTCTTGTGAGTTGGGGAAAGCAAAACGGAAGTCTTTCAAAACAAAGACTACCCCAAGCTCAAAAGGACGATTGGAACTTCTACACATGGATTTATGTGGTCCCATGCGTGTAGAGAGTATTAACGGGAAAATGTATATTCTCGTGATTGTTGATGATTACTCTAGATACACATGGACTTTCTTCTTAAGGTCCAAAGATGAAACACCAGAGGTTCTCAAAAACTTTCTCAAGATGATACAACGTAATCTTCAAGCTCAAGTCTTAACCGTAAGAACGGATAGGGGTACTGAATTTTTGAACAAGAACTTGCAATCTTACTTTCAAGAAGAAGGCATCGAACATCAAACGTCTATTGCTCGAACTCCTGAACAAAACAGCGTTGTCGAAAGGCGGAACCGTACTCTGGTTGAGGCTGCTCGAACAATGCTCTCTGCTTCAAAATTACCGCTATTCTTCTGGGCTGAAGCAATTGCAACTGCCTGTTATACTCAGAATCGTTCTCTCGTTATCCCTAGACATAAAAAGACACCTTACCACATCATCAATGGCAGGAAACCTACTGTCAAATTCTTTCACGTATTTGGATCTTTATGCTACATTCTTAAAGACGATGAGAATCTCGACAAGATGAAAGAAAAAGGTGATGCATGTGATTTTGTGGGGTATGCGACATTGTCGAAAGGATATCAGGTCTATAACAAGAGAACAAAGATCATTGTTGAAACAATTCATGTGAACTTTGACGAATTGCCACAAATGGTACTTGATCACAACAGCAGTCCCGCACCTCAATGTCCAGCAATGGCACCTACACACAACAGTGTACGTCCCGTGCAAGAATGTCAAGAAAATACTCCTACAGCAGACTCGACGGATACGACACAAATGAATGAGTTGGTTGATTTATATGATCCAATGTTTGATGAATATTACTATGGAAACAATCAAGTTGTGTCAAAGCCTTCCGCTGTCAATACTGCTGATGCACCATCACAAAGTCAACAAGACACAACTGCATCTGCTTCAGCAACCGTTGCTCAAGAGACAATTCCAGTGGATACTCAACAAACTCAAGAAACTGTCATACAACCAACATCACCAACCGTCAATGCTGAAGGAGAAAATAACAATCATGCAGTCGATGCACAACCTGACAATGAAGAATTTATCAATCCGTTCGGTACATCGGTACACGAAGTCGGAGAGTCTTCTACTCAACATGTTGATCCGTCCAACATGCATACATTCTACCAACCATATCCATCCACTCACCATTGGACACGTGATCATCCATTGGATCAAGTCATTGGAAATCCTTCACAACCGGTTCGAACACGCAGACAACTCGAAACCGATGGCGATGTGTGTATATATGCACTCACCGTGAGTTCAACTGTACCTACAAACATCAAACAAGCCATGACTGATCATGCGTGGATTGAATCAATGCAAGATGAAATTCATCAGTTTGAACGCCTAAATGTTTGGGAACTTGTTGACCGACCCTATGGAATGTCAATTTTAGATTTCAAATGGATCTGGAAAAACAAACTGGATGAAGAACAAACCATCATCAAAAACAAATCTCGTCTTATGGTTAAGGGGTATCGTCAACAAGAAGGGATAGATTTCGATGAATCGTTCGCTCCAGTTGCTCGTTTGGAAGCTGTCAGGATATTCCTTGCTTATGCTGCACATAAGGGCTTCACGGTTTTTCAGATGGACGTTAAAACTACTTTTCTCAACGGTCATTTGAAGGAAGAAGTGTATGTGAATCAGCCGGAAGGATTCATCGATCCTCATCACCCTGACAAAGTCTATCGTCTCAAGAAGGCTGTATATGGACTTAAACAAGCTCCAAGGGCATGGTACGAAGAACTATCCAACTTCTTGGTCTCGAAAGGATTCTCCAAAGGTTCTATTGATCCTACTCTATTTACTAATAAATATGGGGATGACATAATGCTGGTGCAAGTTTATGTTGATGACATTATTTTTGGTTCTACGAACCCAAAACTTTCTAAACGTTTTGAAAAATTAATGCACAACACATTTGAAATGTCAATGATGGGGGAGCTAAAATTCTTTTTAGGCCTCCAGATTCATCAGTCCCCACGTGGTATCTTCAATAACCAAGCTAAGTATGCTCAAGAGATACTTAAAAAGCATGGTATGACCTCATGTGCTCGCGTTGGTACACCATTGTCGACCACATCCCTAGACGCTGACTTGTACTCATATCCCGTAGATCAAACGCGATATCGCAGTATGATCGGGTCACTTATGTACCTTACAGCCAGCAGGCCTGATATTCATCATGCCACATGCTATTGTGCATGATATCAAGCCAGACCTACTCAAAAGCACCTCAAAGAGGTTAAACGGATCTTTCGGTACCTTAAGAATACCATTCACATGGGACTCTGGTATCCGAGGGAAACCGGTTTTCATCTAACAGCTTTTTCAGATTCTGATCACACAGGTTGTCTTGATAGTCGAAAAAGCACTTCTGGTAGCATACAATTTCTAGGGGAAGACAAGCTTGTAAGCTGGTCGTCAAAGAAGCAGGATTGCACTTCGCTCTCATCAGCTGAAGCAGAATATGTGGCTCTATCCGCGTGTTGTGCTCAAGTCCACTGGATGAGAACTCAACTCATGGATTATGGCTTCCACTTTGATAAAATACCTATGTATTGTAACTCAAAGTCGGCCATAGCCATATCTTGCAATCCGGTTCAGCACTCCCGCACCAAGCACATCGATGTCAGATATCACTTCATCAAGGAACAAGTGGAACGCGGCATCGCGGAATTATACTTTGTCATAACTGAGTACCAGCTGGCAGACTTGTTTGCAAAAGCTCTATCGAAAGATAGGTTTGCGTATCTCGTTGGCCGTCTTGGTATGAAGTATATGACTCCAGAAGACTTGGAGGTTTTGGCAAATGAAGCTGCTTGATATTCTCTCATAATGACTTCTAAGCGCATCACAGCTTAGGACTCGGACCTCAACAAAGGAAAGTTTATCTCGGACGATAACTTATCCTTCTTAACGAGAAAATCATATTTCTCGGTCATGAGCTTCTCATAAAAACATTCAAAGTTTTTAAGTTCATGAAAAACGACTTCTAAGTAAATGTCAGCTTAGAACTCGTACTTCCACTTAAGGAAAGTTTATCACGGATGATAACTTATCCTTCACAACGGGAAATTTATTTTTCTCGGTCATGAGCTAGTCACAAAACAATCAAAGTTTTGAGCTCATGAAAAACGGACCCGAAAGGGAAGTGTACGTTTCAGTGCGCTTTCCCTAATCAATAGAAGAGAAGTCTTCTATCCTGATTATTTTAAAACCGTTGAACACAATTTTTCAAGAATTTCTCAAAAGGTTTTTTCTAAATCTTTCAAAATTGTGTGATCAACACTCCCTTCCTCATAAGTGGTTTTCATTTCTCAAAATTGTCATATGTTGTTTTGATCGATTTTTGAGGGGGAGCGTTTTAAAATCAAGCCTTTTAATGTTGTTGGGTACATCTCTAAAATTGTCATATTTTATGTATCCAACACATTCCGAAAATGATATGAAATTGTAAAATGTAATATATTATATCGGAAAAGGCATCTCAACTCCGTACCTCAACATATTTTGTGGTGTCATTTTTTTCTAAAATTTTGTCAAATTTTATCTCAAGACACACATATATTGTTGAGGGGGAGCGACCCGACTGAAAATGTTCCATGATTCATGCGTGCACACATGTTTCTCTCCCGTCAATTTTTCGGAAAATGTCATATTTTAATCAATTGGTATCTCTAATATTATATTTTTATATTAGAGATAGGGGGAGAAAATGTGATTAAAATGTAATATATCGCAACATGTGATCATAAAGACTCAAGTGCAACTCTTTCCTTCACATGCCAAACTATTTCGTATATCGATGCATGTGTGTAGGGGGAGCTTTTCGGAAATGTAAAACTTTCAAGTGTTAAAAGTTTTGATTTTTATCAAGCACATTGAATGGTTTTCAATGGTTTTATGGTTACGATCTTTACCCAAAACAACCTACTATCCACGAGGGAACGATGGAGTCAAAAGGTGGTTTAGGATAGGAAACTAAGTCCTATGATCCAACCAGAAACAGAGGGATCTACCCAAGGACATTCCATAGCTAGAAATAGTTGTCCTTGGGAAAGATGGAGTGAAATGAAGCTGAATGCGGACCAATTACTTAAGTTAGCACTAGAACAATCACAACAAGGTGCTAATAATGACGTATTGGTAAGCATTGAAGGAGTTGAATATTCTGTGCAACTTAGGTAGAAACCGGGTCAATACATCTATTGAAGACAAGTCATCATGGACCCAGTGATGCAATGCACAACCCTTCCCAGCCATTCGAGTTTCTCTCAAAAGAAACTTATCTCATTGTCACGGAGATCAACACGTATCTATTGACTTTCTCACTCCGAGTCAGTTAATATTGAAAAGGTGGCAGTCTGCTCCAGCCTCCGATTACCAAAATGCACTTATTGGGTCTAGAGTCAAACGAGATCAATATCTCATTAGGACACAATCGAGTCCTACACATTATCCTTGTGATATTGCCAGAACATCTGAGTGATACGATTCACAATAAAGATGGAAATCCTGCTTGAGCCAGCATTAAACAAGCTCATGGTAGGTAACTTGTGCGATTCTACACGAATCAAACTTGTGAGAACTGAAAAGCAACTAAGTTTCGATTCTTAATTGATTCAAACTTGATTCCAGGTTTCTTCGCAAAATCCATGTGATCTTGCCAGAACATTCAGAGTGCCACTCATTAGTGTTCACAGTGACGAATGGAAATCCTTCCAGTGTCAACATCAAACAGCACTGCGGTAGGTAACTCGCAAGATTCTCTATGAATCAAGCTTGTGACAAACTGGAAAGCAACAATGGTGCGATTCTTTTAGAATTAAACTTATTCCAGGAAATCTGAATTGACGACTCTAATCAGACGGATAATTTATCCTTATGATTCACTCTTTACTTTCGCAGTCTGCTTTGAGACGGTCGAGTAAAGAGAACTGGCTACTACCGCCGGGAAACCCTGTCAAGGAGGTTCTTAATCGAATCTACCTGATCACAGGTACGGTATTTTAATACCGTTTAACGGTCTTCACCGACCGGAGGTAAAACGCTACCGAGTTATGATGAAATGTTCAAAGCCATTTTATCCGTGTCTATATATGTTGCTGCATATCAAGAAGGTGGCGTAGCTGTATAACCGATGTCGATTCAGAAGTCACAAGAGCACAAGATGGCGATAATCAAGATACCTAAGAATGTAAGAATGTAATAGGTCATCTTAGTCACAAGGAGTACAGATGAAGATCTCAAGCACTCAAAGTCAAATGACAAACGCTCAAGATAAAGATCACGAAAGCATGAAGGAACAAAGCTGTTACAAACAGGATCAAGACCAAGATACAAGACCAAAGCAGGAAGATCTCCTCTACAATAATGTATTCACTCAATCATCTTATGCTTTTTAAGCTTTTTAAGATGACCGATACATTGGGGGAGATTGTTAGCCCTATATTTTATATAGTCAAACAAGAATGTAATAGGTCATCTTAGTCGTTAAAAGGTCTTGTATTGTAATAGGTTAGTCGGGAAAACCGGGCTTGGACTTTAAGCTAATATTGTATAAGTTAGGGGCGTAAGCCCAAAACAAAGCCAAGCCCGGCCCAAGATGAAGCCCACAAAGTCCTTAGGCCGTGGCATATATAACCCTCTTCCACATGAGGAAGAGGGTGTTGGTTACCATTTTGTTTCTCTCTCTAAAAGTGTTTAACCTTCCAAATTCTCTCTTGTTTCTCTCTCTACTTTCTTCTCTTTCTCTCTCTAAATATCTCTTCTAAATCTTGTGTTATGGATTGAATGGGAACAAAAAAAACAAACCTCTTGCAAGTATACACGTTTAAGTTTTGTTGTTTTTACGGGGTGTTTGGAATAGTTTATCTTTCTAGCTTCTTTAAAAGTTGAATAGCTCATAAGATCACTTTTTAGTATGCTTAGCTTTCTGAGATACCTTATGTATTTTTTAATAGATAAAGCTTATCTGAAGCTTAGCATATTGAAGAAGTGAGCTTAGAATCTTTTTGAAGTTTAAATAAGCTTTCAATTTGAACAAATAATTTAATCCAAACACACGCTTAATAGAAATACCAATAGTCTTATCAAGTAGGTTAATTCTGTTTTATAAACCAATTTTTGATATAAATAAATTGTTGTCTAGCCATCGTGAACATATGTCGTTGGCTTTAGGCTTATATTTTACAGGTAAGTATTTTTTTTCAAGATTGTGATAAATGGAAATTTTATTTTACTATAGATGGAGGATGGAACAAAGGTTGAATACAGAGAAGGAATCCATTTAGATCAAAGTTGGTTGTTGTTGTTCTTGGTGGTGTTGACAACACCTGGATGGTAAGTTTGCATAATCTGTGCTTCCAACTTTGTTATCCTTATATGTGTTTATCCATACAAAAAATCTCATCTTTAGTGGCATTCTTAGTGGAATTATTTAAACGATGTGTGTTCGGTTTTGTGATGATTAATACCTGGGCTGGTCGTTACGAACGAAAGACCAATTGAAGATGGTGACTGGTCCAGTAAGTATACCCTTAATTGGGCTCTTGGTTATTTCCTGAGCCATTGAGGACTAGAAGACGATCACGGCCTTGGGTATGGTACTCATATTAATCAATTTTATTGTTTTCTATAGATTATTGCCACAATACGAGCAAATTACTGAAAATATTGACTGCTTTGAAAAGGTTCGGTACTTTTCCTAAAACATATTCTTTCTACACGTGTTAGACAAGTCAGTTGAGAGCAGGCTGAATATCATGCTCATATTTTGACGATTATTGACAACAATGTAGAAAAATGAAAAATACTATACAAGTCGGCTGCTTAAATTTAGGCAGACGACAAAGGACATAGAACTCTCACATCAGACATCAGATATGTAATGTATGGCATATTAGGAAGAGTCCTCCACCCAGAGCATGTTGACTTGGTACTCCTTCAGGAAGGTGTTATGTTATTTTATTGGTAATAAAGGAGGACTTAGCTAAAACAAATGAGTAAAGTTCTATAAGAAATAATAGTCGGCATATACTCAACTCTCAAGAGTCTGACCTAAATTATGAGCTTATCTATCATATTGAACATAAGCTCCTTATTGAACATAAACGCTTTATTGAACATAACTTACGCTTCTGGAAAAGGGGTGGTGGCCAACTTTGTAACTGGGTCAAACACCCTCACATGTGGTCATGTGAGTTAAACATGCTTTCTTCATTAGCATGTGATAATGTGAGAGTACGCAAAGCAACTTTGAGTCATTTGATTGCTCACAGAGTACACAACTAGACTGTTGATGTAAGTTTTGCCAGCCTTCACAGTTTTGAATTTTCAGAGTTTCAGCTGAGTGTAGAAAAGGTGTGGCTAAACTTATTACATCATAAAAATACTAATAGCCAACATATATGGTCCGAACCTTGTGAGCTGTTGTGTTTATGATCAAGTTGATTTTACGAGTTAATTGAGGGTAAGATTTTCTTTATCAAGTATTTATGACCATTTTCTTTATCAGGTTTATGTCTGATGAGACTGCTTTTATACATAGTCTCATCTTTCAGAAAGGGCTTTAAATGCATAAAATATCATGAAAATACCCAAATATATGCTTGTGTTTGTTGCTTGTGTATTTTAGGTACGGATATTGATAAAATGACAAAAGATCACAAGAATCATGCAAAAACGAACACGGGAAACGAAGCCGCACATTGAACCAAGCCTTAATGAAGAATTTCACAAGAAAACCCTTGAAGATTTGAAGATTTATGAAGAATGGTCCTCCAATATTGAAGAATTGACACTTTATACCCTTGTATCTTCATAATTACAAGTTTGGTCCCTAAAGTTTGTCAAAATTGCAAAAATGACCCTCCACTTTGAAGAATTGGCAATCTTAGTCCCTCAACAAACCTAATATTTATCCTCCTCAAAGTCAAACATACCATGAAGAACTTCAAGTCATAAGAATTACAAATTTGGTCCTTTGAAAATATCAAAATTACCAAAAGGACCCTTGACTTTGAAGAAATGGCAAGAATGGTCCCTCATTAATCATGACTTGGCAACTTCAGTCCTCCAAGAAGTCAAACAAACAAGTCAATACCATTATCAATCAAGAAAATGCCAAATCAGTCGTTCAAGAATCAAGAAATGGCAAGAAATACCCCTGAAGTTACTTTATAAAACTTTTTGGGGCAAAAGTGTGAAAACCAAAACTTCTACAACAAAGGGAATCCGGATTTAAGGTGTTTATTTGCAAAAGAAAAGTGAAAGAAAGGAGAGGGGTTGAAATTGGCAGACATAAATACTTACCTAGACCAGTAGTGGGGTGACACGTTCCCCACTACCACTTCTCCTCCAATCAGCTTACTCTATTGATCCACCTCATCATCCCACTCACCTGATTTGAAGGTTTACGAAATCATTGGCCTATTCTACATGTTGGATTTGATGGATTTGATGTATGGATTGTCAAATAATATAAAGAAAATGAGATGAAGGAGATGAGGGAGTTGAGAGAGAAAGGGGAGAAAATGGAAGAATAGAGAGAGGAAAGTAAAAATGGAATTATCAAAATGTAAAATGAACAACCAACCCCTCCTAACATGCTAGGAGGGGATATATATATAGCCCACCCTACATGTGGGCTATATGGACTATACACTAATTAAATAGATCACGAGCCCATTACATAATTATCGTTGGAGCGACCGATCCTTCATAAATACGTAAAAACGTATTTCCAACAATCTCCCCCTAAGGGAGGTCGCTCCAAGTTACAAAGCTCTAAATATTCTATATCTCGTGATCTATGCTAACTAAGATGTGACCGAGACTTTATTGGGAAAAACGTATTTCCAACAATCTCCCCCTAAGGGAGGTCACATCTTTTTACAAAATCTTAAACCTAGCATCTATGCTTGAGTCTTCGATCTTGTTCTTGTGAATATGCTTGATGTGATCTTTGACTTAAGTCTTGAGCATGTTTTCTTGCCTTGACCTTGTGCATTCGTCACTTGTGACATTCACCTCTTCGTGACTTCATGTTCCACATACTTATACTTTTAAATTCTTGAAAGCTTCAGAGTTTGATACAGCGGAAGACTTGACCTTCAGGCTTTCTTGAATTTGTTGAAGTACTAATTGTATGTAGTATAAGCATGTGGTGATGACTTCTTCTGGATTGTACACCGCAATGCCACCTTCTTGTTACGCTGCATAAGACAGTTAGCAACAAACAATATACACGGATGAAATGGCCTTGAACATTTCATTCTAATTCGGTAGCATTTTACCTCCGGTCGGTGAAGACCGTTGGACGATATTAGATATCGTACTTGTGGCAGGTAGTTTCAATAAAGAACCTCCTTGACAAGATTTCGCGGGTAAACCCGTTCTCTTTACTCGACCGTCCACAGCTGACTGCGAACGTAAAGAGTGATTCATTTGGATAATATTATCCGCATGATTTGAAGCCGTCAATTCATGTTCCTGGAACAACTGAAGTTCAATTAAGAACCGCACCATCGTTGCTTTCCAGTTGTCACTAGCTTGATTCATATAGAATCTTGCAAGTTACCTACCAAGTGCTGTTTGATGTTAACACTAGAAGGATTTCCATTCGTCACTGTAAATACTTAATAGTATTACTCTGAATGTTCTGGCAAGATCACTAAGATATTGCGTAGAGGCCTGGAACGTGTTTAAATTCATTTAAGAATTAAACCACTGTTGCTTTCCAGTTATCACAAGTTTGATTCATAAAGAATCGCACAAGTCACCTACCATGAGCTTTTTGATATTCGCTCAAGAAGGATTTCCATCTTCATTGTAAATACTTTCGTATTACTCGGATGTTCAGGCAAGATCATGAAGATTTTGCGTAGGACTCTTAAGATCTTTCTTACTTTTCACAGTGTGTGAAGAAGTAAGGAAATATGAAAGTGTGTCCTAATGAGATATTTGATGATCTCAAATGGCTCTAGACTCGATCGTGCATTTTGGATTTTAGTGATCGGAGGCTGGAGAGGAGTGCCACCTTTTCAATACCAATTTATTCGGAGTGAATAAACCAATAGATAATGTGTTGATCTCCGTGTGATTAAAACAAATACCTTTTGAGAGATATTTGAGTTAGCTGGGAAGGGTTGTGCATTGCATCACTGGGTCCATGATGTCTTTCTTCAATATCGAGAATCATTAACAAAAATGATCTCAATAGCATATGTATTGACCCGGTTTCTGCCTAAAGTTGTAAGGAGGGCTTCTTTCTTTACACCCTTTATCTTTACAATTCTTTTTCATTCTTCAACCCCTTCAATGGTTACCAATACGTCATGACTAGCACCTTGTTGTGATTGTTCCAGTGCTAACTTAAGTACTTGGTCGGCATTCAGCTACGTTCACAATCTTTCTCCATCTTTCCTAAGGACTACTATTTCTAGCTATGGAATGTCCTTGGGAAGATTCCTCCGGTTCTAGAGAAATCATTGGACTTTAACCTATCCTACCATCCTTATGTCACCACAATCTTCATCTTCGTGAAATAAATGGGTTGCGGGTAAGTATATGTCACCATGAAATCCATTTTGAAGTGCAAATCCATTTTGCTCCCCCTTAACATATGCCACGATATTCGAAAACATTTCGCACATGTCGGGATGAGCCAGCACGTTAAGTCAAACCATTTGTGATTAATCATTTCCCATATTAAATCACATTTTCTCCCCCATATTAAAAATATTAACCCAATCGATGTTTTTAATATCAATTGATTTAATAGCATTTTAAGAAAATTTGGGAAGAAAAATGCAAATCCAATTATCTGCATAAATTACACAAGCTCCCCCTCAAATTAATGAGGGTGTGCTGAAACGTAAATTAAATACCTTTTAAACACAAGTGTAAGGTATTTATCACGTGCAAAGATCATATATGATAATGAATTCACAAGATTAACAATTTACGAGGTAGGACCTGAATGATGGAGAACATCATATGAAAGATTCACATGGTTCTTGTTCACGAATGTTGGTCACCTCGTCACGTCCCCGAGAAAATTAATTCCCGTTGTTGAGTCAAAGCTTTCTGGTGAAATGCTTGACTTGATTATGAAAAGCGGGTTGCTATCTGAAATAATAGCAAACCATATGGAGCATGTTTTAAATCTTTTAAACTTCTGCTCGAACTTTATTTACAACCCCGTGTCATTATTGAATGACATTTCTAGGTTCGTAAATATTATCGATTCCAGAAGACATGCTCGTTTTATCAAAATGTTTTTGAACACACAATTTTGAAAGATTTAGAAAAATCTTTTGAGAAATTCTTGAAAAATTGTGTTCAAAGTTTTGAAAAACAATTACTTGAGCTTAAGATGTTGAATATCTTAAAAGCGAGCTCAAGTCCGAGAAGTTGTGAACTTCCCGTTGTTAAGGATAAGTTACCATCGGCGATAAACTTTCCTTTTATCTGAAGGACGAGTCCTAAGCTGACATTTACTTAGAAGTCGTGTTCATGAGCTTGAAAACTTTGACTGTTTTAACGGAAAGCTCATGACCGAGAAAGGTTAATTTCTCGTTACGAGGAAAAGTTCTCTTATTTAAAAGATACACTTTCCTTTCTGAGCTTAAAACTTCGAATGTTTTAATACAAGCTCATGACTGAGAAAGGTGAATTTCTCGTTAAGAGGATAAGTTATCATAAAAGATAATATTTCCTTTATATAAAGTTCGAGTTACAGTCTGACATTTAACTGTAAGTCATTGTGCATGAGCTTAAAAACCTCGAATGTTTTTAATTTTAGCTCATGCCCGAGAAAACTTAATTTCTCGTTGTTAGGATAAGTTTATCATCGGCGATAAACTTTCCTTTCTTTGATGCACGAGTTATAGTCTGTGATGTGACTATAAGTCCTTGTGAGCTTAGCCATGAATCCCCTGAGACACTTGTTTCTCCGATATCTGCTTCTTCAGCAACCAAACTCTAAGAGTGTCCTTAGTTGAACGGTATACAACGATTGGACCGCTTCGTTCTTTTGGAACATCAACTTTGGTACCTGCATTCTCATTAGGAGTTTGTATACTTTTGCATGGGTTAGAGATATCTATTTTAGAAGCACGTGGGGGTTCACGGTTTTCTTTTCTTGTGTCAGAGGTGGCCTGAGGAGATGATTCACTTGTCTTAGTTGGCAAACGTTTCCTTTTATAGAAAATCTTAAGTTCAGGCTTAAGTGATGTATCATCCTTTGCAATTTCCTCCCTAGTAGTCTTCGTAGAATCAGAGACTATCCTAGTTAAAGGGCACTCGTTTCCTACAAGCGTGAAAGTTCTACCAGTGGGGCGCCACATTTTACCAACGGGTTTGATTTTAGCAACCCACTGGGATTTAAGTCTAGCACGGGAGTTCACCTCATTAAGTAGTTTCTTGATACAAGAATCATGATTTGCCGTAAAGACACATTTTCTACATGTTTTACAAGTAGCATATTTAATGTCTGAGTATTTCCTAGATGATTGATCGATGCTCCTAGGAGATGACATGCTACGGTTAGCAGTGTTGGGTAATCTAGAAGGCATCTGACTAGGTTGGACATTACTATCTCTTACATGTGTCTTTTGATTAGCTTCCCTTTGACCAAAATCATGGCGCACATCAGTTGAACTAGTTCTAGACGTGTTCATTGAACTATTCTTAGAGAAACTAGGGGCAATCATGTGATGAGGTCTTGCTAAAACTGATTTAGTCACATTAGGCCTAGTTGGTGGAGTGACTGTTCTAGAAATATGTCCCAAATCAACTTGGGAGGCAAACCGCGGTCGCGAGGATTGTGGTCGCTCGGATCTAAATGCAGTAGGTTGTCTGACGAACTGATTTGTAGGCGGTTTCCCCAAGATTGATGGTTTTTCAAGCTTAGTGTCCACACTAGGTCCTCTAGTTTTCCTTAACTCATTTTTCAACGCAGCTATAGCAAAAACCTTTTCCTGTACTTGGGCCTTTAAAGTCTCATTCTCTTTGAGCAAGTTATCTTGGGATGCCAACTTAGATTCAAGCAGTTGAATTTGTTTCAAAAGATTATCCATTTCAGCTTTAGAATCTAAAACAGTTTGATCCAATTTTCTTTCAAGAACAACGTTTGACTTTTCAAGTTTTTCAAAGTATGTTTCAAATTTGACCGTTTTCTTAGAAAATTGAAGTTTGGCATCCTCAAGATCTTTTGATTGTTGAGCTACAATCGTTTCGAGCTCTCTAATCTTGGAATCAGAAGTAGTCAATGAAGCAGTTATAATACAAGTATCATGATGTACTATAGCATTCTGAACAATCTCTCCCCCATTATGACTTACATCGGATGAATCAGAAGTGGTATTGCTATCACTCTTTTCCATCCCATGTTTGTCATAATTAGGTTCAGAATGCTCAATATGCGGCATATCATCAGCATAGACATCATAAACAACATTACATTGTACCAAGTTTGCAGGCTCTTCGTCATAAACGGGTAAGGAGTCATCAAGAGAGATCGCGTGAACATTCCCTGACGTGTCACTGGTATCATGTTGTCTTCCTGATTCCGTGCTCTTACCATTGTTATGCTCCAAGTTGTCAACCGTATGACCATTCTCCTCTTGCATCTGCGTCATTGATTCTTGCACTCCATTATCATACGTTTGCTGAAGTTGTGATCTTTGATAAATCGAAGACGAGACCGATGTCATGAGTTTCAATATTGTATCACGGAAAACACGAAGCTCGGTATGTGTATCTCGAAGAAATGATTGGCAAATCACTGAACTTTCAGGCTTGATGATATCGAATTGGAGGAAAGGCGTGAGGTGTGTCACAAGAGTCTTATATGCAAGTGCTGATGCAGAGTGATTGAAGTTTTCATTGTTGATCTGCTCGGCGAGTTAGGTCAAAGTGGTGAATATTGAATCGATTAATATATGACGATCTTGTCCAAAGATGGTCACAAATTCGCTTCCTCCTTGAAGCCGTGAAAGAGTAACAAGATGATATTGAAGCAATTGAAATGAATTTATACCACTTTCTCTAACTTTGTCTTGCATTCGATGCAAATCTCCCTCTTTAAGTGTCGAATTGAACGAATCCATTGAAAATCGAGGAAAGATAAAGAAAAATGATGTGGATGTTGGTGTTTGTCGGGTTTTTACAATTCGATTCGGCTCAAAAGATGTTGTCGGCTCAGATGATGAAAAATTAAACCCGATCAAAAATTCGTAGTCACTAAAAATGAAGTCCGTCACTTTTATCTTTCAAATCCGGCCACAAAAATGTTTAACCCGACAACTATATTTTTGACAAATATATTTGAGATATTCCTTAAAATAAAGAAAAAATAAAAAAAATAAAAAATAAAATAAAATAAAATCTGAAAGTTTGTTTTCACGAATTTAAAAATCGGAGATATATTTGACAAATAAAATAAAATAAATAAAAAAATAAAAATAAAAAAGTATATTTGAGATATATTTGACAAATATATATGAGATATTCCTAAAAATAAAGAAAAATAAAAAAATAAAATAAAAAATCTGAAAGTTTGTGTGCACTAAGTTAAAACGTGACAACTAATGACTTTGTTTTCTCCGTCAATTTAACTCCTCCGTCCATGTGTGACACACTCACCAACACAAACTTGATAACTCTCGGTTTCTCCGTCCCACTAAATCAAAAAACACAATACAGTTGTCTCTCTCTCTCCTCAAACTTTGGATCTTTCGTCCTATTATTCTCTCAAAACTCAATCACAGATAACAAACACCAATCTCACTACTGAAAAAATTAGTTATGAATCAAACCAAACTCATCTCATCCACGAATCCCAGCTAAAATAGATAACTCAATAAAGGTGAATCTTCAAGACCTTTGATAAGGTCTCGGGTAGGTGTTCTTTTAATGTTTTTCGAGTCTTTCTATCATCTGTAGCGTCTTTCTTGATGTGTTGTCTGTGAGGGCTGTGAGGGCTGTAGTCGAGGGTGTGTTTTGTTTGGATGCGAGAGTTGTGATGGGTCGATGTATCAGGTGGGAGAGTTGTGATGGGTTGTGGCGAGTGGGTTGTGATAGGGGAGTGATGTGAGTGGTGTCCGAGTCTGGTGAGGGTGTCCGAGTCTGATGTCCGAGTCTGGCGAGTCTGGTGTCCGAGTCTGGTGTCTGAGTCTGGTGTCCGAGTCTTAGTCAAAAAGAGCGTACAATTTTGAGTCAAGTCGAGACTTTGTGTTGAGTTGTGATTTGAAACCAGTTTGATTCTTAAGTTGTGTGTGTTTTAGATCGATGAGGGTTTTGTGGAAAAACTGAGATCGAGTTTAAAAGTCATGTGGGTTTGAGTCTTTGTCTAGTATTGTGTGTCTGATGAGTCGAGGGTGTGAGGAGTCGTTTTTGATGAAAGATCGAGTCTTTGTGTTGGTTCGAGAGATGTAGGTCTGGTTTGAAGTGAGACGAGGGTGTTGTGAATGATTTGTGGGGGCTGTGTTGAGTGTGTGTCGGTGTTTGTAAGTCGAGAGTGTGAGGGAGAGTGTGAAAAGGAGTCAAGGGAGATGTCAGAGTTGGAGTCGAGAGGTTGTTTTGTTTTGATGTCGAGTGAGAGTTTTCGAGGGTGGGAGACTTTTGATTTTGGTTTGTGGTTAGAGTCCCGTTATGTTTGAATAAACATGCTTCGTTCGGAACAGTTTCGTTCGGAACAGTTTCGTTCGGAACAGTTTCGTTCGGAACAGTTTCGTTCGGAACAGTTTCGTTCGGAACAGTTTCGTTCGGAACTTGTTCGTTCGGAACTTGTTCGTTCGGAACTTTTGAGCACCCGAAAATTTTCTTCACCCGGAACTTTTGGGTTTGATACGGAACTTTTGGGTTTGAAACGGAACTTTTGAGTTTGATTCGGAACTTTTGGGTTTGATTCGGAACTTTAGGATCAGTTTTGTTGGGACTGAGTTAGACAGAAAGATTTGGACAGAATTGACAGTTGACCAACCCAAAAAAAATGATAAGACTGATAAACGAAAAGACTGATTAATAAAGTTATATAAAAAACTGATTATATATAAAAAAATAAAAATGGTTATATATAAAAAAAACAGATTATAGAAAACCCAGTAAAAACAGTTGGACAAAAACTTGACAGAAACGAGAAATTTATAAAACTGATAAAAATAAAAATAAAAATAAAATAAAATAAAAAAATACAAACTTTAAAATAAAATAAAAAAAATTGATAAAATTGATAAAAATTTAGAAATTGATAAAATTGATAGATTAAAGAAAAAAACAAGAAAAAAATACAAACTTTTTATAGAAATTGATGATTAACCAAAAAAATTTGTGATTTTTATATAAAATAAGTAAATCAAACTTTTTATAGAAATTTGTGATTAAAAACAATAAAAAAATACAAACTTTTTATAAAAACACAAACTTTTTATGAAAAATACAAACTTTTTATGATCTAAAACATAAAAACACAAACTTTATATATAAAAAATATAAACTTTTTAATATAAAAGCTTGATTAAATCAAAAACCACCAAAATCAAAAAGAAATAAAAGCAAGAATAAACCAATCAAACCTTGGCTCTTGATACCAATTGAAGGTCTACGAAATCATTGACCTATTCTACATGTTGGATTTGATGGATTTGATGTATGGATTGTTAAATAATATAAAGAAAATGAGATGAAGGAGATGAGGGAGTTGAGAGAGAAAGGGGAGAAAATGGAAGAATAGAGAGAGGAAAGTAAAAATGGAATTATCAAAATGTAAAATGAACAACCAACCCCTCCTAACATGCTAGGAGGGGATATATATATAGCCCACCCTACATGTGGGCTATATGGACTATACACTAATTAAATAGATCACGAGCCCATTACATAATTATCGTTGGAGCGATCGATCCTTCATAAATACGTAAAAACGTATTTCCAACATGATTAACTAAATTAATTATTTAGTTAATTAATGTTGGCGCCTTAACATGTTTTTAAACATGTTTTAACCCAAAATCGGATCAAACACACAACTATTCACCATAAGAACACAATTAGGTTTTCTTAATTGTGTTGTAATTAAGCCATGAAAACCTCCAAATTAGTGATTAAGCATCCCTTAATCACATACCAACCTTAAAAATACTTGCCACATCACTCCTTTGTCCCACACATGATTCCCCTGCTGCAACAAAGAAGAAACTGCCTAAACTTGGCCAGTCATCCGATGTGTGAGATTCTAGCTTACTTTCTAAGCTCATTACAAGCCATTGGATTCACTTTTATCTTGCCAGCTCTACAACAATCCAAGAAACAGTCACATGATCTTCATATATTCAAACATCACAAGGGCATAATGGGGACTTCACCAAGCATTAGGGTTTCGTTTTCAGCTTTCCGAGATAACTTGTATGCCTATATAAAGGCCTTAGGGTGCATCATTTGTGCTTTGCTCTTGAATTTTCCTTTGTTCAAAATTCTGTAAATCCATTTTCAGTGTAATGAAATGATTTTGAATCTTTGAAGAAAAGTCAAATGACATTGTTGTTTACTGCTTATTATTGTTACTTGTTTGCTAATCTTAAACCTTAAAACCTGTTTTCAAGGAGTGTGCAAAAGTTTGCACATTTTCCTTCAAGCTTGATATTTTGCTAAGTTTCTTGGTACACCTTGGAATTCTTGGGCTATAAAGCTGATCATAGCATCCTGATATTGAGTTATCAAGGTGTGGTGAAGCCTATAACTTGGGTATAGTCAAGTGTGGGATACAAGAGTTGCATTAATCAAGGCTTTTTAACCTTTCTGATTTTCATATTGTGCTCTTAACCTTGTTGATTCTTAGCAGGGTTGTTTGTGGAAGCTTGTACTTGTTCTTGCTAGTACATAAGCTCAAAATTCGTGGGTGTGGATGTACATCCATGAGGTACACACCTTTCTACCCAAAATCTATTAAATAGTTGTATTTTTGGTGATTTTGTGTGTGACTTGTGTTCTTGCTGATATTGTGGTCTAATCTTGCCTAAATCTATATATCTCATCTGTTGTTGTGTTGATTTGGGCTTGGATAACCTTGGAATGCATTTTTGATTTGAAAATCTTGATTTGAAAAGTTAAAAGGGTGTTTAGGATTACCTGTCTTGAATCATATTGTGTTATTTTGTGGTTGGAAGTTTCTGTATTTGCTTTGTATCTGTTAAATACTTGGTTGAGTGCACAATGCTGCACGTTTTTGGGTTTGAAACCTCAAATCAAACATTGTGCTATATCTCATTGATTTTAACTGTTTTTGACCTAAGATTTTGGTAAAATCTAGAATTTATGCATGCTTAGGGTTAAAATTTGTTAAAACATCATTAATATAACATATGTGATAGATCTGAGTGATTGAATTTGGCTTGTTGGTCAAGTGCATCAGCAAAAGTGAAATCTGCTTGTGTTAGTGTTCATCAGTAACCTTCATTTGCTTGAATCTTGATTTAGGCTTGGAGCTATTGCATGAAAACTGTTTAAACTTGTTCATTTCAGTTTATAATAGCTTGTGTATGCTTTTGGTGCAATTTGGTTGGCTGAAATTTGCTAAAACAGCTTATAAGTTCATAACTGCTTATGTGTTCATGTCTGGTGCATATCTGGTGATTGATTGAATTAACTGCACTAATTGGCTGTTTTTGATTGTGATTTCTTTGTTGTATTTGACTCCTCTTGATCCACTGATCATTTGGGTGCCTTTTTGTAACTTGAATCTCCAAAAAAGTTACTAAAGACAAAAAAGTCAAGAAGTCAAGCAGTGGAAAAAGTTTCCACTGCTCAACATCCAAAACTAGCCCCTGCTAGTGCAATTTTTCAGTTAGCTTATCAATAAGCCATATTGGCTTATCAAGACCTGCAACAACTTATTTTTTGTGATAGATCTTCATCATTTGACCCATTTGTTTGAACTGGAGCTTATTAGACTTTGACTTTGACTTTTTGCTAGAAATCCAACTCATTTGACTTTTTCATAAGTGCTTATTTGCTTATTCCAGCTTATTGAGTGAACTTATTTGAAAACTTTTTGTTGATTGAGCTTAGTTAAGTAATTTAAAAGTTTTTGTAATTTGAATCAGCTCTTGGGATAGCCTAGAACTCAAAAATGACTATTTTGTCGTTTTCTGTAGATTGCTTATTGCATTTTCAGGCTTATTCCTTGAACTTTTTTCAAATTTCTTTTTACAGAAGTCTTAAGGAACTTAAAAGAAGCTTGTGTGTCTAATTTGAGCTTATGGCATCAGCTTATAGCTTAATGGGCCAAAAAGCCCATTAAGAATAAGTTGTTTGGTATAAGTCAGCTTATTTCACATTTTCAGCTTTTGGGCATTTGAAAAGTTGTGTTTAAAATCAAATTTTGAGTCAGATAGGAGTTTTTGGGCTAAATTGGACAACATTTTTCTTATTGGGCCTATTTGAGCCCATTAAGGGATCTGTTTTGACTTTTAGCCCATTTCTAGGCCCATTAGGGGTATTTTGTAATTTCAACTTCATTTTCTGTTTATTTAGGTTAAATTAAGCTAGTTTGCAAGTTTTTAGAATTTTTTATAAATTTTGGATTTTTAATATTATTTTATTATTATTTTATTAGTAAAAATTAAAATTTAGTTTTTTCATGTTTTTACATTTTTCTTAGGTTAAATACATTAAGTTAGGGATTTTACAATTTTTAGAATATTTTTATTGTTCTTAGATTAATTTTTATAATTAATTTAAGTTTTAAGAGTTGTTAATTGTTTTTAAATAGTTTTAATTAATTTTAAAATTTTCAAAAATAGTTTTAAATTAAATTAGGGTATTTTAGAGGTTTACAAAGTGATAAATCTCATTTTGGGCTTTTTGTTAATTAAATTGATTTTTAGGGCTTTAATTAGCATTAAAAAATCATTATTTAATTAAATAAAAGGTTTGGGTGATTTTTGATTTTTTGTAAACTCTAATTACATTATTTAGGACTTATTGCAATTTTTTAAGAATTTTTAGGGTAAATTTTTAAATTTTGGTGCTTTCACGGTTTTACGTGTACGACCTTTTCGACTTAGTGTAATCAGTCATCGTAATCGTCGTTCTGTTCTTATCCCCTTTCTATTTTCTTTTCTCATAATCAATATAATCACATAATTAATCATCTCTCTACACAACACACTAGCCTCCTTGAGAACGATCCCCACTTTGGGTCATAACTCATGGTTTTCCTAAATCACTTGTAACACCCCATTTTGGAAATGGAATCTTACGCATAATCATGGCGTGTCATCAAAGCATACAAGGATAAATGTCTAAGCATTATTCGACCATAAAAGGGAAATACCGGAATCAAACATCGGTAACCCCAAAGTAAAGCTCATCACACACAACATAAATACTGTAAAGGAAAGGACGAAACAATGTCCATAGCAAACTGTATTAAAGTAAAGGAAATGCATAAAGTAAAGAAAGACAGTAAAGCTTCCAATCCATATGCACGTACGTTTGAGATCTACTAGCGTCCCTGAGTACCTGCCGTTTTGGGAACATGAAAAGGAAAACGGCTGAGCAAGACGCTCAGTGCACGGATGTACAATATAGCATGAAATAGGATAAGCATGTAACATATAACAGCGGAAGACTAAGTTCTGAGTAAACTGGTTAAGTATTAAGAAAACTGGTTTTATAGTTTGAAAAGCCTTATGTTTATCTTGTGAAAACTGTTTTAACATAAATATACCATAGCCCATATAGGTCATGAAAAGGTCACGTGCATGAATACTTGGAGGGGTGACCTCATCATGCTGATTAGAGGGGATGCCTCTAATTAATGTACTGGTTTGGGTAGGAGGGATCAACTCCTTGTGAAGGATGCAAGGCACACACCACATTCACCATGATAAACTGAATAAAACATGTAACTAGGATGCACCCATACGCCCCACCTGATATAATAATATGACCAAAACTGAAAAGGGACGCCACGAGCAATCACTCCGCCGTGGGGAAGTCATAACATTGGTGCCTCCAATGTTATGGTTATGGTACCTCCATAACTAGGTGAAACTGGTCATGCTTGTATATGGCTATAGATTATGTTAATTAAACATAAGCAGTTCAAAACAATAAAACAAATGCTGGGGAAAACAGTTGGCTGCATACGGGGAAATCCTAATAAGGAAAGAATGTCCATACTGAAAGGACGGGAATCCGTACCTCAAGTCCAGTGAATGAACGGAAGAAAGACTCCTACTTCTGGATCACTAACGCTACATGAATACACACGTGTATAAGTATCGATTCACTGATTACGTACTGGGTTTTATGTCTCATTTTAGCTGACATGGTATGTTTTAGGTCATGGTTCACTGTTTAAAGCCTTAAACTGTGTTTATCTTGTATTCTGATTAATCTGATTAAGTATTACTGGTATTTCATATATTATTATACTTACTGTGTAATAATAAGTAACTTTCCAAAAATAGCAGGTTTCCAAAAATAGAAAGTTTCCAAAAATAGAAAGTTTCCAAAAATAGAAAGTTTCCAAAATAGAAAGTTTCCAAAAATAGAAAGTTTCCAAAAATAGAAAGTTTCCAAAAATAGAAAGTTTCCAAAAATAGAAAGTTTCCTAAAATAGAATTTACTGCTTAAAATAGATTAGTTTCTAAAAATAGAAAGTTTCCAAAAATAGATCAGCTGCCTTAATTAAATAAGTTTCCATATATAGAAGGTTTTCCATGATTAGATTAGCTGCCTGAAATAAATATATTTCCATATATAGAAGGTTTCCATTAATAGATTAGTTGCCTTATTTAATTAAGTTTCTATAAATAGAAGTTTCCATATTTAGAATTAAGCTGGTTACATAAGCTAACATATAAGTCTAAGTGTTTATAAGCTGATTTCTTAAGTCATAGGATATAGTATATAGTTTAATTATTATTTCATGTACTTTAATTAAACTATAGGTTAAGCATTTTAATTAAAGTATAACATGTTTTAATTAAAATGAAATAAATACTTAGGTTAAAATGTGTATTATTATTATTAATAATATAACCTAAGTCATGTCTAAATTAATTAATTATAGGCATGTTTTAAATAATTAATTAATTATAACTTATAACATAAAATACTTAGGTTAAATTAATATCATGCTAAATTAATAATTAAAATAACCTAAGTCATGATTTAATTAATATCTCATGTTATTAATTAATTTATATCCTAAGTTCATAATTCATAAAAATTAACATGTAGCATAAATCATGATTTAACCAACAAACCATGAATCGGGCATGAACTCGACACCGTACCCCGAGCCAAACTCGGGGCACGTGTGCCTCCTTGCTGCCGTGGGTTCCACAAGCACCAACCAAGACCTAAAATGGTCTTGGTGGTGGCGACAATAAGCAAACCAAACCCCCCTCGGGTTTGTTTTGCTAGGCGGCTAAAAACAAACACCCTTTTAAATCATTCTTTGATTTTAATTAACCCCAAAACATGTTAGATCAATGTTTAATTATCATGTTTTAATAAGAAAATAATAACATGTTCATGAAAATAATCAAAGATTAAAAAGAATTAAAAAGAAGGGTTTAGAATGATATACCAATACGTAGCTTGAAAGGAGATGAACAAACACGGTTTCTAACACTTGTATTTAATGTCAAAAATCAACAACACCCTCCTATGGTGGTGTTCTAGGTGGCGGCACAAGAGAGAGCAAAGAGGAGGAGGAGAAAATCTTTTAGGGTTTATGTTTTCTTTCTTGAAAAAGTGAAAATGAAAACTAGTTTTACTCTTTACCCCCCTTTACTTGTAAAAGTCCATGGGCTTAGCCCATTTCTTGTTGTTGTGCCGTGGGTATGGGGGCCCCACATGGGGTACCCGTACCTTTCTCGTGTCCCGATGTTTCGTGTTCGTTCGTGGTTAAACGTGCTCGTGTTTAAAGTGTTTCTGTTTATTTTATCATGTCGTTTATCGTAATCTTAACGCTCGTAATTATATTATATGTATTTACGTAATTATTCTAGTTCGTATTTTAAATGGTGATCATGATTTAATTATGTTCACGTGACATATTTATTAACTGTTTATCATGAGTTCGTACGTAATCGATACTTGTCATGTCATACACGTATGCACTTGCTTGATTATTAGCACATGAATGTGATCAATACTAAATGAGGTAAGTTTTAATCTAGGACGTACGATCTTAAGGGCACTATTCATGGTAAAAGCATGCGGGTTTTACAATTCTTCCCCCCTAAAAAGAATAATTCATCCCCGAATTATAGATAAAGTAAGCTGAAAAGAAGTAACATACCCGAACTCAAAATATGAAGTGAGGGTAAGAAGCCCGGATAGACTCCTCTGTTTCCCAAGTGGCTTCCCGCTCGGTATGGTCCCTCCAAAAAATTTTGACGAGAGGAATCGTCTTCCTTCTCATGACTCGTTCTTGCCTGTCGAGTACTCGTTCGGGTTCTTCTATAAAAGTGAGATCTTCACGTATCTGTTCCAGTGGATACTGAACCATGTGAAGGGGATGATAATTGTACCCTCTGAGTAAGGACACATGGAACACGTTATGCACGTGTGAAAGCTGAGGAGGTAACGCCAATCGGTAAGATACTTCACCGATTCGTTCAATGATATCAAAAGTTCCGATGAAACGAGGACTGAGTTTTCCTTTGATCCCGAAGCGTTTAACACCACGTGCCGGCAAAACCTTGAGGAAGACGTGATCTCCCACATTAAAATGTATGTCCCTACGATGCTTATCGGCGTAACTCTTCTGACGTGACCGTGCTTCTTGCAACTTCTGTTTAGCTACCTCGATCTTCTCATTGGTCATTTCTATAATCTCTGGTCCTTCGAGTGTTCGCTCTCCCACTTGATCCCAGCAAGTTGGAGCGCGACACTTTCTGCCATACAACATTTCGAAAGGAGCACATTTGATACTTGCGTGCCAGCTGTTGTTGTATGCAAACTCGACCAAACAGATGTAATCGTCCCAATTACCTGTCCATTCCAACGCACACGACCTTAACATATCTTCCAATGTCTGAATTGTTCGCTCCGATTGTCCGTCCGTTTGAGGATGGAAGGCCGTACTCAGCTTAAGTTGTGTACCCCAAGCTTTTTGCAGACCTTTCCAGAATCGCGACGTGAAACGAGGATCTCTGTCTGAGACGATGCTGGAGGGAGTGCCGTGGAGTCTCATGATCTCCCTTCTGTAAGTATCTACGAGTTTCCTTACCGGATCTTCCTTGCGTATCGGTAAGAAATGAGCTGATTTGGTGAGTCGATCAACAATGACCCAAATAGCATCGTGCTTCTTCTTGGTAGGCGGAAGACCGGTAACAAAATCCATGGTGATTTTGTCCCACTTCCACTCTGGAATATCCAACGGTTGAAGGAGACCGCCCGATCGCTGATGTTCAATCTTAACCTGCTGGCAGGTAAGACATTTGGAGACATAAGTGGCTACATCCTGTTTCATACCACTCTACCAAAAGTGCTGTCTGATGTCATGGTACATTTTTGTCGACCCAGGATGTATAGAAAATGGGGAGCTGTGAGCTTCAGCTAACAATGCTTCCCGGAGTTCTGGATTGTCAGGAACACAAAGTCTCGTGCCCTGCCAAACGATACCGTCTGCGTCCATTCTGAATTCTGTCTGCTTCTCCAAATTCTGAATTATCGCCCAAATCTCTCCATCATCCTTCTGCGCTTCCTTGATCCTAGTCAGTAACTCAGGTTCTACTCTAAGATTCGCCCAGTATCCGTGCTGCCCACGTACCATGATTTCGATGTCTAGCCGCTCCAAGTCTCTTATGTTTTGTTCCCGGATCTCAATGCCGTTGATCATTCCGGACTTTCTGCTGAGTGCATCTGCTACTACATTAGCCTTCCCGGGATGATACTGTAGGTTAATATCATAATCCTTCAACAGTTCCAACCATCTCCTTTGTCTCATGTTCAATTCTCGCTGTGTGAAGATATACTTCAAGCTCTTGTGATCCGTGAAAATGTCGCATGATTCTCCGTATAAGTAATGCCTCCATATCTTCAATGCGAACACCACTGCAGCAAGTTCCAGGTCATGCGTAGGGTAGTTTTCTTCATAGGCCTTAAGCTGCCGTGAAGCATACGCGATCACTTTCCCATGTTGCATGAGAACACAGCCCAGTCCCTTCCCCGATGCATCGCTATAGATCTGAAATCCACCTGTACCAGATGGGAGAGTAAGAATAGGTGCAGATACTAACTTCTGCTTTAGGTCTTCGAAGCTCTTCTCTCGATCTTCCGTCCAGACGAATTTCTCTCCTTTTCGCATCAGTTTGGTGAGAGGCAATGCCAGGCGGGAAAAGTTCTCCACGAATCTGCGATAATATCCAGCTAAGCCTAAGAAACTGCGGACTTCTGTCGCTGACGTTGGTCTTGGCCATTTAGTGATAGCCTCAACCTTCGTTGGGTCCATAGTGATCCCTTCAGCTGATACGATGTGACCTAAGAATGCCACCTTGTTTAACCAGAACTCACACTTGGAGAATTTCGCATACAGCTGCTTCTGACGAAGAATCTGTAGTACCGTACGAAGATGGTCTTCGTGTTCCTCCGTGGACTTTGAGAAAATCAGGATGTCATCGATGAATACAATGACAAATTTATCAAGGAATTCATTGAAGATTCTGTTCATCAGATCCATGAATACTGCTGGAGCGTTAGTCAGGCCGAATGGCATGACCACAAACTCATAATGGCCATAGCGGGTACGAAAAGTAGTCTTGGCAATATCCTGCTCTTTAACCCTTAGCTGATGGTAGCCTGACCTTAGATCGATCTTTGAGAAGTGTTTGGCTCCTTGAAGTTGGTCAAACAGATCGTCTATACGTGGCAGTGGATATCTATTGCGGATGGTAATCTTATTAAGTTCACGGTAGTCAATGCAAAGTCGCATGCTGCCGTCCTTCTTCTTAACGAACAAGACCGGTGCGCCCCATGGAGATGCGCTTGGTCTAATGAACCCTCGTTCAAGAAGTTCCTGCAGTTGGTCCTTCAGTTCTTTTATCTCTATGGGAGCCATACGATACGGAGCCTTAGAGATTGGCTCAGCTCCTGAACAATGTCGATGTTGAACTCCACTTCTCTTGCAGGTGGTATGCCTGGAAGTTCAGCTGGGAAAACGTCTTGAAATTCCGAAACTACTGGTTGATCCTGAATCGATGGGGATTCAGCATCCATGTCATGAATCGTAGCTAGATAACCTTCGCAGCCATGTGACAGTAATGCACGTGCTTGCAAGGTAGATATGACTTGTACAGACCGTCCGGGTATGAACCCGTTATGAATGTACTCTGGTGCATTAATGTCGCCGAAGATCACCCGATATGAGTGGCAGTCTATGGTAGCATGGTGCTTGGATAGCCAGTCCATGCCGAGAATCATATCGAACTCAATCATGTCTAGGGGAAGTGCATCTACTGCACGAACTTTATCGTCAAACTCTAGAGGAAGACTCTTGTATACATGAGTTATTAATACAGAGTCCCTCAAAGGCGTGGAAATGGTAAGCCTATTTTCTAATGGCAAGGGAAGTGTCCTGATGTTCTTGGCATAAGTAGTGGAAATAACTGAATGAGTGGCACCCGTGTCGAAAAGAACACATGCAGCCTGGCCGTACATATACAAAATTCCAGTAATGGTACCTGTAGATTTGTTTGCCTGATCGCGCGATGTCGTGTAGACACGCCCAGTGGTAGGAGGCGGTTTAGTATCAGCATGACCCGAAGTACCCACCATTTCACACTTACGGCAATCTCTCATACAATGGCCAGGGAGGCTGCACTTGTAGCACGCGTCGGAATCACGACGACATGGGCCAGGGTGTCTGCGATGGCAAGTACTGCAAAGAGGATGAGTGAATCCTCCAGCAGGAGTCCTTGCTTGCTCAGGGCCTGCTGATGACGAAATGTGTTAAAATAAAGTATATGCACGAGTATAGGACGTAAGCGTCATAAGATGTTTACCAGTGTTAGCTGAACGGTTAGGCTGAGAACCCCTGTGGTTCTGGTCCTTCCCGTTACTGTGGTTCCTGGTAGAGGTTAATATAGTGTCAGCATGAGAGATATAACATGAAATCATAATAAGATGCGTAAATAGTAGGACCTGCTGTTGTTGGAGTGTCCCGCATTGTTACGGTAATTATCATTACCGTTGCGCCTTTCCACAACAGAACGGTCGTTATTGTGACCGTTTCCTTTGGGCTGATGAGGCTGCTGCTGGGTAGCCGGCTGAGACCGGTCCCCAGTTTTCTGCCTGGAAGATACAGTTTAAGAGATGATTAAAGAACATATAATGATAGGATGCGGTCTGGTTAACACTAGAACACGAAATGTTTTACCTCTTGTCGGGTCTTTCAGCTTCCCCGAACTCATCTCGTTCCTGCAACATCTCAAGCTTCCTTGCTGCGTCGGCCACTTGTGCTACTGTATTGAACGTAGCACATACCAGATTGTTCGCGACCGAGGTGCGAAGTGCCCACCTAAAGTGGTGTGCCTGCTCCTCAGGAGTACCAGTTGCTGCTCCTAGAAAACCAGCTAGGCGAAGAAAGCGCTGCATGAATTCGTTGCTATTTTCGCCCGCTCTCTGACGTATCCCATGGTATTCACGCTTGAGTTTGTCCTGATCTGCCTTAGGAAAGAACTGCTCCATCACTCTCTCCTTGAATTGGGCCCATGTCAAACCAGCGACCCATTCATCACCTCCTTCTGACTGCGTCAAAGCTAGCCACCAGTTGAGTACATCGCCTTCAAACCGGTAGCATGCCAATCTCGCCTTGTAGGCGGGGTCACATCCCATAGCATTGAAAATCTTCTCAATGTGAGTCAACCAGCTTTCAGCATCGCTGGGGCTATCAGTCTTTTCAAAAGCTCTAGGACGGAGCTTGTTAAATCTTTCCAACGATACTGCTAGTGTCACTGGGGGAGGAGGAGGAGGAGGTGCCTGATTCTGCTGCTGCTGATTGTTGGCAGCTTGGACTTCAGCACGAATGTCATTCCTCAGTTGAGGAAGTAAGGCTTGCATGGCAGCCTGAATTGCAGCATTGAGCTGCTCTTGCTCGCGTGTGAGAACCATCTGACAGTATAACATAAATATATGATTAACAGTTCAAACATAAAATATAAAAAACCAAAAATTTCACGAGAAAAATTTTATGCAAGAAAATCTTTGTATGAATGCATGATGCGGTTTTATGAAAACTTTTGATGCTCGAGAGTGAACGCCTCCGGTCAGTTCACTCAAAATAAAAGACATATCGAGGGGACGCCTATGGGTCGGTCCCAAATCTAAAAGTTTCGATAAAACACATGCGACTAAATAGGGCCAGTCCTGTACCAACCATTACTTAGTCAAAACCCTGTAACAATGACATGTATATGTATGCTTAAAAATGATGAATGCATGAAAACAACTGTCAGTTCTAGGAAGACCGTAGTGACTACCCACTAATCATAGGTCATATTTGAGAGCCTACAGGTCGAAACCTTGGCTCTGATACCATAATTGTAACACCCCATTTTGGAAATGGAATCTTACGCATAATCATGGCGTGTCATCAAAGCATACAAGGATAAATGTCTAAGCATTATTCGACCATAAAAGGGAAATACCGGAATCAAACATCGGTAACCCCAAAGTAAAGCTCATCACACACAACATAAATACTGTAAAGGAAAGGACGAAACAATGTCCATAGCAAACTGTATTAAAGTAAAGGAAATGCATAAAGTAAAGAAAGACAATAAAGCTTCCAATCCATATGCACGTACGTTTGAGATCTACTAGCGTCCCTGAGTACCTGCCGTTTTGGGAACATGAAAAGGAAAACGGCTGAGCAAGACGCTCAGTGCACGGATGTACAATATAGCATGAAATATGATAAGCATGTAACATATAACAGCGGAAGACTAAGTTCTGAGTAAACTGGTTAAGTATTAAGAAAACTGGTTTTATAGTTTGAAAAGCCTTATGTTTATCTTGTGAAAACTGTTTTAACATAAATATACCATAGCCCATATAGGTCATGAAAAGGTCACGTGCATGAATACTTGGAGGGGTGACCTCATCATGCTGATTAGAGGGGATGCCTCTAATTAATGTACTGGTTTGGGTAGGAGGGATCAACTCCTTGTGAAGGATGCAAGGCACACACCACATTCACCATGATAAACTGAATAAAACATGTAACTAGGATGCACCATACGCCCCACCTGATATAATAATATGGCCAAAACTGAAAAGGGACGCCACGAGCAATCACTCCGCCGTGGGGAAGTCATAACATTGGTGCCTCCAATGTTATGGTTATGGTACCTCCATAACTAGGTGAAACTGGTCATGCTTGTATATGGCTATAGATTATGCTAATTAAACATAAGCAGTTCAAAACAATAAAACAAATGCTGGGGAAAACAGTTGGCTGCATACGGGGAAATCCTAATAAGGAAAGAATGTCCATACTGAAAGGACGGGAATCCGTACCTCAAGTCCAGTGAATGAACGGAAGAAAGACTCCTACTTCTGGATCACTAACGCTACATGAATACACACGTGTATAAGTATTGATTCACTGATTACGTACTGGGTTTTATGTCTCATTTTAGCTGACTTGGTATGTTTTAGGTCATGGTTCACTGTTTAAAGCCTTAAACTGTGTTTATCTTGTATTCTGATTAATCTGATTAAGTATTACTGGTATTTCATGTATTATTATACTTACTGTGTAATAATAAGTAACTTTCCAAAAATAGCAGGTTTCCAAAAATAGAAAGTTTCCAAAAATAGAAAGTTTCCAAAAATAGAAAGTTTCCAAAAATAGAAAGTTTCCAAAAATAGAAAGTTTCCTAAAATAGAATTTACTGCTTAAAATAGATTAGTTTCTAAAAATAGAAAGTTTCCAAAAATAGATCAGCTGCCTTAATTAAATAAGTTTTCATATATAGAAGGTTTTCCATGATTAGATTAGCTGCCTGAAATAGATATATTTCCATATATAGAAGGTTTCCATTAATAGATTAGTTGCCTTATTTAATTAAGTTTCTATAAATAGAAGTTTCCATATTTAGAATTAAGCTGGTTACATAAGCTAACATATAAGTCTAAGTGTTTATAAGCTGATTTCTTAAGTCATAGGATATAGTATATAGTTTAATTATTATTTCATGTACTTTAATTAAACTGTAGGTTAAGCATTTTAATTAAAGTATAACATGTTTTAATTAAAATGAAATAAATACTTAGGTTAAAATGTGTATTATTATTATTAATAATATAACCTAAGTCATGTCTAAATTAATTAATTATAGGCATGTTATAAATAATTAATTAATTATAACTTATAACATAAAATACTTAGGTTAAATTAATATCATGCTAAATTAATAATTAAAATAACCTAAGTCATGATTTAATTAATATCTCATGTTATTAATTAATTTATATCCTAAGTTTATAATTCATAAAAATTAACATGTAGCATAAATCATGATTTAACCAACGAACCATGAATCGGGCATGAACTCGACACCGTACCCCGAGCCAAACTCGGGGCACGTGTGCCTCCTTGCTGCCGTGGGTCCCACAAGCACCAACCAAGACCTAAAATGGTCTTGGTGGTGGCGGCAATAAGCAAACCAAACCCCCATCGGGTTTGTTTTGCTAGGCGGCTAAAAACAAACACCCTTTTAAATCATTCTTTGATTTTAATTAACCCCAAAACATGTTAGATTAATGTTTAATTATCATGTTTTAATAAGAAAATAATAACATGTTCATGAAAATAATCAAAGATTAAAAAGAATTAAAAAGAAGGGTTTAGAATGATATACCAATACGTAGCTTGAAAGGGGATGAACAAACACGGTTTCTAACACTTGTATTTAATGTCAAAAATCAACAACACCCTCCTATGGTGGTGTTCTAGGTGGCGGCACAAGAGAGAGCAAAGAGGAGGAGGAGAAAATCTTTTAGGGTTTATGTTTTCTTTCTTGAAAAAGTGAAAATGAAAACTAGTTTTACTCTTTACCCCCTTTACTTGTAAAAGTCCATGGGCTTAGCCCATTTCATGTTGTTGTGCCGTGGGTATGGGGGCCCCACATGGGGTACCCGTACCTTTCTCGTGTCCCGATGTTTCGTGTTCGTTCGTGGTTAAACGTGCTCGTGTTTAAAGTGTTTCTGTTTATTTTATCATGTCGTTTATCGTAATCTTAACGCTCGTAATTATATTATATGTATTTACGTAATTATTCTAGTTCGTATTTTAAATGGTGATCATGATTTAATTATGTTCACGTGACATATTTATTAACTGTTTATCATGAGTTCGTACGTAATCGATACTTGTCATGTCATACACGTATGCACTTGCTTGATTATTAGCACATGAATGTGATCAATACTAAATGAGGTAAGTTTTAATCTAGGACGTACGATCTTAAGGGCACTATTCATGGTAAAAGCATGCGGGTTTTACATCACTTGTTAATACTTGCCCTAATTACGCTCTTTTTCCTAAAAGACGTATTTTTACAACCATCAATGTCAACATAAAAAAGATGGACAAAGGTGTTATCTAACCACCTTACAACTGATCCTATTTATCGTTTTTGGTTGTGGCCTAACATATGTAAAAACAATACATATTCAATTAGCCTGGGCAAACTAAATTTTCGCTTGATGACTAATATGAAACAGTAAATTAGTTAGAGTGTTTATTTGTTAATAATTCTGACTAATGGTAAAGTTAAGGATGAGTTTTTATGCATTCGTTCGGATCAATTGAGAGTAAGTTCACTGTGTGCCTTCAAAGAACAAGAAAATATAGCAAACCATTGTTAAGATCCCAAAGGATCGTTGTAAGTTCACTTCACTAGACGCTTCTATGCCCCAATATGTTTGACACTAGATTCAAGAAATATCTGCCACTACCGGATCTCTATGTCTACATTCAAAATTTGATCGCCTATGATATTTGGAATGGCTAAATCCTCAAATTTTCTATTTTTTATGTGTTTCAGAATAACAGTTTTTAATCATGTCGGACAAATAACCTTACATCTTATCTCAACGACTCCTTAGTGCAAAACTGAACGTGAAACCAACATTATGTAATTTATGTAGGTATTTTATTTAGAACAATCTTTTACAAAAATATGATCTAGGTTATAAGGCAGTGTCAATAACTAAATTTAAAATAGTAGGTAGTTTTTAGTACGGGCGGCCATTAACCTATCAAGAAACAACACCAACGGGTCAATAACAAATTTGTGAGTTATGTTTAAATGGATCATGTTTGCTAATTCTAGAAATAAATGCGTGACTTATATTTAAGTGTATTATGTCTTTTATACAAATGTTTAATAGTCTTATAAACGGTATAACATAATATCCATTTATGGTCAATAATAAATGTTTAATATTCTCTTTCATATCTGCGTTTGGGACTATAGAATATATTTTCTCTAAATTCTATTTAAATATCAGTTTTATTAAGTAGGAATTTTTTTTTGTAGATTACCGAATGAAAGTGGCCCCGTGGTGTCGAACCTTAGAAGAAAAGAAGAAGCTCTTGCAGTGTTTGAATTAACAAAATATGGAGACGACGTTGATGTTATTGCTCAAGCTGATATTCTCAAGTAAATATTTAAGATTCCTTATTTCAGGGCCTGCCTATCTATTGCAGGACTTCGTATTTGACAGTCACTCATAATGAATACACTCATAATGAACACGGGGTATATTCTATCTTCTTTCCTTCACTCACTTTTCTGTAATACCTTGGTTGCCAGTTTCCTTCCATTTGTTGATTCGGCATATTTTTTTGTCACTAATGGTTGAAACATGTAAAAGAAAAATGTGCTAAAAGGAGAACAGGTAAAAACAAACCAAGGTCTTATCAGTGCCTAAAACTTCTCCAAAATCATTTTATGCAAAGAACTATATATTACTATTGAAATATATGGCAAAATGGTCATTTATTTAAACAAGCCTGTCATGTTATACTACTCTCATGATTGAATTTTAATTTTTTCATCATTCATTTAGTTTTAGTTTTGATTTATTTGCACTCTGGGCGTTCCAGAAAGAAGAGCTGCAGTTTGACCTTCAAGGGTCAAACGAAGAGATATGCTCATTGCGATATGAGTTATGCTAAAAATTACAAGAAATTTCTTCATCCTATTTCTTGATATAAGTTGAGCACCTTAACGTATTCATTCTTTATAGAGTTACTGGATTGTCTTACTAAGCAAGTTGGTGCGTTCCTCTTTGGCTCTTGACTAAACAAGTCAAACCTACACTTTTTTGTATACTGATCGACACTCTTAATGTATTGTTCCAAACATAACTTCACTAGAAGAGGATAACTTGCAGAGCGCCAGTTTTAGATTCTGCTTTTGCTTTTATTGTTTATGCTTCTATAAGTATGTTTATAAATAATAGCATTTGTGCATATAATACTTATTGCAATGCTAATGACAACATATCTTGCAACTTTAGGAACTATATGACAAGAATATGTCGGCATTTATATTGAACCAATTGGTTTTGCTACTGATTTATAGAGATAAAATGAGGGATGCATTTCACGGTTTCATCGAAGACAGAGGTATGGTTTCAAGTTTCAACTTAATACTTTGTGATAGATCCTTACTCTTTCTTTGGTGTAGTTTAAAAAAGTAGGTTCTAACAAAGGAACCTACAACAGCAATCACAAATTTTCCCCATGCTTCCAGTATCAACAATCAATGGCATAGATATCAAAGTCACAACAATGTTATACAAAAAGATATTATCAAAAAGTTCATGGATTTATGGTTGAATTCATTGAGTACAATATTTGTTATTGATATACAGTATATTCTATGTGCCTTTTTTGAAAGTTATGGCAAACGAAGGAGGAAGAACAACCAACATAGGTTGCTGCCAAAATGCTATATTTATCCACTCATATGTTGGCGTCACACGTGCTTACAACCAGATCGGACAAGTGATTAAAGAGCTTAAAAGAACCGTCTACAGGTCATTTACCCCAACTTTAAACTTTGGCTAAACACTATTTTTGACAACAGTGAAAGAACCTGATACAAACAAATGTATTTGTAAAAGATCAGATGTAACCAAAGAAATTTCCTTTATAGCTATGTACTTTAGCTCCATTTTAGAATAAATGATAATGATAATAAACTAAAGTTAAGTAACTCAAAATTAAACATATGGATAGAAAATCGGTATGCTTAAATGGTGAAATAAAATTGTTATCACTTTGCCCAAGTATGTTGTTTCCATCTAAAGGATGTTTGGATTGATTATTTAATGTTCTTTATACAGGACGAAAGCATTTTTTAGTGTTTATTGGTAGATAAAATATGGAACAAGATGTGGTAATGATAGAAGAACAAGTAGTTGGGAAGAACAGTGGATGCCGAATTAGAAGAACCAATGACAGAAAATGAGAATAAAGTTGACATATTTTGGCGCAGAGACCAGGTCATTCATGAAACGAGGTGGATGCAAAAGACGAGAGTGATACCAAAGTAGTGTCTCCTCGTGAAATAGTATACCCACAATCTGTGTGATGCCCAAAAATTGTATTACATAGAATTTTTAATAAAATTATAATACGAAAATGTAAAAAAAACAAAACTTTTGTTATACAAAAATTAAAATGTAATAAAAAAACCTTTTCAAAAAGTGTTAAAATTTCAATTCGTATTGTAACCTTATTACGAAAAAATAAATTAAATGTTAAAAATACGCTTTTTCGTATTATAAATCTATTACAATTTATTTTTTGTTCTCTAAAACTTTTTTTTTAAATCTTAAAATACAAATATTTTTTTAAATCTTAAGAAACAAATACTTTTTTAAATCTTAACAAACAAATATTTTTTTAAATGTTAATTTTTTTTATTTTTTTAATTTTTAAATGTAATATTTTTTATTATTTATTTTAAAAAATTTAAAGCTGATTTTTTTAAGATGACCCTTAACGAACGTTGGCTGAAAAGGATAAACTATGTAACAAACTTTTCGTTACAAGGATAATTTTGTAAATAAAAATAGTTATGACTTGTTTGACTGGTCAACCAACATGTCATATTGCATGCTTTTGTTTAAATTTGAAAATAAGTTTGTGGTTCCAGTATTTAATAACGTAAATTGCGTGTTTCGAAGATCTGAAAAAATAAGTTGCATGTTTTTAACTTCCATCCATAAGTTTATCATGATATAATAAATCTATATAAGCCCATAAACCTTCACATAAGTTACAAAATTAGGACTTATGTTATATAATCCGAAATGGGCTTACATTATATAAGCCAGACCAAACGCCACCTTAGAACAAATAAATCACTACCTAATACTAATATCACACATGCATTACATAATAAATTTTGGCGATTTTGGCTTGCGTTTTTATCTCTAACCAGTCAATACTACTATAAAATATCAAGGAAATTAAAAGGAAACATGTAATATTGGGTGATGGCGGAACGAGGAAAATAGAATCTGGGGGGAAAAAATTCCCGACAATAAAAATAAAATGAGTAGGAAAAACTTATAATCGTAACGATAAATCGAGTATTTTTACTTATACGTGAAGAATTTGTAAGGTTTAAAAGAGTTAAAATTGAGTTTTAATATGTGAGTGGGGGGCAATGTGAATTTTGAGTGGGGGCATTCTCGAAAAAAGATCAAAATTACACGTCTTTTTGGGCTAGCTATAAGAGGCGCTGCCACCCATAGCTATAAAGTGCATTAATACAAGGTTTTTGCCCAGTAAGAAAATTTTATCGTCCCATCTTTTCGAATTGAGAAAGGGAAAAATGTGCGACTCAGTTGACTTTTGGTGGAAAACAAGGATTTGTCGTTGTAGTGTAATTAAATTGCAAGACTTTAAAGTAAATGACGGTTAATTAAATCTAAAACTAATTAAAACTTAAATGGTGCAAAATTAAAACTTTGAAAAGAAAATTAATTAAATGACTTAAAATTAAAGCGTGACGAAAAATTAAATTGACAACGTAATAAATGTGAACTTTAAAATTAAACTAAGAGAAAAATAGCGGGAAAAATAAATGCTTGAGACTGAAACAGAGGATAAACAAAACCTGAGTTGGACCCCGAAATACTGTCACTATCCGGAATTCACAACAAGATACTGCTTATCTGGAATAAAGCTGTCACCTTTATCCGAAATCTGATTCTGCTCCTTATCCGGAAAAAAATGCCCAACAGCTTATCCGGAATATTGGTTCAATTGGTTATCCGGAATATTGTCACTTTATCTGGAATAATATCCGGATGCTTATCCGGAATACCTTCAAGTAGCTTATCCGGAATAAATGGTTAGACGGCTTATCCCGAATACTCGAAAGTCACCTTATTTGGAATCCACAGCAGACCACTATCCGGAATAAAGTTGCCCTGCAGCTTATCCTGAATAATGTTCAGATGCTTATCCGGAATAAGCAAAGACGCTTATCCGGAATGTGATTTACCAAACCCTTGTCCTAAATATGGAGAGCAAGTACTTATCCTGAATATGTCCGAACCTTTATCCGAAATACCCTGTTGGTTAGCTTATCCGGAATAATTTCTGAGTACTTATCCTGAATAACAATTGAGTCCTTATCCGAGACAAACTGTCACCTTATCCGGAATGCAGGATCGAATGATTATCCGGAATAATTAGTTATAGAGCTTATCCGGAATAAGGTTTAACCCTTATCCGGAAAAAGAGGGTTTTACCGAAACCCGGATAACAATTAAAATCTAATAAGCTAGATATCTAAAACTTTTACCAAATCAAACTTAAGAAAAAGCTATTAAGCCAAAATTTAAAAACTTTTAAAAACACTAGACAATAAAAATATTAAAAATCAACTTTTTATACAAATTAACTAATAAGCACTTAATCAAATTTAAGAAAAACACAATAAGCTATAAAATCAATAAGCTAACAAGATCAAAAACATAAAAGCATAACAAGTAATCAAATAAGCATGACAATAAGATAATAAGCACAAAGATTAAGCAAAACAAGAAAGGCAGAATGAGAGATTATAATAAAAACTTGATTAAGATTAAGATTCAACAATTAAAGTAACGACAAGAATTAAAAGCTTACAAATTTAAGGTGCGAGACAAGTAATTAAAGGTGCAATTAAGTAAATGTGCAAGTAATTAAAAATGGAAGAACTAGTTTGTCATTCTAGCCAACAACTCCTAATGACACATTAGGAGTCTATTTATAGTGATTAGGAAAACTACCATGTGTTGGTTCCTTCTTCTTTCTTTCTCGATTTCTCGTCTTCTAATTTCTTCGACTTTTTCGGCTTTGTCTCGGGATTAATAAACTCGTCTTGTAATTTCTTCATTAATTTAGACTTGAGTTCTTCGGCTTTTATTAAAGTTCCGTCTTTAGACTTTTTCTTCGATAAATCTTCAGAATTGGCCTTGGACTTCCGTTCTTTTGGCACCCTTGATCTTTCGACTTTGTCTTTTGTCTTTTTCTTCGATAAAAGCCCGTGAAAGCCCGTGTTTTCTCCCCTTTTCACATTTTGATCCTAAAATCACAACAAAAACACAAACCACGTATAATTCCGACATTTACGACATAAAATACACGTTAAGGTCTTGTTTTCATTATAATTAAGTGGTAAAAGGATGGGTGTTTTCACACCTATCAAATCCCCTACACTTGACCATTGCAATGTCCTCATGCAATGCATTAATTACAAAGCAAGATTACACTTTTCAACAGAATCAATCACATTGGCCTTTATTAAAGAGATAGAAATTAACAAAACAAGTAAAGAAATCAAAGACTTACCTTAGGGTTTTGGAATGTTATGAATGATTATCATCCTTAAGTTTCACGTTCCCCATACCAAACTTAAAAACGAGATCATTGTTATTATAAGTTAGCAAACTAACATGAACTCATGTGGGCCAATTATTTACTTAGACTCCCTTATTCCTAGGTGTATCTCCTATATTTTAATTTTGTCTTGAATGATCACGAGGATGCATTGTTGACTTATTTCGATAGTTATTAGGCTGAAAATAAAGTGGGACGATTTAATCAATAGTTAGCTAAAGGACAAAATCTTTTAAAACTGCTTCTCGGGACCTCATAAAGTTCATATCTTGGCATAACTCGCTTCACGATTTGAGACCTTTCTCGGACCGATATTTGGCAGCGACTTCATACTTCAAATCTTGAGAGACTTTCATGAAATAATGGTCTTCTCTTCATTATAGGAATTTCTTCACTTGAAGTTTTGAGAGATTCTTCATATTTGGACCACGACTTCTTCATTTTCCTCCAATCTTTATTTGGGATTTTGATATACAAAGATCCGCCTCCTTTTAGGACTTGGATCTATTTATCCTCATACCTTGCTAGGGTCTTTTCAGATAGACTTCTCCATGATATTTTGGGGGGTACTTGCTTTTCGGCGTGTGTCTCGATCCTTCATATTGATTTTTGATAAATGATTCTTCACATCACTTTTGGATCTTTAGCAACAAAATGTAGCCCTCATGCCTTGTTAGGGCCTTTTCGGACTCGCCAATCTTCGCATCCCGCTTCAATAAGTTATGCCTTGGCTATGAACTCTAATTAATACCGAGCAACTTTTAAACGATCTTGTGCTAGAAGCTAAGTAACTTTTCAAATCGTACAACCTTATTTATTGCAGATAAATTTATTAGCAAGCGATGGGAGAATAGGCTTATAATCAACTCACATAAATTCACGAAAGAATACCAAACTTATAATTGACTATATCATCTCTCGTTCTCCACAATTTAAAATCTCAAGGAATGAGACTCGTGGATGCTTAGCCAATTAAATCAAAGTTTTGGGTTTTCGAGTCATCTATAGGACCTTGCAAATTCTTAGACTTTTTTCAAGTTTAGAATTCGCATATTAAAGTTCCCTTGATAAACGACTCTCTAGGATCAATTATAGGAACTTGCGAAAAGTTCTTGTTCTTAACCCGTGAGAGTTAAGACTTTCACGTATTAAAGCTCCCTATATAAAAGCCTAGCAAAACATGACTTAAACACGTTAAGGATACTAGCTAGAGTAAACTTAGATAAGTAAATTCGGGTTGAGTCAAAAGATTCACAACGTTTAAAAATTAAAACCACTTTATTAAAATTCATTCTAGTAAAGAAAAAAAATAACTATACAAAGGTAAAACTACTAGGCCAAAATAGATCAAAATTTTTGAAAAATGTCGAAAAATTAGATTTTCCGGTTAAAATGAGGACAAATACAAGGAAAAGGCCACTTAACTTCGATAGAAGTCCCCCTATACTTGATATAAACATTGTCCTCAATGTTTAAGCATGTGGGAGTAAACTCCCCTACACTTAGGACATTGTGCACTTTGTTTAAATCTTGCTAAGGAAGAGACAACTAAAGTGATTCCTATTTTAATATTGAAAAATATAAAATAGAGAATCAAAAGAGTTTAGGATAGAACCGGAAAGATGGGAACACGGAATCACGGGTCGTCAAAAGTCATCAAGAATGGATATTTGAAAGCTCGAATCCCTGTACATGATTAGAAAGAAAACAACAAACACATACTAGGGTCTCCCCCTACACTTATTATGAAAACAGAGAAAGAGGATAGATACCGCGGGTTGCCTCCCGAGAAGCACTTGTTTTTGTTAACCGAGTCACGAGCCTGACTCGTCCCCGAATTAAATGGTCCATGGGGAAGCCTCGAATGTAATACCGGGATCAAAGACCTTGTCCTCGTTCCCGGAGGAAAATAATAAAGGAGAGGCAGGAGGATAAGTCTTGAATGGTAGAAAAGTCCTTTCAACATACGAAAATATGTGAAGTCTTGATCCACGGGAGGTGGGGTGGGTAAAGGAAGTAAAGTTAAATCCCCCCAGACAGCTGATGGTCACTAGGCGGCAAAGCCGTAAAGGTGTCAATCATAGAATGGTCAATGTCACCTCCCGGGTCAAAGCACTCATCCTCATTTCCTAGAGAGTAAAATTGATACATCACCCGCTTGGGCGTGCACACAGTAGGATGAGGTGGCAATATAATATGAGAAGTAAGAGAATAATTACCTTCCACCCGCGTCACCTTTCCAGTAGAGTCAAATCTCTCCACCTCTGCGATAGAAGGGGGCATGGCTAACAAAGTATGCTCATCAATAGCAAGAGAATCAGAGCTATAAATATCCTCAATCCCTTCGTCAAAGAGAGGATTCACCTCACTAGATATGTAAGCGTCATCAAAATCAAATAAAGGGTTCGAATAAATCTTGAAAGTTTCCTTCAGAACGTCTTCATCGGATAGTGACTCATCATCACTAGAAGTAAAATCATCATCTTGATCAAAAAGAGGATTAGAGAAAGCTAAAGAATCCTCTCTCAAAGTGTTAGTGGAAGGAACATCATCAGAAGAAAGCGCATCATACTCATTGTCACTATCGGATGTCAACTCAGATTCACTTGGAATTGGGACAAGGTTATCAGCACTAGACTTTATGAATTCGTCGGATTCCTTTGCAGGAATTGTGCTAAGATCCTCATCCCCTATGATGGGTGAATCCTTAGGCTCCAGAGCCGGCAAGTCGGGAGAAGGAATAGAATTCTCATCGTTCCAAGAAATAGGACTCTCATCGTCATCATCATCATAATAATATGGAGGCACAAGAGGAGGAGTATAAGCACTAAGGTTAGATACTTGCTCTTGTTGCTGTCGTTGTCGCTCCTTCAATGCCTCGGTCAGTTGAATTAAGCCGTCATGAAGTATCAAAAGAATGGCTTGTCTTTCGTCATTCAAATTAGTGAGTTGTTGGGCAATACGAATTCCCTGAGAGGATTGATGATTGAGGGTGGGATGTGGGGGTTCACAGTTACACATACCAGAATTATAGCACGGATGTGGCTCATAGTAAGTCGTCGGTTGAGAAGAATTAGAACAAGGATTTGGTTCATAATAATCCATCGGTGAAGAAAGTTTAGGACACGGATTTGGCTCATAATAATTCATTGGCTGACAATAAGAAGTATCGTGAGGGCCCCCACAATTTTGGCAACATGGGTATGGAGAAAAATTCGGTGCTTGTTGAGGATAGGGATTGTCATAGACGGGAGGGGGGGGGGGAGAAATTAGTGTAAGAGGAGAAATACGAATTTCTTGAATTACAAAATGGACAAAATCCAAATTGTGTATTGTCGATATTAGAACCAAACCTCGCACAAGTAGACCATGGACATATTGGAAAACCAAGCCATGGTCTCCCACACCGGACGCAGACGAATCCATGAAGAATTATAAATAAGAGGGATAGAGAAAAGAATTAAACATAATAGATGATAAAGAGGAATATTTTTGGTCGCAAAACTTTGAAAAAGAAATGCTTATTAAGATTTTTCAAATGTTTTTGAATTTTTGAAAATTTTTGACACGAAAAGTCGACTTGCTTGAATCGAAGAAGAAGAGCCCACTTTCATATTGAATTCAGGCTTTCATTAGCTCCTTCAGGATGGGATTGACTCTTTCAGCTCGCTGGGTCCTATTCATTAAAAGACCATTTCATCTATTAATTCTCAAACCTGCCCCTTGCTTCCGATAGATGGCTTTCTAACCGGCCTTAGACTACTCCAGTTTATTCGAAGTCTCCCAATGGTGTAAGGCCGTCGACTTATTGGGAAAAAGGAGGAAGATCACTTTGATCTCTTGTTTCGGAGAAATCAGTGGCTCACGAGGAATGGAAAGGAACATATTATATTTGATCTCGAAGTCCTCATATAGCACTTCTTCCAATCCTGGATGGGGGATCACTTTTCACGAGTAAACGGATCCCAAAAGCCAACGCGTCTCTCACAAAAAACCGTTAATCTTCACGAAAGAGCCGGCAGCGGCGCCATTTAATACGAGGCTTTTGCCCAGTAAGAAAATTTTATCGTCCAATCTTTTCGAATTGAGAAAGGGAAAAATGTGCGACTCATTTGACTTTTGGTGGAAAACAAGGATTTGTCGTTGTAGTGTATTTAAATTGCAAGACTTTAAAGTAAATGACGGTTAATTAAATCTAAAACTAATTAAAACTTAAATAGTGCAAAATTAAAACTTTGAAAAGAAAATTAATTAAATGACTTAAAATTAAAGCGTGACGAAAAATTAAATTGACAACGTAATAAAAATGTGAACTTTAAAATTAAACTAAGAGAAAAATAGCGGGAAAAATAAATGCTTGAGACTGAAACAGAGGATAAACAAAACCTGAGTTGGACCCCGAAATACTGTCACTATCCGGAATTCACAACAAGATACTGCTTATCTGGAATAAAGCTGTCACCTTTATCCGAAATCTGATTCTGCTCCTTATTCGGAAAAAAATGCCCAACAGCTTATCCGGAATATTGGTTCAATTGGTTATCCAGAATATTGTCACTTTATCTGGAATAATATCCGTTCACGGAGCTTTTGACCAATCTTCTTGATCACATAATTCGCCATCTGCCGATAACCCTTATGCCAATCCTCGGTCATCTCTGGTAAAGTCCCACCTGAATTAAGATGCTCCAACTTTCCTCTGACTTGCAAAAGAGTCCCATCACTATACTTATAAAGCTCACCCACCCTCATAAACTTCATTAAGCCTCGACTGTTCAAGTAGAAAATGCCGCAATTCGGGACAGAAATGCCGGTATAGGGACATCTATCTACATGTTGAGGTAGAACTTGATTCACTGGACGGGTTAAGTTGAGCTTCCTTTGGTAGCTTTCGACTCCCAACTGAAGATCTTCAACTCGTTTCTTGATAACAACGCTTCGTGTGAACATACGAAGTGCTGTATTCAAGGCAATGAGGTCTTCACGAGGAATATGTGTGAGTTGATCTCGGGTCATCAGAAGCAACATATCTTCGATATCCTCAAGGCGAATGATAGAAAAATCTCCCTGCTGGATTTTGTATTCTCTGTCATCCTCCCTTTTCAAACGAATCTCCGTCACATGATAATAGCCATTCTTGGCTTCAGTTTTCAACCCTAAGATGCTGGAGATACAGATATCGGATCTAACGTTACTCCCTGAATTGACTAGACAGCAGCCCCTGTACGCCCTTCGAACTCGTTCGTCCCAGTGTGATGCACCTATGACAACATACATATCATAATTACGATTTACCTTTGGGACCCAGAGTCGGTTTACCTTTTCCTCGACAAAGGGTATTGTCCCCCAGTTGTCAGCTTTCAGCAAGGTCAGGGAGGTTGCGTACTTTGATGACCCCTTCAGAAGATACACAAGATCATTAGTGACGAAGAAGTCGAGAGCAATCTGATTATCTTGAGTAGGATCAAGTGGAGGTGGGGCTCTTTCTGATTCATGAAGACCTGGCCGTTGAACGGTGTTCAGAGCTTTCAGGATCTCATCGGCATAATACTCGAACTCCATTTGGGTTAACCGGGTTTTGGCGCGAAGTCTCTTATCCTTCAGAGCTTTCTTCACCAAAGATGGAGTAACCGAAGTCTTATACTCATGAGCAAGAAATGCGCATAAGTCAATCGGAATGCGGATACAGAGATACAAAACATCTTTGTCAGCGTCTGTGATCGGATCATATTGCGCCGCTGCCGTGATCCAAGCCTGTGGTGGTGCAGTCTCGTCAATCTCCAACGTGTCTGCCCAGTCCCTTGTGCTTGGAACAGTAGATTGTGGTTCTTGTTGTAGAGGAATGGAGACGTGAACATCTGCTTGTTCTAATTCAGGCATCTCGGCAGTGTCATGGACGGGTGAGTGTTGTGTAGCTTCAGGTTCAGTTACCGATTCTGCACAGAAGCAACAACAATAGAACTAACCGGGTTAGTGGTAACAGGTATAGATACAGCAATAGATGTACCAGGAATCGATGACGCTGCAGTAGCATTCACATCGTGGCGCCACTTGGATCGTCTTGATTCCGTTGAGGTAGATTTTTCCTTTGCCACTGCATCTTTCTTAGACTTGGTTCTAGACTTAGCAGGTTTCTTTGAGCTGGCAACCTTATCCCCCTTTTCAGGCTGTTTACCCCCATCATCATCTTCATCCCTATCCTCGTTGCTCCCTTTCGCACTCTCCTCATTACCATTACCACCATCATTACCATCATTATCATCATTATCCTCATCATCATCATCATCCTCATCATCATCACCACCATCATCATCTTCTCCTTCTTCTTCTTCTCCTTCTTCTTCTTCTTCTTCCTCTTCTTCTTCACCAGTACCCTCTTCTTCTTCACTTTCTTCCCTTTCTTCCTCAGGCAGAATGTGATAGGGTACCACACTTCCAAACATCTTGAACAACTTATCATCCTCCATGATAGCGTCATTCAGGGATTTGTAAAGAGCCCGTTGAATCCTAGATTTATCAAACGATCCAAGTTCCCCCATACGAGCTTTGAGGATCTTCTTCAATTCAAAATCCGTCAAGTCATAAGCAATCTTGTAGGCGGATTCTGAAGGATTGGATGATTTGATCATCAAGTTATCAGCAGCGAGTGTCTTCAACTCATCACGCAGTTTAGGCATAAGGGATTCAACGGAGTCTTTCACTCTCTGCTCAATAGAAGCTTCAAGAGCTTCTTTCTGCTCTTTATAGTTATCCTTAATAGCTCGAAGTCTCGTAATTCGTGCTTCATGCCTATCAGCTTCAGCCTTTTTGACCCGAGCAAGTTCTTCTGCATGAGCTTTACGTGTAAATTCCATATCTGCAGCGAACTTAGCAATCATCTCTTCTTGAGCTTTCTTAGATGCTTCTTCACTTTGCACTCTTCGAAGTAGCTCTTGGCGAAGATTATCCATCTCTCTTTTTTGATTATCCGTGTGTTTGTCCAACATCTCTGCCATGACGAATGCAGCCATTGAAGATGTTCCAGAGCTACTTTGGGAAGGTTGAAGAGGCTCGGTTGTTACTACGGTGCTAAGGATAGGAGTTATTGGTGGTGGAAGAAATGGTGTTGAAACCGGTCTGGTTGGTAAGGGTTGTATTGGTGGAAGTTGAGTTGCTAAAGGTTGAGTAGACACTATGATTGTAGGAGCACCAGACTCTTTTTCAACACTTGCTGAAACAGGGGGTGGATGTCTCCTTCGAAGTAGAATACTTTTCAGGTGATCCAAACTCAAAAACATCCTCTGGCTCCTCGTACTCTTCCTCAATATTTACCCGTGCACCCGAACCACTACCACCCGTATCTCTCCTACTCTTTTCGAGAGCTATCTTCATTGCTTTTCTCTCAGCCTTGTTAAGAGTGGGATCATCAACATCTTCTTCATCGTGGAGAACTAACTCATCAGCCGTACCCTTTCCCTTCTTAACTGCAGTCTTCTTCTTTTTGGCTTTGGGTTCAGGTAAAGCTGTTTGCTTCCGTTTACCTTTGCTCTTAACCGTGGTAGATGAGTCTTCACCTGCTAGAATGCTTGCTCGTTGATTCTCAATTTCTTGTAGCAAGTTCTTGTAATCATCAGATGCGATAATCTCATCGGTCAGAAGATGACTGGGAATGGGACCAGGAATAACCGTATTCGAATGAGTCTCCTGCCTTAAGTCTACCAAATCATCATCATCTATCGTGTGGTGACGACTACCTGCACGCTTATCAATAGATGCATCGTTTTCCATAAAGTAATGTATGATCAGCTTAATGAACCTAGGGTACTGGTAACTTTTAACCTTACCCTTCGTGTTTGTGAAGAGTTGAAAAGTAAACTCCTCCCATAGCAATGATGCATAATCAATACCCATACCTTTGAACATACCATAAAACATCTTGATGATTGGCGGACGAACAGCATCAAACCCAGTTGTTTTGGGTGTGAAACATCGGCTTAGAATCCTAAAAATAGCTTTCCATGGTTGACCAACTTTGGCAGTAGTAAACTCAGACACGGTTCGTATGTCAAGACATCCAATGGCAGTGAACATTTCCATGATCTGGTCCTTAGTCGGGTTGGCTGAGTATGATAGGCCTTTGAGTGTCGGCCGAAATCCAAAGATCTTCCTGAAGTCTGACACAGTAAGCGTCTGCTGCTTGTTGTCCAAGGAAAATGTGATTTTGTTTGACGTTCTCTCTTTGGTAGCCCAGAACTCGTAAAGGTAGTCATAGGGCACTGAAGCACTTCTCCTTAGCGCATGCTTTAGATGAGATTTATCAAGTATGGCTGTACCTACCTTAAATCCATTATGGGTAGAATGAGATACCTCCTTCAAACGGAAGTTGTTTGGAAGAAACTTTAGAGTCTTGGCTTCGGCAATGGCGGTGGCTCTGGTGTCTTGTATTTGTTGTACTGAAGGGTTAGTCATCGTCTCTGCTTAAGATAAAACACAAAGGTTGATACATACAAAAAATGAATATCATTATGATTGTAAACCTAAGCATAGAACATATGACCTAATCCTTTAAGCTTGTAAACCATTCAAACATCTTCTAGTCGAAATAAACATTCAATTCGGAATAATTGGTCTATGCGGAATAAACAATCTATGCGGAATAAAAATCCTATGCGGAATAAAAAGTCTATTCGGAACATTAGGCCTATGCGGAATAAATCTATGCGGAATAAGATCCCTATCCGGAATAAAAAGTCTATTCGGAACATTAGGCCTATGCGGAATAAATCAAACATCTTCTATTCGGAAAGATCAATCTATGCGGAATAAGATCCCTATTCAGAAAGATTTTTCTATGCGGAATAAATTTCTTATTCGGAAAGTTTAGGCCTATGCGGAATAGAAGTTCTATTCGGAAAGACTTGTCCATGCGGAATAAAATTCCTATTCGGAAAGAATTGACTATGCGGAATAAATGTACTATTCGGAAAGATTTTTCTATGCGGAATAAAGCTTCTATTCGGAAAGATTATCCTATGCGGAATTAAGCTTCTATTCGAAAAGATTTCTCTATGCGGAATAATCCTCCTATTCGGAAAGTTCATTCTATTCTGAATAAATGCCTTATTCGGAAATATCATTCTACTCGGAAAGTTCAAACAGTTACGATTTTTTCTAATTAGGCACTAATTCGTTTGATTCAAGAGTTCTAAAGGCCATAGCAGTTCATTTGTTCTATTCCGAATGAAACCCAGGCAAAACCCCCAATTAATTAAACCCTAATTTAAGCAGTAACTTAATTCGATTGTTTTCAATTAAAAGGAGTTAATTAACTTGTATTGCATGAATGATTAAACCGTTTTGATACCTTTTGAAGATCTTGATCTAGAAGATGAATGATTTTGAGATGTTTTGTTTGATGTGAGATTTGTGATCTTGTATGTTAATGGCGGCAAAGAAAAGGGAAACAGATGAATGAGAGAAAGAAGAAAACGGGGGGGGGGGGGGGGGGGGTGATGATTGACTAGGTCAAACTTTTAACAAGTTTGATACATGGTCACATTTAACCCCTCACTTTTTCTTTTTACTTCAATCATCATTCTATTGTTTTCCAAGTTTTAATACTTGTCATTTTTGACCCTATCTTATATTAAATTCCCGAGCCTTAGTGATTAACCTATCTTAACACACACACAAATCTATTCACGACAAACTTATAAGCAACAACAAGACAAGTGCCAAAGCAATCCAACCATTAACCTTTGAGCTTTTTGAGTTTCCTTGAGAACTTTTGAAGATCTTTTTGATGTGAAAGATGATTTAACATTTTCTCCCCCTTAAACGATGACCCGTTTTCTATTTAAAGAGCTGTAGTCATTGTTTAACGAGGCACATGATGATGAAAAACATTTTCCAATTGATGTTTTGAAAAGTTTGATTCGTGGTGGCAATAAGATTTCTCTTATTTTGACAAATTAATGCACTGAGACGTACACTAACTCGTGTTAGACCAAGTTGTAAAGTAAACTTGATCCCTTTGCATGATTTGGCTTGTAAATCATGCCCGAGAAAATTAATTCCCGTTGTGAGCCAACGTTTTCCAAGGAAATACGTGACTTTAATATGAAAACCGGGTTGCAGTCAGAAATAACTACAAGCCATAATGGGCATGTTTTAAAAATGTACAACTTTTATACGGACTCTATTTATGGCACCGTGTCAATATTAATTGACATTTCTAAGGCCGTAAATATTACCGTACTAAAAGACATGCCCGTTTTAAAAACGAAAAATATTTTTGGTTTTTCTTGATTTTATAATTTTTATGGTTTTTCTAGGTTTTATATTTTTTATGGTTTTTCTTGGTTTTATATTTTTGTATTTTTCTTTTGTGGTTTATATATTTACGATAATATACATGATCACGAACAAAGGATACTCTGAATAGTTTACCACGACTATTCAGCTGTTTCTTCTGCCAACTCTTTGAGAGTCGCTGGAGTAAATGATTTCATGCCAAGCTTATCGATCAAAAACTCGATTCGTCCTCGATCTAAGGCTTTGGTGAACATATCCGCCAGCTGGTACTCAGTAGTGACAAAATACAGCTCGATCACTCCGTTCTCCACCTGCTCCTTAATGAAATGGTAGCGAATGTCTATGTGCTTGGCCCGGGAGTGTTGAACATAGTTGCAGCAAAGGGCAATGGCGCTCTTGTTGTCACAATACATCGGGATTTTGTTGAATCCCAAACCGTAGTCAGTTAATTGTGATCTCATCCAAAGGACTTGAGCACAACAACCGGACATGGCGATGTATTCAGCCTCCGTGCTAGAAATTGCAGCGCTTTTCTGCCTTTTTGAAGACCAACTGATCAATCTATCTCCAAGGAGTTGCACAGATCCAGAAGTGCTACGCCTCGTGTCTTGACATCCAGCATGATCGGCATCTGCGTATGATATTAAAGCAATAGAGGAATCTTTCGGATACCATAGACCACGATGAAGTGTTCCTTTTAGATACCAAAAGATCCTTTTCACAACATGTAGGTGCTTTTCGGTAGGCCGAGCCTGATACCGGGCACACATGCATACATCAAATTGCAAATCAGGCCTGCTAGCAGTCAGATATAGAAGGGTGTCGATCATCCCACGGTAAAGTTTTGGATCGACAATAGTCCCATTCCTATCTTCATCTAACTTGGATTTCTCCACCATTGGAGTGTCCACGGGGTCACAATTTTCAAAGTTATATTTCTTAAGAGATTCTAGAGCATATTTGGATTGATTAATAAAGATGCCTCTGGGATTCTGAGAAATCTGTAATCCTAAGAAAAATGAAAATTTTCCCATCATCGACATCTGAAAGCGTGTGGACATTATCTTCTCAAAGCGATTTGACAATTCTATGTTAGTGGAAGCAAATATTATATCATCAACATAAATTTGTACCAGAATCATGTCGTTGCCCTCCTTGAGAGTGAATAGAGTAGGGTCCACCTTGCCTTTGGAGAAGCCTTCCGAAATGAGATATGTTGAGAGGAGATCATACCATGCGCGTGGAGCTTGTTTCAACCCGTAGAGAGCCTTTTTAAGCTTGTACACATGATTAGGAAACTCCGTGCTAACGAACCCATCCGGCTGACTAACATAGACTTCTTCCCTTAGTTCACCGTTCAAAAATGCCGTCTTCACATCCATTTGATAGACGATCATGTTCATATGAGCAGCATACGCAAGGAATAGTCTAATAGCCTCCAATCTTGCCACAGGAGCAAAAGATTCTTCAAAGTCTATACCCAAGGCTTGTTTATATCCTCTAGCAACCAATCTAGCCTTATTTTTCAATACCGCACCCATCTCATCAAGTTTAACCTTATAAACCCACAACAAAGTAAGGATGTTGGCCTTGTCAGGGAGAGGAACTAATTCCCATACTTCAAGTCTTTGAAATTCATTTAGTTCCTCTTGCATAGCTTCAATCCAAGATGATTGAGTCATAGCATGTTGCCAGTTTTTAGGTTCAACTTCGGAGAGAAATGCATCAAAGTAGCAATAGAGTGCACTCTCTTGTAATTGAAGGCGTGTAGAGACTGGTCGATCTAGATTTCCAATAACATTCCTAATAGGGTGATCTTTTGTCCATTTGGTGCTATGTTTTTCAATCCTAGGTGGTCTGGAGTGAACAATAGAAGGAGCTTCTTCTGAGGTAGACGCGGCTGAAGGGTTTTCAGGTATCGCTACACCAAAGAAAGGAAGCTCTTGCAGGTGAGCATATTCCAAGTCGTGATCAATAGAATCCTCTTCCACATCATTAGGCACAAGTAGGGGTGACGATTCAGGTGCAGTTTGAGAATCACTTGGTGAAGGTGCATCCGGTTCAATGTGAATTGAAGATGCATTAGATAAAGCTTCATTTGCAGGAGCAATAACTTCAGGGATTGGAGCTATCACTACAGGTGTTGGAACTTCATCATTTGGGGGATCAAAGAATTCATCAAACAACGGTTGAAACAGTTTATCCCACTCGGGCCTTGTTGGTGGTAAAAATGATGTAGAAGTAGGATTATTGGGAACTAATCCGGAACTAATAGCACCGGTTCCCATCTCATGAAGCGCGGGTTCAGAGCTGTGTTGCTCAGAAGCCATCGCTGTCAGCTCATCGAAATCTGCGTCCATAGTTTCTACAATCTTGCCAAGACGACGGTTGTAAATTCGGTATGCTTTCTTGGACGGTGAGTAACCAATGAAAATACCTATATCGGCTTTCGGTTGAAGCTTACCCAAGTTCTCACTATTAATGTTTGGATAACAAAGAGCACCAAACACATGAAAAAATGAAACATCGGGTTTACGGTCATGTAGAAGCTCATAAGGTGTTTTTCCATGGCGTTTCCGAATGATAGAACAGTTTTGGGTGAAACATGCAGTAGATATAGCCTCTGCCCACAAGAACAATGGAGCGTTCGCATAAATAAGCATAGTCCTAGCAGCTTCCATAAGTGTACGATTTCGTCTTTCAACGACACCGTTTTGTTGTGTAGTGCGTGCAGCGGATGTTTCATGTGAGATACCAACTCCTTCATAGTAATCAGAAGAGTCTGGTTGACGAACTCTGTTCCATTGTCAGTACGAATACGGCGGACAGTAGTATTCAAACGTACCTGAATGAATTTCAGAAAAGTGATGATAGCCTTCGGTGCTTCATCCTTTGTACGTAGAAATCTAACCCATGTAAACCTGGAGAAATCATCCACAATAACCAGAATGAATTTCTTACCGCTCACACTTTCAGTTCTCATTGGCCCACAAAGATCCATATGCAAAAGATGAAGTTTTTCTTGATTGGTGTCTTCAGCTTTGGGCCTGTATGATTTCTTGGTACTTTTCCCCCTTGAACACGCGGAACATAAATGGTCCTTGTGAAATTTAAGCTTTGGAAGACCACGAACTAATTCGTTTTTAGCCAGATGATTAATAGCATCAAAGTTGAGATGAGATAATCTGCGATGCCATAACCAAGACTTGGTCTTAGATGCTTTAGAGAGAAGACATACTGGAGAGGCGGCCATCATGTCTTGTAGGGACAACGTATAAAGATTTGCACCACGAGAACCCTTCAACAAATCTTTTCCTTCCAAGTTGCGGATGAAACATGTATGTTGTCGAAAAGCAACCTCTAGGTTGGAATCACAAAATTGTCCTACTGAAAATAAGTTATGACCAAGACCTTCTACATAGTATACCCTTGAAATCGTAACGTTTCCAATCTGATATTCACCATACCCCATTATCTTTGCTATATGATGATTCCCGAATTTAACCGTACCAAGAAACTTGCTGACGAAATTTCGGAGCATCGAGCGATCTCCGGTCATATGCTTTGAACAACCGGAGTCCAAATACCAGAGGATGATTTGGACCACCTGAAAATATCACCACACGAGGACAATGTAGAGGTATCGGAATCTGAGTGTTCCTTGTTATTAGCAGGTACAAATTTAATAGTCTTAGATTTGCTAACTCTAGGTTTCTTAGATTTCCTAGCCTTCTTCTTCCTAGTTGGTGGTGTAGATTCTAGTTGGCTTAAATCATGTGGTATTTCTTCACTGATAGGCACTATAGTGGGAGCTGACCTAATTAAAGGGCGCTGTTTCCTACTTGAGTGCGAGTGTGCCTAACTAAAGGACGCTCAGACCTAACCTCAATGGATGCATTCCTAGTTAAAGGGCACATTTTTCCATCTAATGTAAAGGTCCTACCAGTGGGACGCCATTGCCAGCCAACTTGGGCACGAGTTCTACCCGTTGGCTTCCATTCAAGACCATTCCTAATGGCATTCATTTCATTCACATGATCAATAACACACAAATCATGACGTTGGGAAAACATACATTCATTACAATTCCAACATTTTAAATCAGAATTCACAAATGGTTTAGGCTTCTGCACAGGCGCAGAGCTTTTAGTCTTAACATGATTCTTCTTATTTAAAACTGAACTAACATTCCTATGGTGATCTTCTACTTTCTTCTTTTTGGCACTACTAGTGGAGGGCTTGATCTTATCTTTCTTGAGTGGCGATCCTTTAGCCATAGTAGTCTCTTTTAATCCTGTAGAAGGCAAAGTGGGAATATTAGCAACAGATTTTAACGGTGCCTTACTTGATTGTGCCAATGACGGTTTTGCTCCTGGAGTCTTATTGAATGGAGTTACAGCAATGGGCCTATTAGTAAGTAGTACAGAGCCTGGTTTACCTATGTATTGCAAATATGCTAAGCAATATTGAACTCGCTTAATATATTCATGAGCCGAATAATAGTAGCTACTTGAGGGATCTAAGGCATAAAGATCGTCTAAAATATTCCTAACAAGATCTACATGCTTAATGGCATTCCTCATATAATCATCGTAGGTAACCGGGTTTATCTTATGAAGCGGGTTCTTATAAAGCACTACTGACTTGGTTGTTGGAGCACTAGTGGACGGTGCAGAGTCGGTAGCTAAGTTATCAACAACTTCTTGTCGGGTGAGAAGAAGTGTCTCCTTTAACTCGGCCAAAACCATATTTTTGTCAATGAGCAGGATGTTCAAGTCAGAGATTTCCTCGCACTTTTGGTTCAGTTGTTCAACATAAGATTGTTGCTGTGCCGCATTAAAAGCGAAGCGTTCTTCTAGTGAACCATAAAGAGCGGATAGTCCCTGTCTTGTCCGATCCATCTCCCCTAGAACAGACGAAAGTCTAATTTCTAAGACCTGGTTTTTAGACTCTGCAACCTCTAGTTCCAATTTTAGTGTTTCATTTGATGACACATCTCTCTTCAATCTCATAATCTCTTCCTCTAATGCCTTAACAATTGCAATCATCTTGTCACTCGTCTCAACACTGTTTTCACAACCATTTGATATCAAAAGATCCTCATTTTGAGTTTGTTGTTTTAATTCTAAAGATATACAATGTTGTTCTAGTTGATTAAAGCGTTTTGAAAGTAAATTGTGAGAATCTTGTAGCTTTAAAAACTCAGCGTTAGATTCGTGACAAGAATGATTATCTACCTCATTTACAGTATCAGCAACATTTACAGAGAGATCACAAACATCATCACATATATTCACAGCATCACAATTAATCATAGCGGATGTAAGCTCATTCGAATAATTAACATTTACAGTAGTAAGCACATCACACGAGATTACTGCAGACAAGAATCGGTCATATTCGGTTAAAATCTTTTCTTTTTAAATTAGTTGTAGTTCGTAAGCGGTGTCCATTTCATAAAACACTTTTTGAACTTCACCAATTTCAAACACAAGATTTTCCTTAAGAGATGCAAAACTTCCTTTTAGACTTTCGACAAACGGATTGATCTCAGTTTTAAACACCTCGTTCATGTGTTCGAAAGCCCATTCTCCGGCGTTTAGGCCATTTGAAGTCGTACATTCCAAAATGACCTTGTCAAAATTAGTAAAGTATTGATTAATCTCTTGCAAGTTTAACCATACAGTGCTAACAGGTGGAAGATCCTTTGGAATTTCCTTAGGACCTTCCATGTTGACAAGTGTAGGAAATGTACTAGGGTTTTCTTCATTCAACATGTAGGTTGGTGCTGTAATGAGATCTTTGTCCATATGGAAGCGAATTCTAAAATCCGTTTTAGCAAGCTCCTTATTCATTTTAAAATAATCACACTCGGGATATTTTGCAGAATTGTATGACCGATCCTCATCAACTAGATCCTTACTTGTTCGATCATCGAAAATAACAATCGGGTCTAAGACCAATCCTAATTGGGTTGCATTATAAAGTCTTGGACTATGTCTTAAAGCTTGTTTTGCATACCTTGGATTAGGGGGAAGGCCTTTTTGACGTGATAAGTTAAATTCTCTAAATGAAGCATCAAATAAGTGCACTAGTTGAGAAGCAGCGTATTGTCTTAAAAGCAAGTAATCTAGACTTCTAATCTTATTAGCAGCATTAATCTCCATTTCATTCTTCTTAGACTCGAGTGACTCAAAATCTGTTTGAAGTTTTTGAAAATTAGTGACCACTAACTCCTTTTCGCTAAGTTCTTTAGAAAGATTTGCTCTTAAGGTTTTGATTTCTTGCAAGTGACCCATTTGTTTGTTTCTAAAATGATCATATTCGGGATTAGTTAGAACACTAGACGAAGGCACTAATTCCAAGGTTTGAACTTTCTCATTGCTTAAGGCAAGCTCATCAGACAAATTCTTATTCTTAGCTAGGGTTTCTAAGAGAGCAGCATTCATTTGGCTAAGTAATGTAGCAGGAACCATGACCAAATCTTGTTGAGCAGGAGTAGGCGTATGCGAAATGGCTCCCGGTTGTGATTCACTCAAAGTCTGGGGACTCACATTGATATTGCTATCATTGATTGTCTCCTCATTTGAAAGACTCACCACCGAAGAATCATTCGAATCAGCACTCTCTTGCACAACTTGATGTGGTTGAATACTAGCATCAGTGGTATTATCAGTGGTATTAATAAGTACCTCAGATCTCTTTTCTGGCCCTAAGCTGGAGATAGTTGCCATGAGAGCAGCCTTTGCAGATTGAAAGTCATCACAGTCTGAGTCATACGCATCAAGATCATCGGCTTGGTAAGCTGCATTCTGTGTAGTGACACTGTCTTGTTCAGCAATCCCTGGATCAGCAAGAAATGCAAGCTCCTCTTCATCAAGTTCTCTTCCTTGTGCCTGAGCATTCACCAGATAGATCTTCTCTGCAAACCATTGTCCATCCCTTCTCCTCTTGGGTTTCTTGCAATCTCTGGACATGTGTCCTTCTTCCTTGCAGTTGTAGCATGTAATCATTCTCAACTTGCCTGTGGAATTAGCCCGTGGAGCAGGATTGACCATTGGAGCCTGATTGACCGTGCGAGCATTGGTAGTTGATGTGGTAGGTCTCCCCTGATATGGTTGAATAGGCTGAACCATTACCCTGCCATTCTCAATAGTAGCTTGTTGACGAGAATTGGATGAATTCCTCAACTGATTGTTGGTTGGAGCTGATCCTCTGTATCCTCGTTTTCTTAAAGTCCTTGTGAGATAAGCAGACATAGTGGTTAACACTTCAACTGGGTCAGCTCCTTGTTTGAATACAGGAATGGGGACTTCCTCATCATCACAATACATTGCTTGATCTTGATGAGCTGCATAATCACTGGAAGGAATACTCATTTGATCAGGGTAGCTTGTTGGATATGCTGCATTCTCTTGATAAGAAGAATATGAAGGCTGAGCATAAGGTGCAATGTTTGCTGGGTGAAGTTGTGAAGCATACTGTGGTGAAGGTGCATTAAACCGATATTGTTGCTGATGTAAGGTGGGTGGTTGCGGTAGAATCGAGTATTGGGGGAAGGTCGGTGTCATGTAAGGTGATGGATGATAGGCTTGATGTCCCAAGATATAAGGTGTGTTGTTGTGTGACAAGCTTGGTTGATTCGCCATCAAAGCTAAGGAATCAGGGTACATACCTCGAGGAGAACGGTGCATAATCACATGTTTCTCATGCTGCTGAAGAAAAGCATAGATTTGATCTAAATTTCACTTATGCAAATCCCGGGTTAACTTAACATCGGTAATATACTCACCCCATTCAGCTTGAGGTAAAGTATTCAAAAACTTGGTGTTAACCTGGAATGGAGCAATCCCAAGATTGTATACATTCAGATCATTCATTAGAGTAGTGAATCTGAAGTAATAGTCGTGTAGCGTTTCCCCTGGGCTGTACGTGAATCTATCAAACAGATCATACAACTGACATTCCCTTTCCTGTTTGGTAAGAGACGTACCTTGTAGCAACACCTTTAGACGTTCCCATAAATCCTTGGCAACCGTATATTGACTTACCATGCGATAAATATCATGCGGAAGAGCTTGGAGAAGAGTCTGTAGAGCCTTTTCATCAACATCAACAATGAGTTGTTGTGCCGGTGTGAGTTCTTCATATTCTCTTGGTCGAGACATTTTATTTGCCACAATGGTACCATAGTCGAGTGGACCATTCAAAATCGATTTGACCATAAGCCTTCCGTATGTTGGTTTGCCCTTCAAGTATTGCATCATGCGGCCCTGCCATGCCTCAAACACCTCTTTAATAAGCATCGGTGGACGACTATCAGTTCCCGTTATGATTGAGATATCCGTAAGAGATGTCATCTGAGGCATTAATGAATTCGGATTCATTGTGATCACTTAAAAGACTCAAAGATTATCGGTTGATCGAGCAGTGAAGAAAGGTTGAGAATTTGTGTTGTGTTGTTAAAAATCAAGATTAAATCCACTAAAGATCGTCGAAAAAACTCAAAAACCCCTTGAACTTGCTTATACGGAATAACCCTAACAAAGAATAAATCCTATTCGGAATAATCCCTATTCGGAATAACCCTATGCTGAAAACAACCCTTATCCGGAATAACCCTATGCGGAATAACCCTATTCTGAAAATACCCTATTCGGAATAAACCATATGCTGAATAAACCTATCCTTATGCGGAATAATTCTTCAATTCGGAAAGATGGCTGTTCGGAAAGATTGCTATTCGGAAAGTTTGGCTATTCGGAAAGATTGTTATTCGGAAAGATTGCTATACGGAAAGATTGGCTATTCGGAAAGAATGGCTATTCGGAAAGTTCTGCTATTCGGAAAGAATTGGCTATTCGGAAAAACTTTGCTATTCGGAAAGAATTGGCTATTCGGAAAATCTTTGCTAATCGGAATACTTTGCTATTCGGAATGTCTATTCGGAAAAATCCTGCTATTCTGAAAACCTTCCTATTCGGAATATCTATTCGGAATAATCTGGGAATATAGTTCGAGACAAGAACAGCACTTCTCAATCCGATTTTTTGATCAAAACCACAAAAAGTTTTATGATTTTTACCAAAATAAGCTAAACCCAATCCTTATCAATTAATCCCAATAACAAAAACACCAAAAACAACAAGATTCAAGATTGATTTTTTCTAAAGATCACTAATTGATTCAAAAACTAAAAAAGCAACACAATCCTTACCTTAAATCACCCCATAGCTCTTGATACCAAATGTAGAATATTGATAACCTATGAATCTATGAAGTGGGTTGATGTTTTCTAGTGAGAGAAACTAGAGAGAGAAAGTGAGAGAAACTATGTGTCTTTTATTAATATGAAAACATGAAATGTGAACAACAACCAACCCCTTTCCATGGTGGAAAGGGGTATTTATACTTCCAAGCAACATTGGGCTTGGGTCGGTCCATGACAAGCCCATGGACTGGTTCTTACTTAACTTAATAAGTAACAATTAACTATTTGTTAACTACGAGCTATTACAACATAAATCATATTGTGGAGTGACCGATACTTCTAATATACGTTAAAACGTATTTCTAACAAAAATTCACAAAACTTTAATTGATAGTATGTCATTTAATAAAAATAAATGCTAACTACTGTATTGGTGATACATAATTGATCGATACAAAATCTTGTGGTGATACATAATTGATGATACAAAATCTTGATACATAAATTGAAAAAGCCATCTGTTTCGATCGGGTAGATGCGAAGAGTGCTAATACAAAGAAAATGATTGAACCTATTTTGAACTTGTATCGACGTCTGTGACTAGTAGACCACCGAATCGTACATCATCCACTTGTACACGAAAGTAAACTCGAGGCTCGCCACATACGATCCGTAAATCACCGATCACTCATACACCACCAACTCGGAACTTTATCCTCGCCACACACGACTCATATATACACCACCAACGTACACCACGAACTTGTACACCATAGTGAGCTCGAGCCTCGCAATACACCAATAACCCTACACTACTGACTCGTACACCATGGAATCTGAATGACAATTTACCTGTTGCTATAGAGATCTTTTATCACCTTCTATCCTTAACAACTCATGCATACCTTTTATCACAGAAACTATTTGATGCACAACCCATGATGTCTATACCACCAAAAAGATCCTCATATACTCAAGTACACAACCCGAAACCTTAGGAACCATTTTTCGTGGTTTCGTGGGTCTGTTGTTGTAGGTTAAACAATCAATCGATAAAACTTCATATACGAGTAGCGAGCATAAACGTATCTATCATACGAACAAAAGAGATATATGCTATGAACTAGTGTTGTATTTTCTAACTAATGATACTAAATGATACATCATGATAATCATTAACAATTTAACATGAGCAAACTTGTAACAGAATGATATCCCATATCTATTTTTGGAAACATGAATAATTGTATCACCAATATATGAGTATAATTGTACTAACTTGCAGAAATTATCTTACAAACAGATAAAGGTGTTTGTGGTCGCCATCGATAAAGACGTTAGATCTACAACATACCAGAAAAATGCATGCCTCGAGGAAAGATTAAAACATTAATTAAATAAACCTTTTTCGAAAATATCCAACCGTGAACGAAAAAATCACGATGGCGGAGATAGTAAGATTTACTACTAATTTTTAAGATAAAGAGTGGAGATATTTTGATTTAGGAAGAAGAGTCGAAGATATGGAGGCGTTGCAATTGTGAGTTATGGGTGCAGATTACAAAAGTGCCCTTATTCATATTAAAAGTAATTAATAGTAGTTATGGTTTTCTTTTAATAAAATTGGTATAATCTTAAACAGATTAGAAGATCTAAGGGTGTAAACTGTTTTTTATTTTAACAATTTTAAGACCTTACACCACTTTAACTAAATTCTATATATATATGAAAAAATTTCATGTTTGGTTCCCTATCGTTTACACCAAACATCAAGTTCGATCCCTATCTCAAACTAAGTGCACAGATCGTCCCTATCGTTTACACTTTGGATCAAAATTGGCCCCTATCTTGGATGGGTGTTATCTTTTGTTGTTAAATCGTGTGAGTGAAGGGGCATTATGGTCCTTTCCTTACATTTATTAATTAATCAATTATTCACCTTGACTATCCATTCCATTAAACACAAACACAAGACACGATATAACCATTCTTTTCTTTTTTTCTCTTTATTCGTTTCATCTACATCTTTTTATTCTAGATTTGTTCTTCCTTTTTTATTCTAGATTTGTGCTGGCGATGGCTACTGGTGTTTGAGGTAGCAGCGGGTTGGTGGTTGGTGGTGGTCGGATCTGGTCTTTGACAACCACCATGGTCACATCTCGAAATCAGATCTGGTCAACCACCAAGATCCATGGGTTTTGTTTTCAAGGCGGTTTCCGACATGGGTTTTGTTTTTTTTGTTAAGGTTTAAGTTTAGCTGGGAGTTAAAGTTTTCTGAAAGTGGGTCGTAGGAGTTGAAGGTGTAGGGACGGGTGTAACCGGTGTACGGACGGGTTTGGTTGTTAAGGTTAACGGTGTAGCGACGGTGGTTGAGGTGGTCGGCGATGCTATGGGGTCCACGTGGCGTTGGTGAGGAGGGATGTAGTTGGAGTAACAAGGGGGTTTAGCTGTGACTTGGGAGTAGGAAGAAGGTGGTGGTTCAGATTGGGATGAGTTGGAAAATGTGTGTGTGTTTTTTGAGTGTATGTTTAGGTGAAAATGTGAAAGGTTGAAGATGATGGGGTGGGTATATGAATAAGGTTAGAATCAAGGATGAATCAGTAGAGACTAACGAGCACATCAGTTTGCCAAATGTTAATGAGATGTCCGATGTGGAGGAGCTACTTGAAATGATAAATAATACAGGAAATGGAATGGATCAAAACGGGTTTGATGAGCCTGTTGTGTCTCAGAGTTGGATAAAAACTGAGCCACAAAGTGAAAATCAGCAAGATACATATTGGACATAAGGTTGTTTTGGGTTTGGTTTTTTGATGCAAAAGCAGTCTGCGATGGATCAGGAGCTCGGTGACATGGGTTCGTCCGATCCGGAACCAATGAACCCAGATACTAGATCCAAGTGGGATGATAATTGGGATGTTGGTGATCTTTTGATGCCTGGACGACCTGAAGATGGTAACTTCACATCACAAGAGCTGGGGTTCGACAGGATTGTAAAACTCCAATTTTTAAATCTTGTTGGCGATCTAGTAGTAGTTGCATGTTTTTTTGTTCTTTTTTCGACTAGTCATTTTAGACCAAATTAAAGTTAGGCTATCTACTTTTAAGTACTCAGTTTAATATCAAGAGGGTTTTGGTATAGGATGTTTAACTTGTTCAAATGGTTTTGATGCATATATTCTTGGAGCAAGAATTGCCATCTTTGTTAATTTATATTTTGGATCTTGTTTAATTTTTAGATCTTTAATTTCTTGGTTTATTTTGATGAAGAATTTATTTGTGGGATGAAAATGGTGTATGTTTGATCCTGTGGGATGAAAATGGCGGGTGTTTGTATTAAATGAAGTCAAAATAAGTAAAAGACCGAAATGCCCCTCCTCTCTCAAGACTTAACGGAAAAAACTAACACCCATCCAAGATAATCCAAGATAGGGACCATTTTTTATCCAAAGTGTAAACGATAGGGAAGATCTGTGCACTTAGTTTGAGATAGGGACCATACTTGATGTTTGGTGTAAACGATAGGGACCAAACATGAAACTTTTTCAATATATATATCTCTATATTATATATAGGTATAATTATGATTTGAAACCACAGTTTTTAATCCAGTCATATCCCAGTCACATCTTTTAGCCAATAGTATTCCATAATTCCCTAGAAAATCTCCATATTCTACAAAATTCCGATTTGAAATCGCAGTTTTTGGAAATCGCGGTTTGGTATTGCGTTTTGAAATGAAGTTTAAAAACCGCATTTTGAAGGTCTGGGACGAGCCGGGTCTGGACCGGTCCGGTTTAATAATTTGAAAATTTCGGATTTTGTTTAAAAAGACATGTCCATGGCAAGATTTGATCTCGTGACCTTTGATTCAAATACAAATACCTTTACCAACTATGCTAGCTAATTATTTGTGATTTCCTGTCAAAAACTTTAATAATAACATCTATAAAAAAACATACACAAACTATCAATCTTATACGTATGATATTCTCAAATCACTTCTCATATACAATTTTGGATTTTATGAAAATCTATTACTAAAATATAGGTTTTTAAAGATACGTTTCTTTTGATTTATCCAAACCCTAATGCTCATATGAAAAAACATACCTAACAAATAAATCAATACTTCTTCTCAAACCTTAATGATGTATGTTTTTTTTGTCAAAACCCTAATGATCTTATATTTGTTTATTGTATTTGCAGATATATGGTGAGGCTTAATGATGTGTCGTGCAGATGAAAGGGATTTCATTTTTTAAATTAGAACATGTAACATAATCTTCGACTATTTGAGTTCTCTAAACACAACGCTCTAAATCTTATAATTTGTTTAAATAACTGGTTTTAATTATAAATCAGGAACCGAAGGGGAAGAGGCAGAAGTCAACCACCCGTCATGTATACCTTTTAATGATTTAGAATTATCAGTATGCGAGAGTGCACAAACAGATACATAGGAACCCTGCTAACACAGTGTTTGGTAAAAACTTTCTGCAACAATTTTATGACTTTGTTTTTGTTTTTGTTTCTGTTTTTTGTTTTTTATCTAATTATAATTATAATTATAGTTGTTTGTGAGATTTAATGTGGATTAAACACTTATTTCTTATATAATCTTGTAGTTTGATATTTTAATCTCAACAGCACCTCCTCAAAGAGTTCCTATAAAAACCCACCTTTCAGAGTATGGTGAGGAAAAGGTCATATCAGCATTTAATTTGGAGCTGGACCGTGGTCTATCATCTGATGTCAATGCTACAACAAGGCCACATGCTGATCTTTTCCTTATGCAACATAGACGTTATGCTGCTCTTTCATTGACTCATGAAATGGGTACTGTATGTATGGGATTGAAAAGCGTTGAAGCCTAAGGTGAATAAGATTTCTATCCCGTATCATATTTCCATATCTTTATTGTGTTTCATGTGACCTTGACATATTAATTAGGGGTGTTTGGCTGAGCTTATCAAATTTTGATGGTTCGAAGCTTTGAAGTTAATCAATAATGTATTCTTATTTATTAAGTGACACATGCTTACCAAATTTTGTGTACTACGCCAAGATAAAACGCTGCTTTGACAATTAGATTGTTAAAAAGTGGCTTTTTGTCATTCAATGAATATTTTTTAATAATACATCTGCAATTAAACAAGTGAGAGATGGGGACTATGATCACAAGGTGAATGAGACTGTCAATGTTGTGACTACAAAGACGACTGAAATTGGTCAAATGATAAGGGGCTTGGCCTGTTCTTCTTTATGGGGCTGATGGCAAAGGCAAAACTGCTCTCATTTGTCAGCCTGTTGACTTCTGAAGTTATTGGGAACCCAAAGTTGATAGGACCAAATAAGAGTCTCCATAAAGACTGATGAACCTTGCTGTGACAGAAATAACCATTATTTTTGTTGTGGTGGCTATCGTCAAAGTCAAGGCTGTGGACCAACGTCCAATTGTATCTCCAACTTTTGGATAAAAAAACAAGTTTACACATCAAATTTCGTAGGCCGGACTAAGAGTATCCCTGAAAGAAGATCTTTGGTAACAGTGCTTAACCTATCTGCATTCTCACTTGCAAAAGTCATCTTTTGCTTTTCCTGAGGATATTTTAACACTTTTCAGAAATCGTTCGCTTAAGGGCTATAAGATTTTTGATAAATTTGTAATGGTTCTTATGGTTGATTTGTAATGGCCTAAACTTGTTGTAAAATTCTCTATCTAAAATCATTCAACGGTTTTTAAAATCTCAAAAATGAGATTTTATGCATTTATTTCTAAATAAATGTCGATAATCATTTGGAATGGTGCGGTATGTATCTTTGTTTTAAAGAAATATTAACTACTAATTATGATGTCAGCCACTAACAGATGAGTACCTTTTTAATCATTTGGAATGGTTCTTTTTACCTACAGTTTTACCTTTTTCAATGATTCTGAGTGCTTAGATAGAAGTAAACCAATTATTCTATTTGTATTTTACAGGTGCGATCACTGGTCTGGCCTGGATTGAGCTGTATTTTAAGGATAATTCGTTGGATCCTGCTCCCACTATAGGGAGTGGTAGTTCGGCTCGAGAATCGGGCTCTTCTGGTAATCATCCAAAGATGTAAGCTATTGTTTATGTTATTCTGAGTATATTTAAACTAATTTAGTTGTATTTCATCTTTTATTTGTAGCTATTTGAGTTGGTTGATGATGAAAAACTGATATCACAAGTACCATCGAAGAAGATGCTTCAACTGAAGATGATGTTGTGCGTAGCCTCAAAACCAGTCCCATACATTCAGAAAAAGATTGCACATCTATAGATGACTTCGAGATTATAAAACCAATCAGTCGTGCTTCTTTTGGTCACGTCTTTTAGCCATCAAGGTATGCCTCAAACATGATTATTTACCTTTAAGCATAACATATTATTTTTAGATGTTAATGTTGACTTAAAATTTTCTCATTCGTGTTTTTCTGTTTAGTATTTCAATTTACTGATTGAAGGCATGACTAACATAAGAATTTGATACTAATTATATAGTAGTAGCAAATAATCAGTGTAGAATTCACATCGAAGCACTCCATCATATTAACACTAAACTCTTAGATTCAAGTAAGTTGTGAACCTATGGAACCATCCCCAAATATATATATATGCTCATTCCTCGGTTTTTATTTAGCAGGTTACCTGGTGTTATCAATTCGTTACAGAGAAGTAACAACTATATTCACAGATAGTAATCCGTTTCATAATGGTATCAATGTTTTTGGTAATGAACTTATAAAGAAATTTGCAGACTATCTGGTAAAACACCACCTTCGTCATTGTAACTCAGAGATATATGATTAGAGATAGATTGCTTACGAGGTACTGTACTTTGATCATAGTTTATATCGTCCTCGATATTCAATTTTTGCAGTTCTAAGAAAGATGAGAATCTCGATCACCAGCAATATATGCAGTTTTGGTAGGCTCTGGGTATGTCAAATCAGCCCCTCTTAAGTTTAAAGCCGTCTTTTTTACATAACTTAAAGTCGTGCTTGATGATTATTTCCCATTTTGGCCTCATTCGCATATTTCTGTTTATTGATCAAGGTGTCTGTTCTTCCTCCACTAGCTTTAGTTTTGCATCACAACTTGAAGACAACTTAATCTCCGAAAGGATCAAAACAACTATGGTATGTTAGTATTTCTATCTATTTACTTATACGTCATTTCTGGATATGTTTTTTGTCTAATGAGTCAGACCGAAGTAGTTGACTAAAAAAGGGGAAATATAGATTGATGGGGGCCAAATCCAAATGATTTTGTAACATGATACTCGACATACAAATTTTGGCTACATTAAAGCAATTGGATATTAGTATTTTGTGTCAACCAGGTCTAACCCGTTCGACCATCACAAATGTTTTACCTATTAATAAACCTGCCCATTTAGGTACCGTTATATGACCTGCAACGTTATATTCCCAACATCTATGCTTGATTACTTTTATGTATGCTTTTGTATTTGGGATTGAAGTGGTTGGAGTTTCAGCAGGTGCCAATAGAATAGTGGCGTATAAATCTACATAAAGGTAACTGTTTCTTTTGTATGTGTAACATTCACTGTCACAGGTTAACCTAAAATCTACATAAAGTATATAAACATGTTTCTACTTACTATGTAAGTATTAGTGTAATTATCGATTCTGGTTTGCTATTATGTTATGCGCATTTTGAATCTGAATGCTAATTAGTTCACATACTTTTATCTTGAGTCGATCAAGAAGAAAATATGTATTCAAGATTTTACGGGCAGTGGCCTACTAAATCACATAGTTTAGCAATGAGAATTAAAGACAACATCAGACTATAATTTGTACACTTTATGTTCTTTATCAGTAGAAGTAACTTTTGTTACTACTAAAATCCTTAATACATGCATTTTAGTAAGTGTGTTTGTTCTTAATTGTTCTCGTAATTGCTGCAGTATTGGATATGTTCGTCAAACAAGAGCAATGGAAAGAAGCAGGATATTGAAGCTATTTTAGGCATAAGTCTAGGTTGTTCATTATTTATAGATCTTGTGCTTCTCCTGTTCTGTCACAAAGGGAAATGGGATGAGCATGTTACAAGACCTTCCACAATAAACCCTCCTTTTAGCGGTGATACAGGTTTGGCTCTTCTAACTTATTGTAATTTATTGTAGTTATGTCCCATATGCAACCTTTTTGTTAACAAGCAAATATCATTCATGTGGTGCAGTTAATGTAGAAAATGGGTATTCAAGGTCAAAGCGGTGGCCATTGGCAAGGTCAGTGCTTTTATAATTTTATATCAGAGGAGCAGAAAGTTGTTGCTGGTGTAGTCCCTGCTATTGAGAAAGCAAAGTCGTATCGCAGAAAGGGTGGTGAGATAATGCGTGCTATTGTTTCTCGGTTCATTAATCATAGTGACATGAAAATGGCAGGATACTTAAGATTTATACACGACCAGTGAAGATCAAGGATCCCAAATCACACTATTCCTTGAAAGATATAGAGATGGAAAAGTAATAGAGAAGGCTCTCGGGCCGTCAACTGTAAACTACAGTTTGAATGGTGTGTTTGGGTTATGATCTAATATTCTGATTTCTTGACTGCATTACTACAAAATGTCAGATTAAGTACCACATTAATGGGCGAATTTGGGTTATGTATTGATGCTGAGCACGTTCCTTATGGTGGCAAGAATTTGAGCAGGGTAATAAACTTGCTGGTCAACTAATTGGAAACGCGTACTATTACGACTGGGTATGTACTCTCAGGGGATTTATCTGTATTTGTTTTTTAGTCAAGAAAATTATAAAAGCATTAGACGCATCAATATAAATTCCACGTAATCATTAACTGATGTCACATTAATCAGCAAAGAATTCCACCTAATCAGTTTAATACATATGTGAAATGTATTCTGCTTGCTTACAGAACCGGCAACTCGGAATAGCTGTCTTGGTCGATGATGCTATTGTTGGCTGACACACTTAGGTACTGTGATTGATCAAATACACTCTTTATAACTTTTGACATATTACACTCTTTATTATACGTATTTGAGACCATACAACAGGCGCATGCTTTGCTCACCTTCCTGACATAGTCTAAATAGCACAAGTATCATTCCTATTGTTTAAAAAAATTGCAAGATCTGTTGTTTGACTAATTTGATGTGTAAAATGCAGGATGATTTGGAAGAGGCGCAAGAAGCTTATATGGCTTCCATTGCTGGCTTGCTGCTACAAAAGAAAAGCAAGATGAAGACTCGGCCACTGCAGCAGCCAATGCTAGGTTACATCAATCTGCTGATTCACCTATAAATATAAAAAATAAAAGTTCAGGTGTGTTTGGTTCTGATGTGCGATTTAAGTTGATTATTATATACATGCTTCAGAAACTCATTGAGTATGCTTGAAAATATCACTGATTATATCGGTGAACCATTGTGAAGGACGGGAGTTGAGTTTCTCTGTTGCAATGTCTGTTTTAGGACTGATAACTTAATCCTTGCATATAGCCAGCACAATTCACACTAGATCCTTAAAGCAAGGTATTTTCTCTGTGAATTATCCATCAAAGCAAGGTACAAACAGACTCTATTACATATGACATAAGGGTATGCAAACTACCGTCATAACTATTACCATGTAGCAATGTTGTCCTTTTTTGTTCAGTTTTGGCAGGCTTTGGTTATGTCAAATCATCCCCTCTTAAGTTTAAAGCCGTCATTTTTACATAAATGTTGTTTATTTCGGATGAAAATATTAAAGTGTTGATTTTCTATTTTATGTTGGTTTTCTTTCTATAGATGTTTAACAACAAGTGTATGTATAAAAAAACCATACGAAATCCTCAAACAGCCTGAGTGGTGCCAATATCCAACCTGACCCTATAGTGACACAAGTAAGGTGAGTTCATATCATTTTCAATGATTTTCTATTTTATGTTGATTTTCTTTCTCTCTATAGATGTCTAAAAACAAGTGTATGTGAGAAAAACCATAGGAAATCCTCGAACAGCCTGGCGGTGCCGGTATCCAACCCGATTCTCGGTTTTACAAGCATATTGTGTTTTCATATTTTGATTCCTATTAGTTTACTTGCTTAAAAATACGTTTTTTTCTACCTTCAGGCCTCCCCACAGTAACAGAGACCTGCCAATACTCTAGGTGTGATTGAGGTTGATATTGTCACTAACCTGAAGTCAGAGGTGACCATGATATATATTGTGTTTTTAATCTGTATTGGCATTCATTGTTTTATGCAATCTCTTGTGATCAGAAATAATCAAGTGCCCCAATGAAGGATTTAGACATTGCCAACCTTCTTTAGGTTTTTCCATCCATTGTTCCTATTTTAATATATTCACGACTGCAAGAGTCAAAACCCCTAAAAACAACTGTTGATACTCTTTCAACCCATTCAATTCTAATCATCACAAGCTTATTAACTTCCTCCTCCATTATGCGACCTAGCGTTTGATCCTGATCAAATCCCACATCTAAGAAAAATATTTCCTCGCACCATTCCTTCAAAACAGACTCGGTATATCGAGAATGATTGATCGATTTGTCACTTTAACCAAAGCAGTGTCATTGGTCAAAGCAGTCAATCCTTCGGCTTCTTAGCATCTAAGAATCATGGAATCCAAAAACTTGTGTATAATTGGTGGACCAGCCAGTCTAATAAATCTTGCTCTTAACCTAACACACGGGATAAATTGGGACCGTTGTATGATAGGCGATAACCGCCTAAGAAAAAAGCTCGAAATCGCGGGTGACCAGGAATCTTCGAAACCTAAAATGAGTCCCGGTTGTTGAGCTTCCATCGACCATTTTTTCTCATTCTCAATTTCAGGTCTCAACTTTTTGATTGCATCACTGAGTTCTATTTCAGCCCATAATTCTAGCCAATCTGGTTGATCACAAAAAATGGATAAACGAGACATCTGTTGCATGTTCCCATCTTTTGGTTGTATAGTTTTCTGCGCAGTGTAACCCGTGTATAAAAGCAGGAAGTGCAACCCCTCTATGCAGTCAGATAGTATACGGTGGGGTTAGTGCAGAAAAGCATGATATATAATGTAGTGCACCTTTAAGGGACAGTTACAGAGTAGCAAGGAAAGAACCTGTGAGAAAGCCTTGAAGATGCTTGAAAAGGTAAGCATACTATTTTTTATCTAATGCTATATAATAACGTCCTGATATTACTAAAATCATCTGCCTTGATCATTCATTCAAAAATTTAATTTCAATTAAATTGCAAATTGTTATGACTTTGATTGTTCGGTTTCAGGAGTCTTCGTTATAGGTGGAAAGAAGTGCTAGATCACAAGCTACTAAATAAAAAAGACGTATTCGTGAGTTTGAAGTAAATGTATTCTTAATTCAGCCTATTTAATTATCCTTTAAGAAAGGTATAAATATCAGGTGTTGTTCTTACTGATATTTCCCATAGCAGAATCAACAAGTTTGATAAAGGTAAGGTTTCAAACTTGAAGCTAAACAAATTTGGAAAATGCATTAAGATATTCATTATTAGTCGCATAAATTAGATTTGATTTTAATAATACTAGGTTTTGGTCATGTACAGTCCAAGATCAGAAAAAACAGTATTTGAAATAATGTTTTGAGTTAAAAGTTAATTAGGTGTTCCTTTGAGGCTGTTTGTCATATCAGTGGTTATCCATATCAGTTTATATGTACCCTTCTTCAGACTAATTGCTATACTTTGACTTGGCAAGTCAAATATGTATTTGCCACTTTACGATTGGCACATATATATTCTGAGATCTTAATGGCTGAGTGTAGACCTATTTATGGGACTTGTGGTCCTTCACGCCTACGTACTTCCCTAAAAAACAAGGGCCACTGTATCTCCAGATTATAAGTAGTATGTTTGACCTTCGAAATTCGAATAGGACAGTCAACTGTGTCACTCACTGTGTTGCAGTTTTACACTTTTACACATCCTATAACCAAAACGCAGATAACAATATTTTGCCGAGTCTTGCAAAATCTAATGTAGGGATAATATAATAGGGTGTTTAGGATTTTATAAGTTTAGATTGCCAAAGAATCCTGGGCATTCAAAAAATGCAGTAATTAAGTATTTGTGACTGTTGGTTTTATGGGTAGTCACTTCAAAATGAAACTGAAATTGGATATCAACTTATAGGCTGGTGTTAAAATTTTTAATTTTATTCTAGAGGTATTTAATGATAATTATCGTATCACAAGTTTTACAATGACTTGCATAGTTATTTACACATAATGAAACTTATAAATCAAACTGGAAATAGCCTTTACTTATAATTTTAAATGTGGTATGATAGAATGAGACATAAAAGCTTGACGGGTCAAAACATTTCAAATGGGTAAAACGTAACACGTGCTAAATTAATTTTTAGGATTATTGGCTCTTTACAAGTGTACCATGCTGGAAAACCAGATGTGGTTACTTGTGTCGTCGATAGTATGACTAAAAATTTACGACCAACTCGTGCAGAAGAAATTGATGTTGCAAATGCAGTTTTAGGTGGTTAGTTACTCATTTGATTTCATTTATCAAACAAAACAAGCCAACAAGGAAAAGCCCGAAACGACCAACCATGTTGGTACCTATGGTAAGTGGGGTAGACAGTGCGGGGTTTAACACGACCAAATGCTAAGAATTCATTGCATTTATTGCATTTATTTGTCATTAGTTAATTCGAGTGTTACTATCACTGAATTTTGGTATATGTCATTTTGTTTTCTAAAATAAGGCTAAGGAGTGGATACAGGGGATGGTGGTTCTCATCAATTAATATTTAACTTGATTCTAAGTTTACCAAGGAAACCCCGTCTGTAGGCTGTGCTACTCCAATTTTATACCTCCTTATTACAGAAATCATGTTGTATTATTGAATATCACATACTTACTTTTAGTGACTATAACCACAAGCAACATACTAAGCATGGGCAGTAGCATGTGAACTTGATCAATGGGGTTATTAGATGGTTAGATACTTCTTTATTGAATTTGAACATTTGACTGATAGTGGAGAGTTTATGCCACCAGTCTGAAATCAAGTAATAATAGATCTTACTTTCATTTTCAGGAAAGGAAATAAACAAAGCTAAGAACTGACCATTGATATATTTGACATTGACCTTAAACAACAAATTGGGAAGTTACTGAGTCTGATCATTGATCCGAGCTGGTGGAATACACTATGTAATGATCCCAAGGTCCACTAGGTATTGGTGATGGGACTGTGAGTCTACAGTTCAAAGTGTGTACACCACAAGAAGATCAATACGGCTGGCTGAAAAAAACTGTGATGGGGCGGGTGTAATTGAGGAGGGAGACAAGTCAGCTTGTGAAGATTGATTCATTTTTTGAAGTAACTTTAGACAAGGGCTTGAACAATTTTGTTTCAAAGACTAGCGTATAATCATGTATTTTTCTCTACACGATTATCAGCTTCAGGTTAATACCTATATTTTGACCTTTTTGATATGCAGGTTCCATAATTCGTACCAAAGTTAAGCTGATTTTCTGTGATTTTAAAGTAACATTAATTAATCGATAGTTGATACTTTGATGTGCTTTGAACCATACATCCAAACTACTTATTTTGATTTAAGTGTATGCGCAAAAGACTATGTTAAGCACCATGACTTGAAATACAATCTTAATTTTCAGTATGCTTAAGTTTCATGTTGTTCGATGTAAGGTATGCTATGTTTTTCTGTTCTAAAAAAATTGGGATTTAATAAGCGTATGGATTAAAAGGCTAGATTTTTGTTAAGGGAATAACCTATTGACTGAGTTTATTCAGTTGCTCATTGTGCTACTCTAATGCTAACAGTTAAGATCTACATGGGTATTTCTTTATCAGGCAAGCCATTTTTCCTGGTCAATCATGAGGATGAGATGTTAGCTGAAGTTAAAGTGCGGATCCATAAGAAGTTACAGAAGAGTACAAAGGATTTGGTGATGTTGCATCTGGTAGGTTGCACCTGATGAGTATGTTCATGGGATCGATGCTATAGAAAAGGTGACCAACTTTCAAGCATTTACGAAGTTCTATCTTCTAAGGAAGTTGAAAGAGATTGGATATTGATTGAATTTAGTCGTGATTAGCTACGTATGGAGTAGCTGCTACGAATTCACAACAATGACAATTTTAAATTTGAATTTCAATATTGATTAGGAAATTCTGATAATATTGTAAGCACATTTAGGAAGTTGTAACCACTAAAATTAGACTGCGGGTGACTTTCAACGTATTCACCTGCTCCCCTTTTATCTTGTTTTTTTGAATTAGCCCATTTGAGATAGAAGTCAACTCAGATTGATCAATTCAATAGTAAATGACTCAAAAATGCCACCTCTAATATACTCTACATGTCAGATGAAAATGAAATTAATTATATTTGTGTATAAAGCTTCTAAACTTCAAATAAAACTGGTTGTTTATCAACAGATCTATACCAGAATAAAGGGTGTTATCTTGTTATCAGTACAATAATACCACCAGTGGGTTGTCATCCGTTATCAGTATAAATAAAGCTGTAGTAGCCACCTTTCGTATTCCAGACTCTGGGTAACAATGCCATTGAGGAGAAGATCTGAACTATGAGTACAATCAGCACTGTAGTATTTGTGATTACAACGTAAGCATGCTTTGATAGCTTTCCTTGCCACAAATTATTCCAAGCAAAAACGATTGTTTTAAAAGATTGTAGAATCATGAAAGATGTGCAATTATGCGGCTTGGGGTCAAAACATATACGCAAGAACGAATATGCACATATCTTTAATTATATTGTGGCATCACTTGAGAATTGGATTAACTATACCCAAACAATTTACCCTGATTATCATGATAGTCTTCAAGTAGAATTTATCCATCTTGGGTCATTTTTTTCAGTCTGCTCTAAACTTTGCAGCTTTTTTTATCCAAAGATACCTTATTTATGCAAGTAGTTTACATATACATATGATATATGCATTTCCAGTTTGATTCAAACATTCGTTGTTTCTGTAGCGACATGATCCAAACACTCCTTCACCTGGCAAGACCATATACAATTTTCATAAAAAGCGATTATTAGTCATAGTATGAGTATCTTTGTAACTTTTTATCGGGTTTCAGATTCAGCCTATTCATTTTTATTCCAAATTAAATGCGTGAGTTACTAATAACGTCCATTATTTTCCAGGTTTCATCAGACACCTGCCTGAAAACTGTTTCTGATGGATGAAACAATGCCATGCCATGCCTCCGAAACCCAAAGACGTGAATGGAGACAGTAGACATGGTCATAGCTAAAGGCCGCAAGCTTGGTTTAACAGCATGGATAGACACAAAATCATTATGACCTGCAGTCAAAAAGTTTATAGCATTCGTTTATCAGCACCCTAAGTGTAAGTTCTACACAAGTGTATTAAAAGTTACCTGATTGGCGAACAACCGGAATATGTAAAAAACGACTAAGGTTATCTTCAATATTTTTAGGATAAAGTTAACCGGGTTGACTGATGCGACACATTCATACTTTCAGAACTTCGTGAGAATAAAGCACACGCGACTATTCGAGTGACCAAGATATAAAAGTGCACACAACACGAGTACTTAATCTCATTATACTCCTATGGCAACTGGTTCGAGACAAAACACAACCCAAAAAATTCATAAGCTTATTGGTCCAAATTGCCACCTTGAAGCAGAACACAAAACTAGGCGGGGTTGAGTCTACTTTAAGCATCTGAACTATGCACCTTCTGCAAGGGTGCTTTTGGACGTACTGATGTAAAGAACTGCAATAACAAACAAAAAATGAAAATGAACATCAATGTTACAGTCAATGTTACCATTATTTTGACGAATAAACGCATCACCATATTTTTTTTTCAGTTGTCCTTGCACATACTCTTTGGTTTGTTCCGGAGCAGTAGAATGTGTCTCCTTCACTCTAGCCATTATCCCTGCCGGCACTTTGATCTTCCTGATCAACATCATCAACTTAGTCACTTGAGCTACCATCAATGTTTAGATTCTCACCATCCAGACATTATAGCATGAGAGATTGCTAATTAGCAAATTTATAACTTTGATTTACCTTGAGCAAATCAATTATATTCTACATTTTTAGATGATTTTAATCCTGCCACATATTACTGAATACATAGACAATGATTCAAGGATCGGTTAAGTGTCTAATGCAATTTATGATAGCTTCTGCAGCATATTTTCAGCAGGTCTTTTGATGCCTTGACATTTTATTATGGGCTATTTGGATAGCCTATATCATCAGTCATCTCGACTTCAAAACCTTTATGTTGTATTTAAATGTTCTACTGGCACCAAGTTTCCATCTACAACACATTCTAAAGACCTACCAACTCTAAATTTTCGCATAAAACTACAATTTTACCCACATTATTTGTTACAGGACATACGAAACAGAACATGTTACATCACTCTACAGAAAATGAGCAGCAACCACATTTGAATATGCTTGGTGACCCCAGTAGCATATGAGATGGTCTTAACTCACTACTATACTGAGTATTAGCAAGCACCACGCCCATTCGCTTCTTTGTAAAATTGAACGGTTCAACTCTGAGAATCTTACATGATTGACGCTCAGCTTGGGAATCACCACCAAGCGACAATCCAAACTCTAATATGGCAGGATATTATTCATAAGGTTGGTATTCTACAACCAGAGGTGTGTATGGAAATTGGTTTAGTCCTTATCTTTTTTCCCATTATCTTTCCTGGTGTGACGATGTAGCTGCATCAATGTTTAATTAGAAGGAGGCTTTAGGAGGGAAATGTAGTTAAACATAGTGGGTTTGACTGGTGGGACATGCGATGCAGAAGTTCTGATAAGGTCTACTTTGCAATCGTTCAGTGGTGTGTTTGTTGAGTTCTCAATTGGCAAGTAGAGGGTATGTAGTTTGTTTTGTTTGCAAAGCCTTTAAGAAAAACTATTATCACATTCCTCTCGCCCCAAGCTACTAATCACAAGATATAATAAAGACTTCTCAATCTGATTAGTTTATGTGTAGAGTAATATAATTAGTCTTATGCCCAAAACGCAAAACTACTTATACCCTTTTGACATATGTGGCAGATGGTATTAATTTTAGAAGTAAAGTTACCTGAGCAGCTGGAGCCCAAAGATAAAACTCAGTCATGTTGCAAGAAACAGAGAAGACTGTACAGATCTTCCAAATGGATATGCAAGTACTAAATTACGGGTGGATTTAAGCTATTAAAAATGATATTAGGAAATAAAATAGACGTATAAATGTGACACAGTTTGCTACATTATGAAATAAAGTACGTATTCTCATGAGTGATTTTATAAACATGTTGCGAAAGATCATAGATTATTTGTTTATTTCATTTTGAAAACATTGATAAGATAAAATAAGTGTTTGGATAATAAATGAAGAAAATTGATTATTTGCGTTTTAAAGTTTTCAAAATGGAGTTTTGAAAAAGTAAGTGCGTAAATACTTATTTCATTTTTTTCAAAATGGAGTTTATTTTATTCATTTTACTTACCAAATAATCAAATAATAAAATTTGCCAAATACTCAAAAAACTGATTATCTGATTATTGCAATTTCAAACAGAATAATCAAATCCAAACACTATTTTCTAGAATAACGTTTTCAAAATGATGATTATCAGATTATTCATTTTTAAAATGAATAATATGTTTTAAATAAACAATCCCAAACACCCCCTAAATGGACAAAATCTTTTATCTCCTCCGACCAAGATGGGTAATTTCTTTCCTTTTAAAATGGTCGATCTAATCACTGTAAGAGTACATGGAATTGTTGTACAATAGAGTTGGTGCTATAATCAAAAAGTGATGCCACATCAGCAAAATAAACTATGTCACTAGAAATGATACAACACAACTTTTTAGAAGGAGTGGTGATTTTTGATGCCATACAGTATTTTTGTTGCCATAGAGGATATATACCCCTTAGATTTCAAAATAAAAATAAAAATGGCATGGGCTGATGTCGACGACGCGAGAGCCTTGACACCATATCACAAAATCCTACACCATGGATGTTTTTCGCGTCATAGCATGGCATCAGCCAACCACAGGACGACTCCAACTGCTCTAAACCATTTTATATAGTTTGAAAGAGAAAGACGGTTACTTTTAGCATCTACAATGGGCAAAGTCATCAAAAAAATTTTACCATTTTAAAAAGCTAATGGACAAGGTTTTTGCATTGCATAACAAGCTTTTTGAAAAACTTTTTGTAAAAGTTTGTTAAACAAAAAGTCTTTTGTTAAAATCTTGCACATTTAATAATTTACGCATTATAAATGCATCAAGTTTTTAATAACTTGATGCATTGTGAATGCTCTTAGGATTTATTGATGTAATTGATTATTTGCGTTTTAATAAATAATTAATATATTCTTCTTGTATTTTTTGAAGTCTTTGGAGTTCAAAGTAAAGTAGTAAAAAGTTGTATTGTTTGTAACGTGAATATTCCAACATTTTGCTATGAAAATGACGTTTTATAGAACAAAATGTTACAAACTAAAATAAAACTTCAACTCCTCTAGAAATATATTAAGTTTTGTAAGTATTACGAACAGAACGTAAAATAAGGAATAAAAATGTAAAAAGACGAACGGAAATGAGCAAAATTGTAGGAAGCGGTCGAAAACGTAGAAAGACATAAAAAACGGAGACGATGACGTAAAAACGGACGAAAGCGAAAAAACCGACGAAGATTTTATTGGGAGAAAATATCAAAGGTGTTTTTTCCCTTTTGACCCGAGACCGTCTGGCCCGTGCGCGTTTAGCCCATTACTCGTTTAGCCCGTGCCTGTTTGGCTCAAAATTAAAAATAACCCTTTTGATTCGTTATCCATTTAGCCCGTTACTCGTTTAGGCCGTTAGCCTAAACCTGTCCGCCCGTCTATTTTGCCACCTTTAATACATATGTATAAGAGCTAATAATATACATAGGTATAAGGCAACAAACACAAAAAAAATCTTATATGTGTGCTAATTAATGTATAACATTATATTTCCTCAAAGAGTGGAGTATTGAAGGAAGCAATGGGGTTTGTTTTAGCGATGAAATAAGTATTATTATATGTATAATGTGTCACTAAAGATACAAAATATGTTAGTGAGCCTTAAAGTTTGAAGTAGCTGGTTGTAAAGTTGTTGATAAAGCAAAAACACATGTAACATGAGTCGTTGTGTGAACGTTGAAGAAATGTGAAAACAGCTTGAAACAATTACGATCGAGAATGACAACAAAACCCATAATCATTATTACCAAATAACGTGTGCATTTTTAGATATTATTAACCATTAAACATCTGCAAGTTTCGTTGTTTTTCTCAAGGTAGTCAAAAGCTAAAAAAAATAAGCGCTTTAAGTGAAGCAAACAATGTTTTTATATTTTTGTACATTCAAAGATTAGCATGAGAGCAAAGTTAACATCCTTTTAATAAAAAAATTTTATAACCAAAGTTAGGATTCTTTTAATTAAAAACGAGCATTTTATAACCTAGGATCTTTTTAATAAAAAAATAACTATATGTAGAAATACCAACTAATATAACATATTGACAAACGTTGTTTTAAAAAATATATACATAAACAAGCACACCCGTTTATTTGTGTAGGTCAAAAGATTGGCATGTGATGAAATCCGTCCACTACTGGGCTAGCCCCAAACATAATTAAGAGAATAGTTAAATCGCACAAAACCTTATATGTCTAACTGTCAACCAATATAACCATCGATAAATATCTCTTTTGCATCTAAAAAAAGTGTAAACATCAATGACACGCATCCGAAAGTCACCGTTTTTGCTTCATTTTATATCTGTTATACCCCGAAGACTCAATAAAGCATACCAAATATATTTTCACTTATTTTAGCATATTTTGGTTCTATTGGTCTATGATCATATATTTATGTGTAATTTGACATATATAAAAAAAATCATAAACAACTTAAATAAAGAACTATACTCATTCAATAAAACACATTAAAAGCCAAAAAAAAAAACTTTTTAAAAGATAAACATTTTAGATTACAATTAAAGCCTACATTAGTGTAAACTATAACAAGTATATACTAAAGTTTAAATTACAAACTAAAAAATCAAAAAACAAACAAACCAAAAATCATCCAGATCGACATAAAAAACGACCCCGCCCGTTGGGCGGGTTACGACGCTAGTATATATATATATATATATATATATATATATATATATATATATATATATATATATATATATATATATATATATATATATATATATATATATATATATATATATATATATATATATATATATATATATATACTAGTAGCAAAACCCGTCCGATGGACGGGTATGACTTCTGGTTGTTGGTTACATTTTTTGTGAATAAATTATAAATATACTAAGTTCTTTATTGAATGCATTTACAACGAAAACAAATGAATCTTCCTCTTGATAGAAGTTGCAAAGCTCGTAGGTGGATGGGTGCGGCTTTAGAGTATCCAATGAATAATTTAAGTAACGATTAATGAATTATCAATAGTGTAAAATTTATATAAAATCAATAACGAACAACAAAGAAATGAATGGTAATCCGATAATGGGAAAATAAAACTTAATAAATTATCTGTCCTAACAAAGTATATGATTTTAGTAACATTACATGCCCGACGGGCGGATTCGATTGAAGTATGCCTATTATTTGTAAATCTAGTTTATGCAATAGTTTTAATTCTAAATTTAAAATGTCCGAAAAATTTAATTTATTTTAAAAACGACATGAAAATTAATAAGAAAAAAGTTACTAATATTTGTAGTTAATTAAAAACGTCCATTAATATAAAGGACTATAGTTGCAAATAATCATTGGCTAAATAGACTAATGTTGCCACATTTATAACTAACGTTATAAATGTTTGGTTCAAGTTGATAGAAAATTTGAAAGTCCATTAATGTTAACGGTACTAAAAAAATAAGTGTTGCATTTGTGATAAATTTAGAAAGTTTGTTCTTATTTTATATCTTTTATCCTATGATTTATCATGTGTTATTCATTAAGCCAAAATCTGATTTCTGCTTATGATCAAGTAAGCCATCACCACTTTCATTTAAAAAGTGTATGTTTGATACAGAATACATGCACATTTAGATTAAAGTGGCAAGCAATACATTATATTTCTATTTACTGGACCTTTTTCATATTGTGATTAATGTGGAATAAGTTCTTTTAGTATTAGGGTTTTGGATATATTTGTGTACAGGTAAAACTATTGCATTTTAATTGTTGATGATTACATACGTTATGGTAGAATTATTGTCTTCTTCCATTTCCTTTTTATATTGTAGGACAATTCATGTATATATAAATCTCATCAGTTGGTTCACTACAAAAGCCTAAACAAAAACCAAGGTCAAATCAATGTTTCACCTAGAGGTGAAAACATGGGCGAGTGGAGCGGACACGAACAGGGTAAAACGGACGACGGGCTAAATGGGCGGCGGACTAAACGGCAAACGGGCTAAACAGATACGGGTGAAGATTAAAACGAAAAAAACATATAAAAACATAAAACTAAAAAAATAGTAATACTTATTTAAAAGTCCGAAAAAAACACTAATTATAAAGTATTCACCGAGTGATCAATTTGTTGTTTTACATGTGCCCATTAGAGTCGATCTAATGTCTTACATATGTCCATTAGAGTCCATATATTGTCATACATGTGCACAATTGAGCCCATTAATAATAAAAAGATGGGCAAAAAAATGCACTCTATTTTCAAAAATAAATTAAAAAGTGCTCATAATTAACAAAATAGGCAAGATTTGTCACCTCTAACTAATGCAAAGTCACATAAATCAAAGTAGTTGTGCAAAGTCACATAGTCATGCAAAGTCAATTTTAATGAACATATTAAAATATACGAATGTGATAATTAAAAGTGTTTTGATCAATAAGTTATTATAACAATATAATATTCGCATACCTTTCATATAATATTCTCATACCTTAAAAGTGTTTCGAACTATTAAAAGCGATAGCAACGAAAAAAATAGAGGCAAGAATCCATCACATACAATCAACACCGGCCATGATTTTCCAACATCAGCCACATATATCTCTACAATTATTACACCAAGGATATGTCTCGATTTCTAAATTATTGAGGTAGCATTTTGGTTTCTAAATTAGTGCTATTTGAAAAATGTATTTGAGTTTATAAAATATAATGAGGGACGCTTTTTACTGGAGGTGCCTATGATTTTTTTGGAATGGGATAGGCTGATAAAGTTGACTCCTTTCTTTGGGTTTTCTGAAAATACATAAAACATTTTCTAAGTGAAAATGAGATGTGGTTAGGCAAAGAAATAAAAGAATAAGCATATGTATGACATTATAAACTTGACAGTCTTATTACACATTTTCTTCGCATTTGTGCTTCCATTAACTTCCATTACACTTTAAAGTTTTATGTTATCCTTGAATCCGTAAAGCTCCTGTAGCATATGGGTCTGCAACCGGGATGGTGCCACTTACACACTTGGCCATGCATATAGTATGTGGAACAATTTCTTATTTAGAGTGCAACGTGTGTTGTTGATATTATTTCACTTTCGATAGGTGAATAGTCCCATTTCATGACACTGAAGATTATGTTGTTTAGGTTAAAGTATAATGTTTCTCCTCTCGAAAGCATGTTTTAGGTAAAGCCAAGAGGTCATATTTACATACAGCTGGATCTTCATTTACCTGCTCAAAATTTTACCAAATTCCTAGATACTTAATCACATATTTCTTCCCCTTTTATTTTAGTCTAGATCAAAAGTGCTTCTAAAACGTTGGCCTCCATAGAGAAAAGGGAAAAAGATATATCAACCTCAGCTGCATGGACGGACCTTAGGTGGAGTCGGATTTCTTCCATTTATTCATTCTAGAACCGCAAATCAATTCAAATACATTGCAACCTAAGACGTCTTCCATAAAACAACAACAAATACAGAAAATGTCACAAAGATCGCTACCTGAAACCACAAAGCAGAGAAATTAAAGGTTTATAGAATGCAAACAAATTCAAGCATTAAAAACTACCAATAAGGGAAATTACATATGGTCTATTTAAAATTATCAAACTATCATCTTAAAAACTATGGCACTCGATGATTTTGTTTAACTAAGGGTCTGGCCATTTATAGCCACACACCTAAAGTCAAGATTTTGGCTTTCTGGATGATGTGCCGAGGTAAATTACCCAACAACCTGAGGCAAAATGGTAGAGCTTCAATCATAAAAATTTATTTGCATTTTATTTTGGGCAAGGAAATTAATAGTACCAAAGACTACAATCAAGATTTTAGTTAACAAAAGTGTCGGCGGGTCGTCATAACTAATGTTGAACACATAATCCTATATTCTTCAAGTTTCATAAAAAGTCTGGTTTATGGAAGCATTAAATATTTGGATAAGGTATAAATTATCAGAGTATTAGATACTGGGATAGTATCGAGTCATGTTTCATTTAGTGACCATGGAATGCGCCTTAGCTTTCTAAGTGGAAAGGGACGTGTGAGTTCAATGTGTCGAACTGCAACAATAACATTTAGGGATAAGATCATGTAACATGATGCAATAATGGCCTTAATCTGAACATGAAAGTAATAAAAACTTCTTGATTCTAGACACGAGACACATACTCCAAGCACCGCAACTTGAGTGTTCGACGTGTGAGTTCAATGTGTCGATCTGCAACAATACACTTTAGGGATGAGATCATGTAAAATGATGCAATGGCCTTAATCTGAACATGAAAGTAGAATCACAACTTGATGATTCTGGACACGGGAAACATACTCTAAGCACTGCAGCTGGAGTGTTTGACATAACGGTTTTAATAGTGATACGGGCTTCTGGTTGTATAATAAAACATCCAGCATAGATATTGCTGATGCTAAATCTCATTTCCATGGTAGTTTTCAAATCCTGTATTATTTCTTTTGGTCTTACTCAGTAATTTGGAAACTATATTGTAACTATTAGCTGCATTTTCTCTTTTTTGCCCTACGGAATATTAGCAGGGGAGCTGTTCATTTGACGACCTTTAATGTTCTTAAGCTTATGGTCTAGTGTAAATGGGGTGGGTAGTTGGGTTTTGGTGGGATTAAATCATATTTGGTTTTTGGTGGGATTAAATCCTGGATGTTGTGGTTGTTTTCTCAAAATGGGTCATCAAGTGTCAACGTAGGTTATAATTCTTTCTTCCTTCTCTTTGTAGAATGTCCAAGAAGTTTTTCCATTGCAGACACCATACATTATATTTGATAACATTATCATAGATTAGAAGGGAACATAGTTGGTCTCTATTTTTTCATTGTATACATATGCATTTAGCATACTGAATTTTAACATGTGAGTGTTGGTTTATTTTACTTTTTGTAAATAGTACTAACTAATGGAATCATGCTACTTCAAAATACATATATGTAACAAATACTTTCTTTGGCTTTAAGCTATGGTTTAAATATTAGTAGAAATGAATTTAAAGCTTACCTTTATTCTTTGTGGAAAAGGGCCCTGAAATTTAAGTAGATGGCTACTTGGAATAGCGAAAAAAATAATATTGCATTTTGACCGAGTTTTTTGGCCAAATGTTAAATTTGTATTAGTAATGTAGTATCAAGGACTTTTTATGGATGTATATACTTTATTAATCTTCACAAAGCCAGTCTTTGAATTGATTTAGGATGTATAGATGTATTTATTTAGCAATTTGTAACATAAAATTACAAAAGTCTGTGTAAAGTGAAAAAAAACAACCTGGCTAAATAATGTATTAGTGCCATGAGACCATTTTTTCCAATTGCTGCAAATGCCTTACCATCAAGCTCAACTTGTGGTTTTTGGAGGTCGACAAAACTTCAAAACATAAACATTCATTAGTCTCCAATATAATTGACCTAATGAAATCTATCAGGGGCACTTCAAGTACTATACGATTATAGTCAACTGCTCACTCACATTAGACCAAACATCTTTGAATTGATTTAGGATGTATTTATCTAGCAAACTCACTGTCATCCATCCCTGCATACATATAATCAAATTTAATAAGAGATAAAACAGAAGAAATACACAATTGAATATTGTCGAATACTTACATTTTTAACATAAACAAATGGTCGCACTAATTAAAGGGCTACACGACTTGGAAAATACAGGTAATGCAAAAAAATCATCACTAACCTAGCCATCGTTTTAGATTTTGTTTTTATTTGGCCCTTTCCTTTGGGTTGTTGGAAAAACCACTTGCAAGCTAAAATGTAACACCAGGAGCAGATTATTCGATTCTATCTGTCACATGACTGTTGCCAAAAGTTCCTTGGTGCAAGGCTTGAGAATTCTAGAAATCATGATCGATAGTTATGGTTAACAATGTACCTGTAACCTCGAGATCTGATTCTCCACAGTTGAGTGCGCTCGGGTGAAGCATATGAGCAGTAATGCTGCAAACGAAAATAATAATCATATTGATAATAGCATATAAGTGCTTGTATATTCCTAGACGTGTGTGCTGATTATTCAAGGCTGAATCTATCGTATCCAGTTGTCGGGGTCACAATGGTATCAAACTTCTTATATATGATTATTTATTTCTAAATTAATAACTTATCAAGCCAAGCTAATACCTCATCAAGGATCAGCTTAAGCTCTTTGTACTGGCCCAAAGATCTCATCTTAAACATTCACCTCTGATAACTTGTATAATGACATTTCATTATACAACAAATAAATACCTCTACCTCATATATCTTGATATTACTTTAACAATTTCACCTCTGATGCTGTATTAAATGTTCATTACAACTATTTCAGAATCGACTACTGGTCCAAAGATCTCATCTTTTGATACTAACATGTCATCCTACATCAAAAAAATACATTATTGAATAGAAAATTAGCCGGTCACAAATAAATGTATATTGTCACTAAATTGACGATAGGCACTAAATTGGTACAAACAACAATTTTTTAGCCAAAACCTAACCGTTGTTTATTTTATAATATCTTATACAACAATGATGATAAGTAACTAAGCAATCCCAAACACCCTTTATATGAGCCCTACACTGGACACTTTTTTTTGTAGCATCTACCTCAACATACTTTACAAAAGGCATCAACTTAATCTGAGTTTAAATGATGAGAATATGCAAAACCAATCCAATTCATCTGACGATTAGGTTATCGGATCCAAATCCAAAGCCGTATAACTTAATTAGACCAGTCAAAATAGTGTAAGAGCAAATAGCGAGGAGGCCTTGTGCGGTTGTTGATGACAATGTAACCATTCGTACGAACAGTACCAGCTTGTTGAGGGATGGTTTTGATGCACTTGCTTATTCTTTTGACTCAAATTGATAGTCCTATATGTAGATGCTTATTACATATATCAGAATATAAAGCACGTATGGGTATCAAAATTAGGGAATATGATCATGGATAAAGAAGTCTGGTCATTTATTTAACACACACTAAACAAAGTATAAACATACCAAAGCTGAAAGTCAGGAGTTTTGTATTTTAACCATCCATATGGACTGCACAACGCAATCAGAATGTGCAGATTCTCAATGCCGAACCAACTGTGAAACCATGTTCACCATAAACGAAAACTCGATCTTACTGGTGTTGTCCATCACCTTTAACCCTCCTTCCTTTCCTTCTGTTACAGTCTTATTGCTGTTTCTATAAGGTTTGACCACACTTGTAATTTCTTTGATGTTTAACGAAGCAAGCTGCTCCCGAATTGCGGATGCTTTCTGATCTATAACAGCTCGGACGTATAGAATTTGCCTCCATCAAGAACTTCGGTTACCACAACCTAACTGTTGTGTTCGGACAAGCTTCTTGTGATCTTGATGGTTGTGCGTCTTTGGAAAATTAAGCTTGTTTCAGAAAGGTAATAAACGGAACACAAGTACATATGAAATTTTACTATGCTATTTAATAATCCGTAAAACAAAAGAATGAGATAATCATTTTAAGGTAACATATCCTAACACCCTCGTAGTCAAGTAAGTTCTAATTTTCACTTTTAAAAAACATCAAAAGATATCACAAAATCACAAACAAGGGCTAACTGTCACTGAAATTAATCTTCTTGTTGCAAATATTGAAATCATTTACAGAAAACATACCATCAGCATGACCACAGAGGCTTTTTACCAAGCCATTGTTGTTTGAGGGTTCCATAATGTTCGTTGAGGTTGGAGGATCTCATGTTGTTTGTGTGTTTGATCGTAACCACACCTTCTATCACTAACACCTTCTATCACTAACACTCCGAAAACATTCAAAACACAGACATGCGGTAATTCAAATTAGATATTAGTTACAAAACCCTAACCCTAACTTGTAATTCGATAAAATAAAACCAAGAACATGCAAAATAAACCAAACTCAAACCTGAATAACAATCTTTAATATGGAGAGTCAACAAACGATACTCCAACACTTCAAAAAGAGACTGAATAAAGTACTAAAACTGCTTGATATTAGGGTTTAGAGAAAGAGGGAAAACAAAAATATCTTTTAATGAACTGTGAGAACCTGCATCTTACTTGTGCATATGGTCGACTCAAAACAAAAGTAGCTAAAAAAGGTCGGTTTTTGTGGTTTGTGAATATAATGAATGAATAATTACGGTTTATTATGTAGTGGTTTAGATGCTGCTGGTATCTCAGTTTGGAATTTTTCCATTAGTTTTGTATAATGTTTTCAAAAAATATCATAAAAGTAGTATTGGTCTGGTGGTCGAGTATAGCTTCTTTAATTGGATAGATTATCCCGAGTTTGAGTCTTACCAATAATATTTTGAATTTCAATGAATGTAGCCGAATTTTTATAAATCATGATGTCAACATGGCACAAAATGATGAGGTGGATTAGTATGTGGCAACTATAACATTTATATGGCAGGCAAAAATAAGGTCTATGCAAAAACCTTATTTCAATTGCACCTGCAACTGTCTTAAATTTCATTTCTTTCTTATTTCTCTTTTCCTTTTTGTGTGTTGTATTACTGGGAAATGTTTTGGCAATCACTTTATTAACTTTAGCTTTAGCACTCAAAACATGTACTTACTGATTCTAGACCTTTTGCTGATGCTTCTTGTATTAGGCTAGAAGTTGTGTTTAAATTAATGATTATCGTAAACCAACCTGGCTCATACTAAAACAACGTTTGACCCATTTGCACATCCAAACACTCTCAAAAGTCACTTGATCAATAGATAGAATTATTCACCTGTCAAGATTCATAGACTTTATTGAGGAGGAAAATAGGGGTTCTGAGTCTGGTTATCACGTTTTGTGGGAAAAAGCACTGCAATGTTAGGAAAGAACGCATCAGCAAAAAATTACATCAGCGAGACTATAACTTTATCGTAGACTTTATGCAGGTCGGTAGGACTACTTACAGAAGTTGGATCAAGGTGATTTCTACACCTTCTTGGCAAGTTTTTACCAGCCCCCTGTTCAGGTTACATAGATATACATTAAGATCAGATCACATACACCTAAACAATCAGATTTTGATGGGAACCTTAGAATTTTGGCAAGAAACGGATAATGCATGGGATTATGTACTTCTTCAACTCTAAAGTAAACCACACAGATTGAGTCATATTACGCAAGTTCCTGCTATACAATCTATGTAAGTCACCAGCAAATCAAACTCACCAGCTCACACTATGTAACTCGACAAACCAGTACATAACAAACTGCAAATTTTCAAATTTCCCAATGACATTCCCTTATATAGGCACGACAATTTGTTCATTAATGAAAAACCTTTATTCCAATGAAACTTACAAATAAAGTGTAAATAAGGATTCGACAACTCAAATCAACGAATTTTAGTTGAGGAATATACCGGCTGCTCATTGTAACCAATCGAAGCAATAAACATGTGCTCCAATAAATCAAGATTAGTGTTTGAGACATGGAAAAGATGCCCGTGAGAATTCTTCTAGCCTTTACCTCAAATTGGTTGGCTATTCATCGCTGGTTTTGTGAAGACAGAATTCCGAATTAGGTTTTGTGTAAAAATCTTAGAAAAAAATATGTTCATCGCTGGTTTTGTGAAGACACATATGTTCATCGCAAAGGAAAAATATATATAGTAACCAAATTAATTAACCAAGAAAGAAATTATATATAGTAACCAAATTATTATGTCGAAAATTTTAAAAATAATAAAAAATAAAATAAAATTAAAAAGTGATGATGTGGATTATGATGTGGCATATCCCTCCTCTTATATATAATGTAAAGATATATATATATATATATATATATATATATATATATATATATATATATATATATATATATATATATATATATATATATATGTATATACATATATATGTATATATACACATATATATATATATATATATATATATATATATATATATATATATATATATATATACATATATATATATATATAAATATATATATATTATATATATATATATATATATATATATATATATATATATATATATATATATATATAATATATATATAA